>VZSR01001342.1:2686540-2699279 GCA_013398615.1 Brachypodius melanocephalos
AGCAGCTCATCATTTCTAGGATGGTGTAGAGCTTATCTGGCTTTGACTGTAAAACAAAGGAAGGGGTGGCCACAGCATGGGCAGCCAGGACTGGAATCCTGTGGTCAGCATTGTTACAGGGCAGGTAAAGAGAGAGAAAGTGAGCAACAATGGGAATCAAGCAGGCAGGAAAGTGGTGGGGAAATTAATTTTTAAATGGAGAGGCAGTCTTTCCATCCATGTAAACACAGTTTGTGTGGCACATGTTACAGCCATTATGTGTAGGTCAGAGGAGTACTTAAAAAATCCAAAGGTTTACTAGGAATAGTCTTAGAGGTCTGTGTTCCCATCCAAACCCTTAACTGAGACATTTATTGTATCCATGAGCAGAAAGCTCTGTGTATACCCGGAGACACAAAGGTGCTTTTAAGTAAAAGGGTTTTTAAAATAGATTTGTGGGAAGAGATACTACCTCTAGAAATCCAGAAATCCTCTAGAATCCCAGAAACTAATGTAAGGATCTACGCCAAAGAAACCAGGGGATGCAACGCATAAAAAAAAAATTATTGAGAGAAAATTGGGCTTTCAAGTCAGTGAAGAAGATACTGTCCCATACAGTGAGTTATGCATATCCTCAATTTCTACATTTGTTCCATAATTCTTTAGATTGTCTCCCTGTTTTGCTGTCTGACACAACCAGAGCCCCAGGAAAATGCATTCCAAAGAGAGGACCCAGGCTGACACTTGCAATGCAGGCTGCACTCCAATCTCATCCATCTCCTTGTGCAGGAGTCACTCAATCAGAGACAGACCAAGACCTAACAAAATTCATTTTGCACACTAGTCCTGTTCCAAGATCAAAGTCAGCTCCCTGCAAATAAATGTCCTGCATTTAACTGCTGTAACACACCTCCTCCAAATCATCTCAGATCCAGATCACTGCACTGCCCGCACAGACATTTACATTCTGCTCCACCTACGCATGTTCACCTGGACCCAAGCCCAGGAGACAGGAATGACCGTTCCCCTCCTCAATTTAGCATCTATCAAAGGTCCTCTTGTCCCCTGGTTCCTTTTCTTCCTTACTTGAGCAGCACCACAGCACATATTTGGAGACTTCAACAGTTGTTTCATCACCAGATGAAGGGACAGGACCAAGAGAGAGAGGCTGACTGGATTTGTTTCACCAGCTGACACAGACTGACGCAGACAGGCACTTTAATAACAGCATATCATTGTCAGATTAGACCTGCCAGCCTTTCACAACATCTCAGTCTTTGGGGGCCCTTAAAAGCTCTGATGTTGTGCCACAGACGGGTTCTTTCTGACCATCATTGAGCCCGTTATATTGGTAATGTTGACAGCGCTGGACAAAAGTGACTACCATGTAACAAGAAGCTCAAAACATTTTTCTCCTTTCCTACAATGCTCTCCGTATGATCTGGGAGCTTAGTGTATTAAATCCTACACAAATCCACTGCTTGGTTCACACAACAATTTGCAAGTATCAAGGATCCAGTTTGATTATAACTGTTGAATGAAATTCGGTTCAGAGGTGTTAAAAGAGAGACCCCACTGCTACAGTTTAGGGTGGAACAGCATCCTGCACTGGGTAATGAGTGCTTGGATGCTACAGGGTCCTTCATTCTCAGGAACACTGCACTCTGCTTAGTCCTTTGATGAGAATCCATGTGATCAAATCCATACAGCAGTAGATTCAACCAAACTGATCCATGGAAGAAGAGCACTAAGAACCCAAAGGGGGCATTGGGAGAAAAGGACCAGGAATTCTTGAGAGAAAAGAGAAGAAAAAAAATAAAAAAATCAACGGTTTCAGGATGAAATTTTTCACATCAGTTCCCACAATAACAGACAAAAAAAATGGAAATTCTATGCAGCATAGTTTATAACTGAATTATCCAGTGACGGCATGCAATATGTCTTTATATACCAAATAGTTAACAAGATGAAGCAAGTGCAATCTACACAGCTGATAAATAGCTCAGGTAGAATCCACTTTCAAAGACAATCAGACACTGGCTTTATTGCAGATTAAGAAAAATTGCAAACACACAAAAAGAAGGGTGCAGGACAGAGAAGAATCACCCAGCAATCAAAACAGAAGATCAGAAAGAGAACAGAATGTGAAAACAAAGAAAGCCAGAGAAGGAAAAGAAAAACAAATTAATTGGTGGAGAATATGGGAAGCAAAGGAATGAGGAGGAAAGGTTCAGTATCCTGCATGTTCTCATGCTTTTAGTAGTCATATTTGGAAGCATTTTCAAACACGGCTGCAGCCTTAGGGTCTTACTATGGTATATAAATGTTCACCTTTTTACAAGCTCTTTCATGACTTCTTATCTAATCTCTCAGCATGGCAATTAAAATCTGTCCTCACTACTGCTTTTTCAGTCCTGCCTCCTGTTTGCTTTGCTAGCAAGGTGCAGCATCATTAGATGCAGGGATCACCATCCACGAGGTGTTTGTTAAAGTGCATTAGGGAGGATCTGGCTGGTCTCTTGTGCAGCCTCAGCGAGAAGAGCCCAGAAAATGCACAGTCAGAGATGGTACAGGGCAGAACTTGAAAGGGAAAAAAAGACAAAATAAAACAAGAAACAGGATCCATGAACATCATATGCTCAGCTCAGTTCACTAAAAATGGTCACTATCAGAAGTAATATCAGCTGACAGTACTCTGTATGCATACAAACTGTTATACCAATTACCTTCCTGCTGGTTATAGATGAGGATAAAGGGCTTCCTGAAAGCCCTAGGATTCCCCCAAAATCTGGTAATTGTTGTTTGGTTTTTTTGTTTGTTTTTTTTTTTTTTTTTTGGAGGGGGGTGGGAAGTAAGTTGAGAAACAGTAAATTTATCCACAGATCCAATTAAGAAAGACAACACAAGTACGGAAAGGTTTGGAGAAAAAAAAAACAAAACAAAAAACCCAAACAAAACAAACAAACAAACAAACCCAAACTGCCATGAAAGGGTACTCAAAGTTTTCTAACCATTTCCCAGTAGAAGGATATTTTTAATATGTTTCTATTAATAAGGGTAATCTAGCTCTATGGGAAGAAATGATGAAAAGCATTTCTTCCTGAAGAATTTCAGTTTCATGGTACATTCATAACCATGGCCCAGTGCAGGACACTGTAGCTTCATTTTGTCTGGTTAAGCCAGATAAGCCCAGCTGCAACCTGGGCTAAGACCTACTGAAGCCTATCAGTGAGGCTGGGACAACAACAAAAAACTAATATCCTAGAGAAATGATGGACACCAGGGAAGATTAAAAGTCTGGAAGCAAAAATATTTCCCTGAAATATGTCAGGACAGGAAGTGGCAGGCTTGCCAAGAAGGAATGCCCTCAACCTCAAGAGAAAATCTCTTTTGTTATTTGATATTATTATCCAATGTAAGCATCATTCTCCTTTCAGGAAGCACATACTGCCCTAAAACACAGATGAGGGCCTGGCATTTACCACAGCCCTGCAGCTCTCAGGGAACATATACAGATACATGTATCTGCCATTTTTTAGAGAAAAGAAATCAAATTGTAATTTCCTTTCTCTCCCAACAGTATCTCCTCTTCTCTTTCTTTACTAAAGAATGGGCTTTTAATATAAAAACATTTCCTTAATGGTAGCCATGTGCTTGAATGATGAATTGCTTTCCTGATCTTAAAGCATTAAAGACTTGACAGAGTAGCTCCAAAATGTCTCCCAGCTCAGGAAAGGTGCTCCAGCTCAGGACCATGAAGAAGAGACATGGCTCCTTTCTTCAGCTGTGTTGTCTCTACTCTAGTTCTTAAAAAAAGGAAGAGCGATAATATCCCCCAGCAAGCACTGATGAGACAGGATCTATTACACCAGCTGCATATGAAACAAAGTGGTGATCTCTTTTCCTCCCTTGCAGCTTTGTAGCTGTCTTTGTGAAAATAAAAATGAAATTAAAAACCCCAAAACACAAAACCAGTAAGGACGTAAATACGCTTTTGGATTTGTTGTTGGCCTTCAGAAAGATGTTTGTTTTCCAGTAGAATCTACTTGACTTCAAAACCGCTCTAAATAAAAGTAATAGATGAGAAATTTGTCATAAATATATTTAATGCATGTGCTTATATCACCTTGCTCCACTGGGAAACAAACAAGCACCACATCAGCACAAAAGCATTTCATTTAGTTCCATGCTTATAATGGACTGTGTAGTATATACAGCAAAACTGAATTAGAGGTGAAGTCAACGATCCGAAGCTAATAAAACAATAAATTATAATAATAAATAAAAGCTGTCAGAGACGAGAAAGACCCGTCGTCTCCACCAGTATGTCCATTTGCCAAGCACAGAACTGTTCCCCGCAATTTCTGACCTAGAGAGTTTTAAGCATCACAAACAATAACATTCCCAGCACTTCCCTTGAGTAGCTCAATTCATCTCACTGCCAAGGAGCTTTGCCCCAAGTGTTGTTCTGAATTTTCTTTTTGCTTGGTTGTCACTATGTTCTCAAAACAATCCCCCACTGGGTGAATTAGAAGTCAGCCAGAGGAAAAGGAATTTAGAAAACCTCGTCCAGGGAGCTCCCTGCACTTGATGAGGTGAGGTATGAAATGTGACTGTATGGATTTCTGCAGTGTCCAAATATCAAACAATTTCTAAAGGCAGAGAGAGAAACAAAGGCCACAATACTTTTGGGCTGATATTTAAGCTGTTCTTCTAGAAAATATCTACTAGCCCTACAGGGAGGCCTGAAGAAGAGCTGGAAAAACATGGCAGATACCAAGATGCAGGTCATGGGATGCAAGCTCTGCTATGGCATCAAGGGGGCTGTTGTCACTTGGGACTGCGGGTGGAACCCCCAGGCTGAGGAAAGACAGGGTGTGCATTTCTGACTGAGTCTTGTTTATCACTAAAAGCAAAAAATCCCAGATTTACAGATGGAAGTGCAGAGGGACTGCTCAGTAATCACCGACACATCTACTTCACAGGTTATGGTGTTACCATTTCAGAGGGTGCTGTGTTTTCCTCCTCTTTGGAGAAGACAGAGATCCCAGTATAGCGTGTGCCAGAGAGCCTTAGAACCATTCATAAGCACTTTATGCACTTACCTAGAAGAGAAGAAAATAACACACAAACATAAGCACGTTACAGCAGTCAGAGCTCCCACCAGCAGCTGCACCATCCTCACTCAGCCCCCTGCCTGCCTGTCACACGGCACATTGGGAAGGACCCTTTGTGCTTTGGGTGGCAGCTGAGACAGGGCCATCCCTTCTGGGCTCTGCACAAGGCAGCTGCACTGAATATTCAGTGACTTATCGTCTCCCCTGAGGGTTTTGCTCTCCGTGGTTCACTGCTGATGCAAGCTGCAGCCAAAGGAGAAATGACAGGTGCCTGAAATTCACTTTTTCCTTCTGCTGCTCCCTCTTCCTTCCAGTCCTTTCTGCTTTGATCTTCTACCATTCACCATTTCCTCTCCCTACATCTCTGGCTGCTTCATGGTGGGGTTTCATCCTGACACAAGAGTACACCTTTTGAGCAAATCCCATTTGGTCATAACTTCTAGCTCAAATTCCTTGGATGCTTCCTTAGATCTTGGCATTCCTTTTTCAGCTGCCAGCACCCAACAACCTGTCCCTAATTGCGACTGGCAGCACCTCTGCAATAAGGCGCTGCTCCTCTCTGCCAATATTTCCAGGACATTAAGCCAAAGAGCCTTTTCCAAAACTGGCTCCTCAGCTGACCGAACCCTTGCAGGCATCGAACAGCTGACTAGTGAGGAGTCTCTGAAAACATTTTTCATTTCTCCAAATCTAATTGCCAGCTACTCAGATCTGCTCCCCAGTCTTTCTCTCTGAATCTAGATTTCCAGTACAGACAGAATGCAGATGGTGGGAAATTAATCCAACGCTTAAAAATTTTCTTCCTAGGTAATATTGTGTCTCATGCTGCCAGCCACACAAGTGTTACAGCAACAGTTCCTCATGCCAGGAAAAAAACACGGCCTAGCTCTCATTTCTCCTCTCTGCCGTCATAGACGCACACACGCCGCAGGGCTGGAAATGAGTTAATCAGATGATGCTCTATAAAGTATGCCAGTTTCTGTATAAACAATATTAAATATGATAATTTCCTCCCGTCTCCTTTTTAAGCTGTTGCATTCGCATTCTCTCACAGTCACATCAACTTGGGGAGGGAAAACAACTGCAGGAAATCTTGGATTATGTGGTTATGCTAATTTACTGAAAAATCTATAAAAGTCAAGAATACTCATGGATGTAGGAGCCCTGCAAATAATGTGCTTCATCTTTCTTTCCCACATGCCCCATTCTTTGTTGATCAAAAAAAAAGTGATCTGATGCCAAACTCCTTCTGAAAGCTTGAACCAATCGTATCTCTTATATATATAAAAGATTTGGGAATAAGATCGGCAAGTTCACTCTCCTGTTATTTGTGAAGCTCTTATTATTCATGAAAATGTTCACAAATCCCTAAAGCCTCATGCATTTTAGCACAGATCAAGTGTCTGAAGATTAGTTCTGGAAAGTGCATAATTCACTTTCTGTTTTTTAAAGTTCCTGCCTTCCCCTCACACATGGCATGCTACTTAGGCAGCAACAGTCACAGCACAAAGGTAAGCAGTTGCAAAACACTCTGAGAAAGCAAAAGAATGGTCAAAGCCACAATGCCTCAAAACAGCCATTGGGTTGAGAAATGAAGTTAGAATTACTTGCAGAAAAAAATCCAGTGACAAAACATTTGCTGAATAGAAAGCATATCAATTTCGTAATAAGTTTTAGACCACCAGGTCTGCCAGTATAACTCAGTGTACATGGGTCAGTATTACGATTTATACCAGATAGAGGCTGAGCCTTTCACTGCATTTTCAGCTTCACTAGGAATCTCCGTTTATATGAGATGCTGCTCATGTTTATCTGGATGCCAAGGCAAAGCACAAAACTCCATTGAAAGCCCTATAACGCTGCAAACCACAGGCAGCTTTGGGCTCCTGCCCTTCAACACCAAAGCTAGTCACAGAACTCATTTTGAACGTGTGGAGGACACAGATCCTGTTCTCATTCCCACATTGGTCCATCTGCAGCACAAAAGCAGTGTTATCATACCACTGAGCCTCAGTAGGCTGTGATTACTAGTGATGAACCACACAAGCCTCAGCTGTCATGATAAACTAGAATTTCAGTGAGGATTATATCCATCTTCACTCTGTTAGCAGAACCAAGCTAGAAACCAGGTTTGCTTGTGATATTTCCAGACCCATTTGTTGGACTAGAAATACGATGATAAGGAAAACCTTGATTCACTTAAGCATGACCAGGATAAATCTTCTTAAATGCTTTTTCTGATACAGACCAGAATCTCCAAATGTTGAAAAGACTGGCGTCATGGCAGTTTGGGATTAAGCCCCCTTGCCATTTCCATTTGAGTAGTCTGCTCTTGCTTGGTGGCAGATACAAAAATATTTGAGAGGTTTGTTCCTCCCTCTGTTGCTTGTCTGCACTCTTTTATAGACCCAGGGAGCTGAGGAAATCCAGGTACAGCACACAGAGGCCTCCATGTCCCTATGGCCTCAATCCACATCTACAGTAAGTCGTATAAGCATAAAGAATTGCCCCTTCATTTGTATAATTCCTGTCTCCTTCTGTTTGTCATAGGGAAACAGATTTCTTCCTGGCCTTTAACAGACTTGCACTGCAGGACCCTGTTCTGTCTAATGCCTACTGATGGAAGAAGCATTGATGGAGAATTGCTCTTCAGGAAGCTTCAGACAGACACACAATGTCAATCACATGGGAATCATTCAGACACTGTGGAGCCATTGTGACTGCATTATTGCAAGTCAGCTCTCTATTATCTTGGATAATAGGGAGGGAAGATAACAGGGATGCCCTACAGGACAAGGAAAAAATGGATAATTTGAGTAAGTGGATCATCCTAGGGACTGTAGAGCAGACACACTCCAGTGCTTCCATAAAAAACCCAATCCAAGTGAGCTTATTAACTAGGTGGCAGAGCCAGGTGTGCTACTGCAGCTCATCTTTAGCAATCACGTGGTTCTCAGAGATGCTCACCCAGCAGGGTGATTACACAAACCACTGTCTTTCACTGTCCTCAGCTCACCATTCTTGCCCTGGCCTGTGATGAAAACCTTACCCTGTAACAGCTGAAATGGGGGAAATTATTTCCAATGTTATCTCATCTGGGAGGAACTAAATCAAAATACACAGCCTGGTGGTTTAAGGCAACTGCAGTCAGCAGACTCCCCACCATTACTGCTACTACCCTGTAAGATCCTTCTGCTTGTCCTCACTCTCCTGCACCACAGTTGCTCTTTCCTGGTCTTGCTACAGCAAGTCCAAGATGCAGGAGGCAGAAAATCCTTTTAAGGGAAGGAAAGGTGGGAGCTGAAATGTCATTCTGCCAGCAAAGTTGAAAACTATAGAGTGACCCACGGGGTTTTAGTCCAGTCAGTCTCTAATGCACTGAGAAAGGAAAGAGTTCAAAGAAACAGAAAGGCGAACTGCACGGTGCATCAATTGAACACAGCATCCCAGCCCCTTGTAAAAACTTTTGTAATCTGGTCTGAAATGACAGCGGCTGTTTAGTTTTCAGTCTCCTGATTGGCAGAAAAGTCTCTCCTGGTCTAGTTAGTCGAGGCTCAACAAGGAACGCAGCTGCTTCCCCTCAGCCTCCTAGATCTGAAGAAGAAACTCCATCCCACAGGGACACACCAGGATCTGAAGACTGAGAATGTAGTCCTTATTCTAACAGCTGGTTTAGCTGTTGCAATTAGCTTTTAGATCCTTCTGGAGGCTTATAGCAACAGCTGCAATAGTTTCCCAGATCAGTGGGTCTTGCCTGCGTATGGGGAGAATGAGTGGCAAACAATCAAAGTCATGGGAATGCCGTTAGAGGCCTTGGAATACAGGCTGGCTCTGCTGTATTCTCTCTCCAACAATACCCAGCATCACAATATTTTCTGTGTGTGATATCCAGTGTGCTGACTGCTCACAGGGTCCCTCACACTCTGCATCTCTGTGCTTTATTGCCTTGCAATCTCCCTGCTAGTTCTGAGGGCAGGCTCCAGAGCACCAGGCTGCTTATCACGCCTCACTGCTCCTCACAAGGCACAGGAGATCACACAGCCTTCCTCTGATGTCATCCTCTTGCCTTCCCAGTAGCACACAGCCTCTGCAGAGCTGAGAACATGCCCTCCACCACCACAGGTCTTACCAGCTCACACATGTGTGCATGTGCTAACTCAGAGGCTCACCATTAACACTCCCTCAGTGAAGAAAAGCTGTGTACAATGACACCCTTCTCTGTCTCTCCGTGGCTTCCTATAGCAGTATTTCATTATGCTCCTCTCAGGCACCTCCTATAGAAAGCTAGGAAAGCAGCAAAGAAGGCTGGGAACCTGCTGCAGTGCTGACACACAATCCATGGACACTCCAAGTCTTGCCTCCTTCATGTATGATATAAATTTCATATCCCTTCATCATATAATCCTCTCATGGGTCAAATAACCTCAGTGTACTATAAACTGTCTACCTCAGCAAGAACTGAAGAATCAGGGCCAATTTTTGTGGGATGATCCATTACCTCCTTAACTTTTCTTTCAAGCTGGCATGAAAGACAGACTAGCTGAACAGATTGAAGTGACAAGAGTTGTAAAACTTGTCAGAAGAGTTTTTTAAAAATGCAGAAAATTTTAGAATAACCTCTTTTTGCAGGGGAACCTTCAAATTCACTGGCTAAAGAAATCCACAGAAAGGCAATAATCCCAGGACATTAGTCCATCTGAAATTAATTTGACAGGTCTAATATAAACCAATTCCCAAATCTCCAAAGGACACACCATCTACAACTGCAGTCAGACTTCACTTGCCTCCCAGGCTGGCAGTCTCAGGAAAAACAGAGAAGCAAACAAGCCATGGATACTGGCAAGAGCTTCTAGAGTGCAGATTGTCTGTGTGAAACACACTCTACCTGGAGGAGGATCCATGTCAGTGTGTCTGATAGCAGGCATTTTTCCTGGTTACACCTGCCCAGTCCTCCTCTGAGGTGACTGAGGTGCTAAGGTGGAGAGGAGACCGCGGTCTGTGGACCCATGGAAAGAGATTGGAGGTTGGGTTATTATTCATGTCCTTATAGTTTTTGGAAAAGGAAAGACACTGCTTCCCCCTCCACACTCTCCCTTACCCCTCCCCTCCCCTGACTGGAGTAATGAGCTCCAGGGGGACCTCTACACCTGCCTTTGAAGCAGCATGTTTCTCTGAACACATTCAGAATTTCGTTTTGTGTCTTGTTTGGGTTTGGTCGCTCTGCCTGTCTCTCAGTTGAGGGGGCTGACAGCTGTTAGTGAGGCTACTACCACAACTCAATATCACAGAATATGCAAGGAACAAACAAACTCACCCTAAATCGCAAACCACAAAAACCTTTGAAGGAAGAATGCATACTCCCCATGGAGAGAGCTTTCTCCTCCCAACCAGGCCTCACCAAAGCCACCATGTGCAACTAGAGGAGCTGAAAAAATCTGCAGACAGCTGGTATAATTTAGCTAAGAAAGATAGAAAGGAGTTATGCTGGGGAACTTGGTCTGGAGAGTTAAAGTCATGCTAGGGACTTGAGCCATGCTTAAGTCAAGGTTGCTCCTTAGACAAGAGGAGAGAAGATCTTTGAACTTCCTTAAAGAACAACTTAATCCCCAAACTGCTCATTGCCTAAGGAGCAGTGGACCCAAAACCTCCTTCTTCAACAGATCATATAACAATGGCTCTGGAAAAGTATGGTCAGTAGGGCACCTCTCTACCCTTCCAACCCATACAAGCAGACCTTAAAGCACAAAAGGCAGTACTGAAATTATAAGTTTGACTGGATAAAAATGTGGAGGCAATGTCTCCCCACTGTATTTCAGTATGGGGGAAAAAAATCAATTTTGATTTCTCCTTCGTTTTACCAGTACTTAAAACAAAAGTGGAGCATGAGTACAGCAGAGAGAGCACAGACTTTTTTTTTCCCCACATTTGAAAATATTAGACCACTTCTGCCGTTCTTCAGAAGCATGGAAGCTCTGTGCTTCCCATGGCCTTTTTTTTCCCTTCCTTCCCTTCATCATTGCAACTTGTGGGGACAGAGAAGGAACTCAGATCTTATTGGGGCCACTGTGTCAGCTCTGGGGACTGAAATCATGGTGAGCAAGGTGCGGGAACAATTATGGGAGCTGCAACCTCTGTGAAGACAGCACTGGAGGGTTGTATTGCTCATTGGGGAAAGAGATTAAATGACTGCTTAGGAGAAGAAACAAGTTGCCTTTGTCTGCCTGAAATCTCCTCCTTTCTGACTCTTCTGCCCTTGAGACTCTCAAAATGAAGAGGAGCAACAGCTGTAGCAAAAAGGATCTCCTAGAGTGTGCAGAGCTCCACAGCCTTGGGACTCAGCACAGAAACACATTGGAAGGGAGAATGGGCAGCTACTCCAGGCCTGTTTCCTTCTCCAGAAAGGAGAGGGCAGAGGAAGGGAATCCATGAAGCTGCTGCTCCCAGTCCCCTACCTCATCTCCATGGTGAAACTTTACTGGTGAAAAACTTGTGCTTTACAAATTATGTTTTACTGTAACTAGTGCAGAGTGATATCCACCTGAATGTTTTAAATCAGCGGCCAAATCGTTATTCTCTTAAAAAAGAAAATAAAGAAATCTCTTTCTGATTTCCAGAAGTGGTTATGAGCACTAAATGAAGGTTTCAGACAGATCTCCAGCCACAAAACATGTCAGGATACATTCTGAGACTTATATTCACTGGATTATATTAAGCACCACGCTGTAGAAATGACATGCAGGGAGAGCAGAAGAACAGTATATAAATACACATATGTGTATAAAAGCAGATCCCCAAAGTCAGGTGGCACAACCATAAAATACAAGGTTTTCTAATGTAATGAGTACTCATCACTTTTCCCTGAAATCAATAGATAAAATGGTCAGGATTTAGCCACATTATAAAGAGTAGTAAAATCATTTGAGTAGTGATTTGATAGCAAAGGAGGTCATCGAGGTGATAATTAATTGCCTTTTACTGCAAAACCCATGAGCTGTGACGCTTTCTGTCTGCATCCCAGAAAGGGGATGAATGTCTTACCTTATACAGAGTGCCTTTGAACCTTCTTTTACCTGAGGTAAGCTCATACCTGAGAAGCTGCAGGAATTTTGATCACAGGTCAGACACAGGGGTCAGCATTGCCTGCTGGCCTGTCACTGAGCAAGAGAACCCAAGCATCCCTGTCCATTAAAAGGAAAGAAAAGTCTGTGCTATTCCTCTGGGGGTCATAAAATCAAAATTCCCCAGTGTTCCTTGAAAATCTGTAGTCCTCTTGCAGAATGGTGTGAGTTATCATTTGATATTTATCTTGGAGTAGTTCCTAGAGGTCTCAAATCAAGATAGGGACCCTGCTGTGCTAGCTGCTCTGCAAATATAAAACCAGACTCACTGCTTGTCCCTCAGAGCATAATTTTTGTCTTGACAGGTGATATATTTCTGCCCAGACACAGGACTATTTCTTACAGCCCTAGAACATCTAATTATCAGGGGACTTAACTGGGAGCAGATTTAGGATCAAATATTAGGTAAGTACACAATTTTAAATGATGAGCTTTAGGAAACTCAAAGCTATTTGTCATGCTAAATAAGCACTAATCTTTTCACAGTAGAATTACTCCCCAACACAAAAAAAAAAAAAAAAAAAA
>VZSR01001342.1:2699316-2827570 GCA_013398615.1 Brachypodius melanocephalos
TTGCAACTTTTAGCAATGAAGGAAACATGGCTGTGGATACCACTTTCAAAAGACAGTGATCTTTGCAGTCTCTGCTCTTCCTTTCTAAGCTCCTAACCCTCAATTTCATGGAAGTGCTAGGTATTGTACCCAAAAAAGGGCAGAACTGTGACAGATGAACACTTCTCACCCGTGCTGAAAACTTTAAACACCAGCTGCACTGTTCAGACAATGCTGAATCTAAAATATAATTTAGAAAAGTGGTACATTTAAAAGGTTTTACTGGTGTTGTAGACTCATCAGAAAACTAGGTAGGCAGCTCTGGAAATCCCATAAGCTAACCTGTTCTCTTGAGACTTCCAGCCCAATTTTGCAAATTCAAGAGGTTTGGATTAAATTTGAATAATTAATCCAAATTTGTTGGTGCTTCATAGATGAATGAAACCTCCAGCCCTTTTAAGGTTCACCCTCACTGCTAATAACCCTCTTTACTAAGAATTAGCATAGAGTAGAATAGTTTAATGATATAAGAAAATGCAAAAAGTAGATTTATGCTGTCAAAACTTTTGTAACCGAAAATATGATGGATTTTAATCAGCTGGATTCTTCTCAAAATGAAATATGATGATTTAAATAGATCTTAAGTAGGTTAAATTTTTTTTTTTTGTGATTCCCACTAGTACATTACCAAGGGTCTCTCCACTGAAGAAAAATTGCAATGCTACAGGGGTGGGGACATATATATCCAGTATTAAAAAATTGCACCCTGATGCAGAACGAGTCACTTTGGCTTCAGGTAAAGTAAAATTTGCTTCACACCACAAGAAACAAAGAGGTGACAGGTAGCAAAAATCACCAAGAAGTCAGTGCTGCACACATCTTGGGGTACCTGGCTTTGCAACATGCAGTCAGCTTTTTGGTGCTGGTAACCTAACGTTGGCAATAAAGAAAAGGAATCAGCTGTACCATATCCCTGGAGTGTATAAGGCCTGCAAAGGCAAAAGACAGGAACACACCATCCCGGGGACTGGAGCTGGTCATGGCTATGGGGCTCTGCTGGCCAGCTTGGGTTTGTGGCCTTGCCAGCTGGACAGAACAGGCACAAGAGCAGAGCCAGTCTAGGCTGAAGCAGCTTCTTGAGAGGGAGCAAAATTGGCACAGAAACATATTCACAGAAAAGAAAGAGATGTGCTGCAGTCAGCAAGGAAGGCTTGGAAGAGAGGATCACTTTGCACAAGGGTAGACCAGTCACAAAGCAAGAGGTGAGTCAGATACAGGCTGCTCAAGTCCCATGAACATCAAAGTGACTGATAGGTGTCATATAACTCTCAATAATTTGGTGGATATTGAATGTTAGTGCTGTAACATTTCTCAGGAGGTTCATAAGGTTCAAAGATATGTTAATATTTGCCCCTTGGCTGTGCTTCCCAATCCCAGCACAATCTAAAAGACAGTATGAATATTCCGCGGGTACGGCCACCCCAAGCATTTAATTTAAATCTGTCTTAAAAAAGACATGATGTCCCAGTGCAGGAATATCCAAAGTTCAATAGTACCATGAATGTCACCACCACAACCCTCACTTCAGCTACTGCTGCACGCATGCAGAGAGCTGAACAGGCAAAATGGAACCAGGCAAGGCTTCAACAATCACCTACAGGGTTGTCATCCCCAAAGAAAAATAATGTCAAAAATAATAAGCCAAGCATCAAAAGAGAAATACCAGGATGGGATTAAAGCCTGTGACATTTGAAAACATGCATGTTGACTTTCTAATTTGAAATTTAGTTTTTCAAACCTTTATGAATCATGCTTTCAAGTCATTTTTCACAACTACAAGAAGAAAATGGATATTTTTCATTCAAACACAAGAAACCTGTGATTATACCATAGTCACAGGATGTCTAAGTCAGGACTTTGAAGAATATCAGTTATTGTGAAAATTGGAAATTTATGAAATGCAGTAAAAGTACATTTAATATGTTTTATAAATAACACTTCCAAGGATGCTATTTTCTGGTATTGGATGAACTGTGCAATGTAAAACATTCTTATCAGCTGCACTGGTTAGTAAACTGCACAGAGAAAGACAAGGACTTATAGTTTTCTTTGGATTTATTGGAAAGCATCCTAAAACCTTTGGATGAAATGACCATGGTGATGAACTCATCTCCTCAACCCACACTCCCTAACTTCGTATTTGTACCCTGCATACGACACCTCTTAAAATGAGTCAAAAGCAGTGCTTTTCTCCAGGTTAGCTTGAATGTTGCCTCTGTGCCTTTCTTGAGCTTGTGGCAGTAAACCTCAAGTTGATTACAGAATGACTTGCAATATTCACCTCAGTCACATAGCACAGCTTCTGTCTCCTAACTGGGTGATCTAAAATACATTAAATATCACTCAGTTTGAACTCTATTTCCTTGTGCAAGTAAATATTTTTACATTAATCAAAACTTGACAACAGCATGCAAATTGTTAACTTTAATCACCTGAATACTCAGCAGCAGTGAAGAACGTGTGGACCAATGTGAAACTTTGACTTCTAATCAAGGGCATTTTACTTGCTTCCTTACAGCTCTGTCATGTCAGGGTGTGAATTCTACACAACACTGCAAAAATTTATCCCCACAAACCTATTGCCCCATTTTATGGATGGAGGACTGAGGCAGGGAAAAATTAGCATGCATGTGAATTGCTATTAAAAAACCCCAACAACCATGTGCACCGGGGATTTGAACGTAGACAAGACATCACAAAATTAAGCTGCTGCTCAGAATACTGGACTAGCTTTCTATGCCATCAACTGTGAACAATTTTTTATCTCTGCTTGAAAGGGTCTTGTATTTCCTTCAGATTACTAAATACCGGAGGACTGTTTTCAAAAAGCAAGACTACTGTAGTGGAATATAGAGCATGGTCCTCAGGAGAATTCAGAATTTGAAGACATATTTGGTATTTGTGCTTAAAGGGCTTGACAGCATCCTCTTAAACAAAAGCTATAGCTGTAGCTTCTGTTTCATGATGTTTTTTTTCCTCCTGCAGGAACTTGACATGAACGAACGTGACTTAAGCATTTGCCTTGTAAGCCGTCTAAAACAAAGCCATGAGGGGACTTGCTCATCCTTCCAGAAAGAGTCTGGAGCAAGTTTCAGCACCAACAAATATAATATTTCTAGTACCCCACAAATGAGAGGTTGCCACAGGGAAACTGAGCAAACCTTGTTTGGCACCCAGCAGGCACAGCTTTCCTTCTTTGTCAAGTTCCTTTCTATTTTCCTGGGCGTCTATATCCGGTCTGTTGTCTGCAAGGATGCTGACACATGTGGAGAGCTGGGATTAAGAAACTGAACCATCAGCTGTGAAACCACAGACCCTTGCCAACTAAGCAAGCATTTAACAAGGGAGTATTGAGCTTGTTATTTCATATTTAATAGCTGGAGTGGATTCTTACCTGCTCTGTGGGGTCGGCCACTAGTAAGTGCCATCATTTATTCATGTATGTCTGCACCACTGATGACTGGCATGTCCCAGGGACTACAGAGAGAGACACTTTTCTCTAGTTTGATGAACACTCAGAGTTCTTTTAATAAAATGTAGAACACCTCAAGAAGCAGGCTTGAACAAATTCAGAAGACCTTTTTTAATGTCTCTGGAGTTTCCAGGTGAGAAGATTCCAACCAACTACACTGTGCTATCAAGCAAAGAAAATCACCATCATCTGCAGCATAATGATAAAAGATTCAGATGACAACCTTAAGACAGGAAGTACACAAAAGAAGCTGTCTTCCTGACAGCAGCAAAGTACTTCTACAGCCACCTTGCCCTCCCTCAATAACTGCTCAATCTGGAAATGGCTTGCAAGTATTTTTTATGCTTGATACTTCAGGGCTTCAGGACCTGCAACATGAGAGACTAAAACTGAAGAGTTCACTGGAGCCATATGTGCAATAAACCATGTGAAGATGCAGTCTACTATTTCAGATCTTAAGCAAGTTTAGATGTTCTCATTAGCCAAGATGCAGATAGATTTCAATAATCTTCTCAAACATTGACTTAACTGGAATGAGCCAAAATATTGTGTATGGGGAACATCTAGAAAGAAATACACATTCAACTTAAAACTTAATTTAGTCACATCTGTCCTGTCTGTATAAATAAAGGAATATTTTCAGAAGACCTACCTTTAATACTGAAGAAATAAAAATTGTGAAAGAATAAAGTTAGTTACTACAAAAGACAGCAAGAACAAGGGAAATACCACGGGGATCTCAAAATAAAAATTATCTCTGGAACACCTCATAGACCAAAAAATTTCTAAAAAAAACTTTAAAGACCAGACTGACTGAAAGCTGAGTGGAAAAAATGGGGGAGTGAACAGTTTCCTATCTCCCTCAGAGTCTTTTTGAGGTCCAGGGAAACAAATAGCAGCCTGCACACAGTTGTCTTACGGTGACAGCACTGCTCGAGGAATATCCTGGCACTGGAGCAAATCTCAGCACCTTTCAAGCTCTGTCAGAGTTGGTGTTGCAAAAATAGTCAGCAGAGGGAGTGAAACTGCAGGAACCTCTTCCTCAGGAATTCCACTGACTGCAGCAATGAGTGTTGCAGTAAATAGTGACACACCACGGAAAAGGTGTTGGCACAGTCTAACACGGGTGGGAAAGAACCTTTTTTTGGGGGAAATAGAACACCAACAAAAGTCCGCTGTTAAATTGGAATAAAAAGCAGACTGAGAAATGCAAACAATCTAATGGCACATATATATATATAGAAAGAGGGAGAGAAATAAAAATAAAACTATTTTAATCCACATCTAATTCCCATTTTTGCAACAAAGTGATTTGCTCCTTGTCCCTTCAGCCCATACAGAGTCTCTGTAGACTTGATTTTGCCCTATGCTGAGCCAGCCACATGGGGCCCTGAGCATATGCAGGCTGCCATCATCCACCCCTGAGAATGCAGCAGCACGATGATCTTCCCAAGGGCAAAGAGTTAACTTAATGGGGATGACTGGATAAGTTATTCGTGCTTCCCCCATCAAAGTTTCAAAAAGTAATTTTCTCCTTAAGTCCAGGGGCTATGTCCACATATATAAGATTAGAGGGGTGGACAGTACGCTGGCTGCAGATACTTACAGCACGTTAACATTTAATTAGGAATGTTTGCTTTAATCATTTAAGGGATATTAAATGTAAATAGAGAGTGTGAGCAAGTGGAGCTGGCTCTGCAGCTGAAAGTGGTCACACAGTTCTACAATGCAGGCACAGGAGGAAGCAGCAGGATAATGATGGCTGTTCCCAAGGACATATCAAGCCCCAGAGGCATGCTCTAGCTGCTGTCCTGCAGGCTGGCAGGATGGAATGAGATGAAATTTTGAAAAGGAAGGTGACAGATGACTCCTACACAATCAACAAAGCAATGGGAACTGCACTATAATAGCGAGAACAGCAGGGATCCCCCAGCCCACAGTCCTGCTGTGGTGTGAGGGGATGGGCTTCAGCAAGGTCTGTCCTCGGGAAGGTCTGCTCTGCAGCAGCCACCTGAGCAAGCATGTGTTTGCTCACTGCTCCTGGGGAAATTCTGCAGTGCAGCACACGAGGAGCACACTGCCTATCAAACACGAGATCAGTCATTTGAGAAAATGGCTTATTTTGGGGAGTGGGAACACAGCCCTCCCAGATACGTTGCAAACCTGCTGCTATTATAATTTCACAGCATATTGCCAGTCCACAGTCTGGCCATACATCACAGCTTTTGATGGCTCTCTAGGCATGAGATCAGACACCACACAATCATGGTAGCAGAAGATAGATACAATAAAATGCAGTGTGAATTCACTATAACGCAGAGCATTTGATCTTTGAACTGGCCACATACCAGTTGCTTTTAAAAGTGCAGGTTTTAGGAAATCAGCCATTTTCTGAGTGTGGTAAACGTGTGGTCTATTTTACCTGAAGTATCAGTTATTTGGCTGCAATGATAAGCATGCTCAATCACCCCCAGAAGTTCCATGGGCTTCTAAATACCTGACAACATCTCTGATGCTACTTGTGTGTGTAAGTACCATCAAAGGGCCAAGCCATACCATAGAGGCACACAGGGCTTGGCATGTGGCTTCCTTTGGCTTGTACTTCTCTCAGGCATCCTTTTGATCACAGCTGTGTCCTAGAAAACTGTCTCAGGGCTTTACATTTTGGGATCAGTCAAATGAAACAATTGTTGCCCCAGAGATAAGGGAAAGAGCTTTTTTCCCACAAATATGAAAGGGGTAGGGAGAGGGCTGGAAAACCAAGTGGTCACCCAGCTTTCTGTGTCTATTGGAGCAGATCCTTGCCCATCACCATAGCCATGTCCTGCATCCCAATGCTCCTTCAGCTAGCTGTAGTGAGGTGCTGGCAGGATACGCATCCAGCCTGGCTTGCAGAGGCTGTGCATCAAGAAAAGCTGGCAGGGGAGTCACAGCAGGGCCAAAACTGCCCTCCCATTCCTGCAGCCTACTGCCCCCAGCTACTGTTTGCTTTGCCCAGGGCTGCTGGTTCCTAGCCTGGGAATAGCTCTTGCCGCCCTGATGATTTCTCACACGCCTCGCTGCTGGCCTGCATTATAAATCACACAAATACAGACTGATGGTGGAAACTCACAGAACATCCCATAATGAAAGTGACCCCTGCTACAGCGCAAGGAAGCAGACAGATTAAATAAGAAGGAAATAGGGGAGCAAAGATATGCAACGAGGAGGCTGTCGGAAGGAGGTGAGTGCTGTATGGAGAGCAGCACGGAGAGAGAACAGGGCACCCTCTCACTTAATGAATATTTATTGCAAACTGCCGCCTATTATCTTTCAAAGAATTTTTATACAGTTCCCATGTCTTTCATCTGTTTCATGTTATGGTTTATCTAACTGTGGAAATTGCACGCGTCAGGTAAACGTTGATTTACATGCAAATTGCCTTCGCTAAACTCGCCTTTAAGTAAAATAAGATTCGGAAATAATTTTTTCTCATTAATTTGCAGTTTCAAAGAAACTCAAAAACACAACAAATGCAAATAATCTAATTCATTTGTAAATATAAAACAATTTGTTGAGATTTAACTTTGCCATATTTTTTCTCCCTTCCATGTGCTTTAAATAAATTGCACTGTTTATCAAAGACAAATACAAGAGAGATGCTGGGTCGTTCCAATTCAATACCTTCCTGCTCCTTTTATTTTAAAGGGCCACTATCAGGATAAAAATCTCTGCAAGATTCACTCTTGGAATAACTGCTGAATGATATAGATTTATATCACACATTCAATTGGTTCCATAAATTTAAACCCAAATGTTACTTCCCTAGATGATGCTTTAAATTATTAGATGTGAATTTTTAAAAAAATGTAGGCCTGCATTTGCAAAAGTGGCCAATGATTTAGGGACTTTGGTTTGGAGGCCTCCTGCTAAAAGTGTTTTGAACTGCTAGTCAAAACATGCAAGTCCCTTAAGCTGTCACTTTGGAGCACCTCAAATGTCATTTATGCAACACCATGATTGTGTGCACTTTGCACTTTATTGGCTTGAAAAATGATTCCATATTTGATAACATGTAGATTTTAAAAAGGTTTTCCCTGTCTTAGTGTGTGATGCTGGTTAAATAAGAGCCCTATTACGTCCCTATTTTCCCATATATTCACTGGAGAAAAATACAAAAGAGTAGTCTTACTTTCTCTGATTTTGTGGGGCAGGGGTTTAATATTCGCAGAGTCATAACAAGTGCAATTTCTTTCTCATTAGGTGCTCTCATTGATTTTCAGCATCAATACACTGCTCTTTTATTTGGGTTTCTGGACAGAGTTTAAGGCTACCTTCACAGCTGCTAGAATGCCTGAGGACAACTAATGTGGCAGACTCAATTCCTGAACGTATACAGTAACCAACAGAAAACATTGTTTTAGATCTGAGTATTGAGCTAAGATTCCCAAAAGATAGGATAAGTTACCAGTTCCTCCAACAGGTCTTTGAACAACTGTGGGCAAGACAGTCCTCCCACAAACAGGGAAGAAGACAATTGTTTTTTTTGCCATCATTTGTCTTGTCTAGGTATTGCAGTAGAAGTGTTTCAAGCTGCTTACACTTCTTCTCTAGTCTCTTCTTACCTGTACAAGAACATCCCACTAATCCTACCACATTGGTGCTAACAATAAAAAAAAAAAAACCCAAACCAAAACAAAAGAAAACTGCTTTTACTTTAAGCCATAAAATATTCCTTTCCAGATTTAAGCTGATCAGGCTCTTTACCAGGCATAATATGACTTGGAAACTGCTCAACCATTTCACCTTTATAACACACACGTTTAAATATGTTTCATTACTTGAAGAAATTTCTCCCAATTTTAATGGTCAATTTCTAGCACTTATTGTTCAGCCGTCTAATGCAATCCCTGCTGGCATCACAAAAGTCATTTGTAACTTACATGTGAACTGCATAAAATGTCTTGATGTAATCTTGTTTTACTGCAGACAGGTATCCTCATTATTAAAACATTATTACTACTGCACTTGACTCTATATTCTCTGACAGTTTCTCAGTAGAGAGGCCAAGAGCTAAACAGGCCATAAAGAACAAAACTTCCTCCCAACCCAAAGGGTGATCCCTTTGTGCCAGTCTTCAGGGATATGGAGGGAGCATTCCTCTGGTAAACTGGCAGAAAAAATTCATCACCAGCACTGTCAATCCAGAAGGAATGCTAAAGCTTCCTAGTCAAAGGAGAAGGAAAAGCAGAGGCAGCCGGGGCTACCTGAGTCCCTCTTATCTCACAGGGATGGTGCAAGGAGCAGGAGATGGAGCCTGTTAATTATCAAAGCCCTGGGTGAGGCCAGCAGGAGGCTGCCAGTGCTTGTCAAGAGTGCAGTACAACAGCAAGGAAGTAAACAAGGCAAAGCTACCTCTGCCTGCCTCCCTGGCAAGAAACTGGTGGGGAGGGAATCAGTGTTTGCCGTTGTAGTATTTGCATGCAACAAGGAAAAACACTCACAATTGTCAGAGAGAGAACTCTCTGCTCAGCCTGTTGAACAGAGACCAGAAAAGTGTTGGTCTTGTGGATCTCCATTAACAGTCTGAAATGTTTGGCCCTGCTACATGACTTCTCCCCACGTCCTCACTCTGTGACCACCTTGCTACCCAAGAGAGGGGATAAAACAAGTGAGGAAAAAAAATGCCCTTGTCAGATTACAAAGGAAACATTACCAGGCACTGAGTAGAACAGAGATGAAGAATGATTTTGAAAAAGATAATTGAACATGTTGTAATTTGCTCTCTTCTGTGTTTCAATTTTTATCTGCTTGTAGCTCATTTCGCCAGTCATGCAAGCAAGTGGAAAAGGGAGGGAGAATGCACATGGATGTGTGCATGCAGGATGAGCATGCATGCGTGCAAATAAATGAATAACCATCGTGAACCCACAGCCTGGGCTGCCCTGTGAGGGATCTTCAGCCTGTGGCTGGCCAGCACTGAGCTCAGCTCAGTGGAGATGCATTGGAAGACAGTGGTTCAAGCTGATGGAAGGAGTGTGTTCTGCCTTGAAGCTTGCACTGGTAAGGCCCTCGATGCCACTGGCATACTCTGAATGCAGCCCACCGGAGATGGCAACTATGGCCGGGGTCCTGGGGAAACCCCAGGCCACGGAAAAGGAGTTTCTCTACTCTGATGTAATCAAAGGCATAGGTCTCACAGCTAGACTCTGTGAAATAAGAACCTTTTTGAAGTGTTAACGCCACTCTTATGCTAATAAATATTTATGCTGCTGACACTTTAAAGCCAGGAAAAGAACAAACCCATGTTCACAGCCCTTTAACCAGCACCCCTGTGTTACGAAAATCAATCAAGGTGAAGCCAGCAATCACTCACTCATTTACCTCTGCTGTCCACACTCCCTGCTGGGCTAATACTGAGTTATTCACAGCTGTCTTACATAGTGGGATTAAGATGGAGAATGGCATATTGGGGCCCCAAGTCACACAGAATCATGCCCTACTCTGAGTCATGTCCCTTTGACAAATTTGGCTCCCTGGTTCCCAGGAAACAGTCACTGCAGATGGCTGCTATGAAAAGGGTAGACAGCTCTTTTTGACTTAGAAGAGATTTCACACATGTAGTTTGCCTTCACTGTTACGTGCCCGTAGTCTTGACCTTCTCCTGTGCATAGGCACACGTGTGCACCAAACAGATGGAAAGAAAGAATTCCTGTGCTCCATACTCTGCTTTCCATCCCCTTTCCCAGTGTTTAGGTTAATAGCATTGTGGCCCATGACAACTAATCAATTCACATTACAGTCTCCAGAAGATTACTGTATCTGGAGAGAAGACGGAAGACCAGTTAAGGCACGTTCTTGAAAATACCCACTGGACTTACTGAGCCCAGCTGCACTTGGGATCAAATCAGGTTTCACTTAACCACAGATCAGAGCACTTGTGATTTGCATGAGTAATTAGAACTGATTAATAGAATGACTCGCTTAATTAAGTTTATCTCAAAAGGTGCCCCTTGAAGACTCATGAATCTGAAAATCCAAAGGCAATTTCTCTTCAAAATCCTTTTTGGGCTGGAATGCTTTCAGCTTGGAACACTGGATGCATGTGTTTCTGCATGTGTGTCTCTGGTCCCAGATTAATCAAAGTGGTGGAATTGGTGCACAAAGGTCTCAGGCCTGAAGACAAACTGGTGATTCCTCAGTGAACTCAAAAGGCGGTCTCATCACCCTGAGCGAAGAAAGGCTAGTTAATTTGCCAAAAACTAATAAGCATCTCTGCCTGGCAATTTATGGCTCTGCTGAGCTTTGCTAAATTTATTTCTCAACCCTTTCTAATTTTGGCTGAGCACAGCTACAGTTGCCTGACATATTGGCAGACCAATTCCCAGTGTTTTTCCTACACAACGGATTTAAACAGTACTTTGTTATAGGGGAACATGGCACTCCAGTGTGCTGGTAGATCCCTCATTTCCACAACCAGCTCAGCAGAGGTGTGTTTACTGGGGGGAGAGGGGTGTGGCTGGGGGAAATCCCAACATAGACAAGAATATCAGTTTTCCTAGAGTAGGTTAGAGACCTGGAGACTTTTCCTGCTGAGAGCTTTTGGGGTTTTTCTTTCATTTTTCCCATACTGAAAGCAACATTAGGATTTTATTTCATTCTAAGTCAGAAAAAAGCCAAACAATTTTGCCATTTTCTAAGAAATAAAATTTTAACACACATCCAAACATTTGGTTTAGAGAATTAGAAACATTGTATTTAGATGAAACCAAGGCGTTTTTACAGTTTCTTGATTCAGAAATGATATAGCAATACTGTGAATTAATATTGAAAACCAAAAGACACTTTCAAATAAAAAAAAATAAAAATAAATAAAATAAAAATAAAAATAAAAAAGCTAGTTGGAAACAACTTTCCTATGGAAAATATTTGCATTTTTCCAGTGAAAAAAATTATTTCTGCTGGAAGGTGAGAAGGAACCAATTCCTGGGGCTTGTGAAGGGTTTGGTGGGTGAATGGAGAACTCAGCATTGTCATGCAGTCTCATAAGGCAGAGAGCACTGCAGTGTGAGGGACCCAGTGCTCTCACAGGTACACAAGAGCTTTATGATCTCTCTTCCCTGGGATGGGAAAAGGGTGCTGCTGTTCACACAATGTGCTTCATCAATGGTAAGGATGGCTGGGGATCCTGCTGGCTTTGCTCTTTGGTCAGATCCCAAAGAAAGTGCTTTCTGCACATCCAGCAGGTGAGGCTGGGAGGGGAGATGAGGACAGTGCTGGCAGCAGAGCAGGGAGTCACATTTCCCTCACAGCAAGGTGGGGTGCAGAGCCCAGGCTAATAAACCCTGCTGGGTCTGGGCTCCCTCTGTGTGAAGTAAGGTACTGACCTGCACTCCTTTCTCAGGGGAGGCAAGGAAGATTGGGCAAGGTAGGCCACTGCCTTGTCCAGAAAGGGCTTTTTAATGAGAGTTTGAGGATCTTTTTTCTACATAAGGGTCCCAGGGCTAGGGATAAGCCAAGACCCCAGAACAGCCAGGCAGCACTTAAATATACAGTGGCATCTGGAGAGGGGGAGGGTCATTCGTAGATTAATTAAAATGAAGTGCCAAGAAAAAAAAAAAAAAAAAAAAAAAAAAGGGATGATGAAAAGGGAAAAAGTCAACCAGATCAATCAAGGAAAAGGCATCTGGAAGAAGCAGTTATTGATCCAGCTGTTAGAGAAACCTTCTGAACCAGATTACCCAGCAGCCACAGACTCCCTTCTCCCCAAGACACTCGCTGCAGTTAATCAAGTAAAGAGGTGACATGAGACAAAGGAATAAACCCCCATTTTTCCAGGTCGAGGTTTTGTTCCCTTAGAAATCCTCAAGAGGATGAAATGGTTGGACCTAAAATGATATAGTCAGAACAAAACAGACAATAGATGATTTAAGGATTAATTATGTGTTTGTGGAAATCTGTCAAAAAAGGCAAGCATGATCTCTCTGCCTTTCAATCTTTACTCATCTCAAGATTTTTAGGGAATAGCAAATTAGCAGGGGAATATTTTCATGCTGTACCAGTACCATAATGTGAGCAGTCCTAGAAAGTTGTCAGGGAATGTTGAATTTAATTTTTCCTCTATTTAGCCTAGCGTAGTTTTTTATGCCTCTTTTTTCCCCTTTGTTTTCTTTGTTTCTCTCTTTTCTTGACTTTGAGAGCTCCAGACTCAAGTACTCTCAAGTGTCACTCCCTTTTCTATTCCAGATTTTTTCCACTTGGGTACAGCAAGAAGACGCACCTGGTGTCAAGAAAACAGTAGGTGATGATTTGGATTTCTCATTGTTCTTTAAATGTCAAGCCTTGCACTTCTGAAGTAAATTCTTTGGAAAATCTAATTTGTGCATCCTGAGTCACTGTTAGTTCTTTAAATGATAAAGTGAGGCTGAACCAAAGCTCCTGATTTCTAATATATGGTCAACTTTGTCGCCAGATCCATCTTCATAGGAAAGGGTAATGAGAGGAATTAATCAAGAAATGCCTTTACTCCAGTGAATGTGGAACAGAGAAGAGCAACAGAATTGGGATACTGCAACACCAATCCACATGGAAATACTGAGAGTAATATCCTGCAATTGAGCATCCATCAGAAATTTGGATCAGAAACCCCCCCCCGATTCCCTTCTTAGGGACAAAATAAGGCCAAGAGCAAGGGATGATGACCACGTTTAGTGAAAGATCTTCATAAATGGTACCACATTACCCCAAAAACTTAATCCTGATGCCAGTTCAAAGATATCCTGTGTATCTGTGTTTGCTGCTGTCATACTGTCACAGGATCTGTTGATTTTCTGGTCAAGCTCATATAAAGTACCAGGAAAATGATTTCTAAAGGAGTGGGTGACAGAAGCAGCATATAGCAGTAACTTCCTAAGAAAATCAGCTTTGAAAATGCAAGAACCAAGTGGTCAGAGTTCAGACTCAAAGCGTTCCCATTGTGGTGCAGTAACTGAAGCTCTGAACAACAAAAGAGCCTAGGAATGAAAATTTCAGGTCCTATGTAACTTCTGGGAAGTCGGGAGTACAGTTTTACTATGGCAAAGAATCAAAATATGTGTTTTCCATTTCTCTAACCATTTCCCACTTAAACGCAGTGGTCCCCTTCCATTCCTCTGCTTTTCTATTTTAGTGCAGGGGCTATTCCTTCTTAGGTCACTGTTGAGTATTACAAGTAGGAAAAGGGTAAATAAGATATGAGTTTTGCCTTACTGAAGGAAATACTACAGATAAAGAACAACAGGTAGCAGATTGAAAAGGTGACCAAACACACTTGGCACAGGACTCTTACAGCCTCTTGTGTTCTGGTTATGAATTATTCCCCCATGTGCAGAGCTTATCCCAATCCTCAAAATCACCCTTCCTGTAGTGATCTGAGAGGGATATGTCATCCCTTCCATGTGCAGCACAAAAGCACAGATGGAACGTTAGGCAGAACTGCTGTGAAAATATTCAGAATTACCTCAAATCTATCCACACCTTCCTTTTTGTCTTCCATCCCCACACCCAAGCCCACCTGTTCCTGTAGCATCTTCAGTTTTATACACTAATCAAGAGACTTTCAGAGCCTTGACATCTGTACCTGCTTACTCTCTCCTAAGCCCATTAGCCCCCAATCTGCAGGTATTAACACATAATCCATGTGCCTGGCTTGAATCTGCACATTGAGACAATGAAATATAAGGTGCATTTGAGCTATGGCTTGAAAGAGATGATGGAAATTCTCCAACTGCACCCTCTATTTGCAGTGGTTCCCATTTATCATGTGCACATTCCCTTGTACATGCTATGGCCTAGGCACGTAGGAAAGCAGTGCAAGCACCAACATCAAAACACGGGGGTGCCAGGATGTGCAGCAAGCTTATGAACACCCCACTTTTGCACACTGTATCTCTCAGCTATCCCAAAAGACAGTGTGTGACAGTGAACAGCACTGAGGAATGTTTCTTGAGGCTTTCTAGTATGGACAGATACGTTCCCACACTCTTTTTTACAAAATAAGATTTTGTTAACAACTGTTTTGGGGTATGCCAATTTAATTCTCCATCCTCTGTTTGCACATGTACACACACCAGAACCGACAGGGAATGCTGTCAGCCAGGCATGATGCAAGCTGGCAGAGCTAGGCACAGGACAGAGGACTCTAACAGAAGCAGGAGATGGATCTGCAGATCCAGGCAAAGCTCATCCTAGATCTTAAACAGTGATAGGCTCAAGTCAGTAACACGAGGGCTTCACAAGGTTTCCAGATTTGCATGTACAAAGGATAAACTGAGAATCACAGGAAGTGACACAGGACAAATCCAGCTGTGTTGAGTATGGAGAGCTCAGGGCTGGAAGAACAAGGAGGGCAGCAAGGGATAAGGAACTTTTTCAACACTAGAAAGCATTTGACTATGGGAAGCTTATCTTCCTTATTGACATAAACGCCTAGTGAACTGTTTACTGCAACTAAAATAAATACATAAGAAAACAGAAAACAAATAAAATAAAAATTTTAGCAAACCCATGCTGTAGTGCCATTTTAGAGGAAGTAAGTGCTTTGAATGCTACCACTTCATGCTCTTTAAACAACAGTTTAGGGAAAACACGGTTAACATCCTTATGAAAATAAATGGTGCAAATCTCTGCTAACACTGTCAAAGTGAACAGAGTTCCATTACTCATACCAGTGAAATACTGAGGAATATGGCCCATGATCTCTGCCAGAAAGGGTTGCACTTACAATCTCTAGAAAACTGAAAATGGAAAACCATAGCTAAGAAACAAGGACTAGAAGCGAAGGAAGAACTGGAGCTCGAGAAGAGAGGGCTGGGAGGGGAAGTTGTGTTTCAGGAAACGCAATCTATTCCAGCTGAAGAGGAGAAGAAAGTGGAAACTGCAAAATGAGGGAAAACAGAAAGGTCAGAAAGGAATGTAGGAGACCTCAAGTACTTGGTAAGTCAGATAGTAAAGCAGTGAGGGTCATGACAGGCAGAGACAGCCCAGAAAAATGGGCACCAACTACGGCAGATCACAAAAATTTGGACTGAGATGTCAAAGACAGAGGGAAAGAGCACAGGCTGTCAGTGAGGATAAGGTCAAATAAGTGACCACTACAGGAAATGAAGGATTCATTTGAAAACTGAAGATCAAATGAGGACATGAGAGGAAAAAAGCTGAGTGACACAGGGGAAGGCTGAAGCTGGTGAGGAAAAGATGAAACCTTGAAAGCACACAGATCTAATACTGGCAAGGTAGCATGATGCTGTCCTGGACATTCAGAAGAGAGGACACAAGTTTCACAATAACAGAGGAAACCCAGAGCAAAAATTTTAACAATCTTTGCCTCCTCTGGGGTCTCTTGCTCCATCATTTCCATTTTAAATGACATAAAATACTTCTGATAACCAGAGAAACACTTAAAAAATTAAGAAACACTTGTTCCAGTTAATGTGTCTGAACAGTGTGAGCGTGCACACACATGAACATGCAAAAAATCACCCAAAAAAAGTTTTCCCCCGGGAGGTCGTTATTATGCAAAAATTACCCTAATTAGGTCATGAATATATTAGTCCGTATTCAGTGCCAACAACAGCAGGGAGAAAAAGTGAGAGAGAGAATTGGAAATGTGACATGCATACACTCCCAGTGTGGTTAGGGGGACTGGATTCCAAAATGCCATTAAGAGATAAAAAGGTCACCCTGTAGGGAGGTAATTGGTACAGCACTCAAGCAGCTGATTAAAGGGACCTTTGCTTTTGGGGGCGGGAGGAGGAGGAGGGGGTTAATGTAGGATGTCCCCTGACAACGTATATGATCTTGATCAAACATCTACTTTTAGGACAATCACGAAGAGAACAGAAGAGGCTGTAACCCTTGACATTCTATTGAAGTAGATGCATTTGTTTAATGACACCTTGACTTGCATGCTTTAAGACAACAATGAAGGCAGAGGGTATTTCCCCTCATGCAGGTTTCTCTCTTCTCAAACACGCCATTCTCCTAACTCCCATCACAGCTACTGCTCAGACACTGCCCACGATGCATTAATAAGAAGTAAATGCTTTTAATGAGTTGGTAATGGCTGGGAGAACAGCACAGAGGAAAGCTACTTCTTCACTCTTTCTTCATCAAATGATGACAGGCTCTCACAGACTGAAGTAACACAATTCCTGGCTTGGCATGCAAGACAGAGCAGCAGAAAGGCTCAGGAATGCCAGTTGCACACACTCCCCACAGACAAATACAAGGACACTGGCTTGGAAGGATCATGAAACTTAGAAGTTATGTTAAACAAGATGCCATTTCAGCTCTAGAAATTATTGGTGTCACATATAAAGACTCACTCTTGTGTTTGCAAAGACAAGTAGTCTCACCTCACAGCTGGGAACCACAGACTAAACATCATGAGTAGGCACTGGGAAAAAGGAGAAGGAGGCAGGAACAGAGGCAGTGCTGCTCCTGGGAGAGAGGACAGCAGGAGCATGGGGAAGGGTACACTGATTTTCAGGTTGGCTTAGGAACTAAGCTGTTATTGCCTCTTCTGCCTCCCCAGACTGAAGTCCTCCTCATACTGTCCAACTGAGACTTACTCCAGTTTTGAAGCTGATGGCCACTGGCCTTTCCCCCCTTAGAACAACGTGAACAACATGTTATACTGAGTGCACACGCATTTCCAAATACCACCACCTATGGGGTTGGGGCACTGGTAGCAAAAATGGAGGAATGCCTGGTACAGAACGCCACTTGGACCAGTTTAGCATGGACCACTCCTCCCTGTCAGCAATGCAAGGGCAAAATTTAGAAACAGATCCTGATACAATTTTGTCTGTGAAAAAGAGATTTTAATTCACACAGTATGGGCTTGAGCTTTAAAGTGCTACCTAGAGGTGCTATGCTTGAAATGTCACTGGTTTAAGTCCTGTTTTTGATTTACAACTGACTAAGGAGATCACTGTTGGACTGACTTACTTCCTTGACCACCCAGCAAGAGCAGCATATACTGAAAATACCCTCAGAATGAGCAGTTTTGGTCTGTGATACCTAAAGGAAGAATTTTTTGACTACACTTTGAGTACAGCTGGGTAACATTCCCATCCAGTGAGAAATATTGACATTTCAACCTTCATTCTGGTCCCCCAGCAAACTGGAAAGTTGAAATTAAACATGTATTGAACTGAGTCAAAATAAAACATTTGGCTCGCTTCTGTAAAATTAAGTTTTATGATTTAGGTTTAACTGACAATAAAATGAAGTCTTTCATTTTGATTTCCCAAAAGAAAGTTTCAATTTTCTGAAAAACCTTTTCCCAGAAAATCATTCCCATGGAACATTCACAACCACCTGTAATTTTCAGTGATACGGAAAATAGCCACTGCAACTCCACACAATACAGTACTGATCACTAGAGTCCGTGTAACCCTTTAAATGTACTGTGACTAAAATACTAGATAAAATATAAGAAAAAGAAACCCCTCTCATTCTCTAGACACTCCTGATATCTAGGACCAGGACTTAGCAGTTTCAATTATTGCTTTAAGACGCTGTAAACTTCTGCAAACAGAAGGGGTCATCAAAAGCAACAGATTTAAGATACAATGACCAGTCATTATTAAAGCTTTAGTTTCTTCTTTAAAAATAATCTTCTTTCATTTTCCCTTGTGGAGTTCAACAGTAAACAAATCCAGAGAATGATTTGTCAGTGGAATATGAAGGGCCTTTTAATTTCTCTCAGAATCAATGCAAACAATTTGTTTGTTAATTTATGCTGTTTTAAAAGAAAAAAAGGAAAGCAGGTGGCATTTATCACTACATCATTGTTAGAATTTTTTTTGTACGCTTTAATTACTATACATAATTTTAGATGCTTTTATAATCTATATACCTGTCATGGCATTATTTCTGCTTTCCAAAATCTTATTTCTATGTTGCCTTAGAAAATCCTTAACAGATGAAGAGCATTTCTACAATCCTATATAGGCATGGACCACAGAGTGACATGCATTATGTCCACTCTGAAAGTCTGTGCCCAAGAGAGCATTCGAGCCCTTTTTTTCTTTTTTTTCTCCCTGAGAATAGAAATTAGGAGAAGATTCAAACAGAAGGTATATTCCTAAACCCTTTGCAATGGAGCTGTCTCCCACAGGTGCTACACGTTCCTTTAACATCTCCACAGAGGCTTCAACCAACCTCCTCCTCTTGTATCCTGCAAGCCAGAAGCACTTTGTGGGAAATGGAGGGTGTGCAGGCAGGAATAACAATTCTGAACAGGGATACAGTTGTTGTGGAGATGCTGACAGTGTTTCAGAGCTGAGGGACAGGCAGAAGGACAAAGTCATCCACGGCAAAAGCAGAAGAAATTACATGGGCTCCTTTTCATATGCTTACTTAGTTACTTGCCTGCTAACCTCTGAAGGAGCTGGGGTGGAGTTTGGGAGAAGCTTTCTTAAAAGACAAGGTTTGTTTATATACAAATCTAGACACTACTAATTTTTCTTCCAAATTTGCTTTGCAGCAAATGTTTAACACAGAAATTGCTAAAATATTTGGCAACCTGTTTTTCTAACTGAGAAGCTGGCCATGCCATCCATCACTAGCAACCTTTTCTGTTTGAACAAAAGTCTGAATCTACAGCACCTTGGTGTACTTGTGCCAAGAGCTGTATGCAGACCACAGGAGCAATAGAAAGGGAAGAGTCCTCTGGGTCTCTCTGATGAGAGAAATAAAGCTATATGAAGGAAAAATGTTGCTTACATGTGGTCTGGTACCTTGTGTCCCAAAGGGTACCCAGCAACTCACAGTATCTGCTCTGTGCAGGGATGAACAAAATCCTGGGTACATGGCAAGCACTCATACCAGCATTTCTAACACCAGTCAGCACAAAGGACAGGCAGGCCTGGAAACTGTTCAGACATCCACGTGGGGCAGTTCATGCAGCATTCCAATGCAACAGCTGGGCATCACTGTTATCACAGAGCACTGATTTCTCCAAGTCTTTACAAAAACAGGACAAATAACGCCCCTTTTCTGCCAGAGCTATGGGACAGAATGAAGAACCCCTACCATGTTCAGCACCCCTATGTTTCTTTCTTAAACAGTTCTTAAGTAAAGCAGGCCTGTGGGCCACCCAGCTGTACTGGGACCTCTCCCTTGTGCTGCCTTGTCTGTCTGCTCCATCAGCTGCTGTTTTCTGACTCAGGCTGCATAAATGGCTCTGAGGCAGTGAATAGTTTTTGTTCTCTCCTGTCTGTCTAAGCTTCTGCAAGAACTAAATATTGACAGCTTTTGAAAGCACACATGCAAGGCAGCATTTGTTCTCTATTAACAATGTTGTTAGAAGACTGCCTGTGCTGTGCTATTCCCCACCACCCGGGATTCCATATTACTGACATGTAATTTACATAATTAAAGTATACAAAGAACATAGATGCTGCAACTATATTGAATACCCCAGGAGTTGACATCTTGGACTGAAATAATGAAAACTGGCAGGCTTTCTACAAAGACCTAATAGGTATATTCCATCCTAATTCCAAGCTAATAACTCAAAGAGCTGCCCCCTTCCCAGAAGTGAAACTCTGAATTGATGTGACCCCTATTCTGTTCCATCAGTAATTGCAGAGTATGCAGTGCTACAATGTTTCTACTGCTGATCTGCAGCCACAGAGGCTTTTGCAACTTGCCTGCATGGATGCTGCATTTGATACTTGCCTCCATCTCTCTGATACAAAGGTGTCAGATAAATCGTGGGATATAGTCCAACGAAAACTAAAACCCGTAACCTGTGTGAACCAGCTACAAAGCAGTGTGCTCGTACGGCTCTTTTATGCACACACTTCTGAGCAGCTTTCCAGAGTTTGAAAACAAAACACGACCTCAGAAGAGTATTAAATAATAAATGACTATAGAAGGGGAAAGACTAAGGGGAACAGGTAGGAAAGAATCAGAGGGATAATCTGAGATAAGACCTGAAATGAGACTGTAAGTTGACAAGTGAGAAAAGTATAAAATATCTACTCTAGATAAGATCAGGAATGGATTTACACTGGGCAGAGAGCTAAAGGGCCAAACTCCCTGGTCCTACACTGGCTAGTGCTAGAGAAGTGTAGTACAACCTCCTACATGAGGGCTCTCACTCCCCTGTGTGTTTTCTGAAAAGCAAAAAGCTCTAGCTAAAACAGTGAGTGGCATTTCACTAGCACTGGTCTCAAAACTCTGTATCTTGTGCACTCGTGGACACTTAAAAGGCACACATGCAGAAAAAATATATTAGAAAAACACAACAAACGAGAAAGATTTTCTCCAAGAACTTCCAACTCTGCTCATATCTGATATTCCCTTAGCGTTCCCTTTACATGCTTAATGAAATCATATTTCACCACAAAAGTCAAAACAGATATAGATCATTACTGTACTTCTGCAAGAACTGGGCTCTAACATCGTAAGCAGTGTTAGAGAAAACCTTGAGGTGAAATGCAATTTCCAACCTATTAATCTAATTCTGAAAATACACAAACAAAAACTTCCCATCAGGCTGATGTGTTGTATCTATACTGTTGGCTTCATCCAGCTTATACATCCAGAAGTTATCAAGAATTCCACAATCTGATTAAATTGTGCCCTCAGGACACTGTACCTCCAAAGTCCTCCTTCCACTACACAGATGACCATTTTTGCCATTTCCTCCATTAAGAAGTCTTAATAGCATTCCCACCCCAGGCATGAAGCAAAGAAAAAGCCCCCTAGTCATGCCCTGAGAGCACATCCATCTTGTAGAGCTAATAGGGATGAGAATACTTTTGAGGATCAGGGTCTCAGTACTTATTCATGTTCCTACACTGGATCAAGTTACCATATGGTTTCCTCTATTTTGCAAGTGGGGAGCAATACATTTCACAACCCTAATAACTTGCCATTTTTCAGAAAGAATCACATATGCCATTTCCAGCAAAAATTGATTTGACATGTGCAAACATCTGTTTGGCTGCAGCATCCTCACATAAGTTTTCAAAAGGAACCAGGACTTTCTTCTGCATATCTATGTCTCTCTAGCTCAAGGACAACTTTTTTGCTGTGCTGCCAACCTGGTCTCTTTTAGTGTACTGACCTCTATTTCTGACACTTTGGTAGTTTGCTCAGTATCACTGTTCATTTGAGGAACACTAGAAAATCTCTCTGACCTCTCTCAGAGTTTTCAATCCCTAAATGACCTTCGTGTATCATTTTAATCATATTTCCCTGTAACACATTCCAGATCATCATCCTGGTGCCCTTAAACAAAATCCTTTGCAGTATTGAGAACTTCTTAATCCTAAAAGGGACTGGGACACATAAACTTCCAGCCAATAGTTTCACTGATTTTCTAAAAGGTCTAGTCCTTAATTATATTATCAGGACGACTCCATATTTTTTTGGTAATAAAAAGTTTGTTGAGATGTTTTTTCTTTAATCAGATTGACATATCCCTGGTTGTTTGTATGCTTTCTTATAAATCTTTCTTACAAATGCTCAAGAGTATAACTGCAGCCACCAGACCTCTTCCTCTGCTGTTCAGTTTGCAAGTCATACATTTGCAGCTGGTCAGAAAAAATAATCCCTCTACCCCTGGCAGGCGTCTGCTCATTGCTTCCTGGAAACCACAATGAATTGCTTGCAGTCAGTTTCAGCTAATACAGGCCTCCAAAAAACACATCCTGGAAATTTTTCATCACCATGAGCTAAGCTAGGACATTCTTCTCGACTTGTATATACTGAGATTCAGCTTTTGCTGCAGCTGTGATACATAGCTCACTGGCCTTCAGTTTTGAGGACATTATATAGATAAATGCTCTGGTACCTGCTCTGGTAGCTTTGTATTTAACATTAACTACTACCTGTCTGTTAAGACCTTGGTCCTTGGTTGCCATTTATTTCTCTAACTCTTCATAAGAATGTGCAACCCATCTCTCCTGGGCATCTCTGGATGAATCTGACCTGAGGTTGTTGATCAGGAGAGTCACACAAAGCCATCTGCTTACCAACCTGCATGCTCCCTCAGTTCATTAGGGTAGGCGTATCATTGACAGCTGGAATCTTTTTCAGATCTGTCTGTACAATTTCCCAGTTACTGTCTACCCCACGGAATTTGCATACTCCCTCGCTGTGGCAGGCATCCTTATTAGCTTCTCCAGATCATCCCAAAATACAGCTTCTCAGTGGATGCCAAACACAACACAAATTGGTGCTATTTCTTTTTTTCAAAGTGCCAAGGAGATGGTTGATGGCAAGAGCACATGCCAGAATTTTGCTGATGCTTTAATTATAGACAGATACTTGGAATTAGTCAATAACTCTTGTAAGGCAATGGAAATTTTTGCTCTTCGCATATTGCTTTAATTGTGTGGGCTTTAGACACAGGTGTAGGGAACCATCTGCCTCTGTCAATTCTTTTAGTTCCTGTGTGAATCCCAGAGCCTACTCAGCTCCCTCTTCATATCCGTTCTCTGAAGGAAAAGAGACTTTTCTCAAAGGATGGGCAAGAGCTACACACTTTTGCCAACCCCATCGATGGGGGCCTTCTTCAATTCCAAAGAGACATCCCCAAGCTTATCTTTATTTAATTTCCCTTCACTATATCTATCATCTTGATTCAACCAATAGCCTGACAAAGCATCACTCAACAATAATAGTATAAAAAGTTTTATCCCTTCTTCTCTGTTATTTACCCAACAGAGATTGATATCCCTATATATTTTAAGTGTTGGCTGAGTCATTAATTTCTTCTGTCTTTTCTTGTGTGTTTCAACTCAGTATGAAGCCCATGTAGCCAAAAAGGAAGTGTGAAACAGTTTTGCAGTGAAAAAATATGCCATGGAAACAATACAGAGTTCAGAGCTTGACAGTAAGATTTGAGAGGCACCTAACATCAAATGTATCATTTATATCTCCCAAATTATCCACAAGTGCAATGATGACAAGATTTTCTAAAGGACTCCTAATTTATAGGCTGATTGCATAAGATTAGCAAAATTTTGGATTCTGAGGTGGTGAGAACACAGTCAGGTCATTAGCTAAGAGTGTCTTTTTCCCATATGGGGGAAAAGAATGTACATCCAGGGTTTGTACTTTGTTGAGTCAAATATGCCCCTGGACCACTTTCTGGGAGGGTCAAGCAACCTGCCTTTGGAAGTGGTACCTTCAATGGAAGTCTTGGAAACCAAAGAACCTGCATCCTGAAGCCATCCCTTAATGTGCTGCCATAGTTATTTGTTAATACTCAACTGTTTTAGTGATGAGGGGAAAATGTAACAGGACATTGAGAGTTTTCCCACTCCAGAGGTGTTCTTCTAATGGCAAAGCCCATTATACAGTGATTATAAACCCACCTCCCATCATCATGCAAACAAGTAAAAACCTATTGTTCTTTTGCATGTCAAGGTTTAAGTCACATTGACAACTAGAATTTATTCTCAATTTTTTCAATGCTTTAATCTCTTTTTGAGTTAAAAAAATAAGAACAGCATTTTTCCCGAAATTTTTGTGAAGTGTCTGATGTTTCTTTGTGTCCCTCTGTCAACCCAATAAAATCACATTATATCACAAAATCCAAAACTTAAGTAGATTTTACTGACTATCCTCCAGGCAGCTTCACTGTTCATTTTTAATCCATGTAGAGTGCTTAAATACCACAGCGATAAGTGTTTTATACAGGCATATAGATAGATTTTGACATTGGATCACGAAACAGGCGGCCTTCAAGGGCAGCAATTGTAGAATTTCTTAGAAATTGCCATCATTCAGGAAACAAGACATGATTGTCCATCATTGCAGCTGATAGAGAAAATAAAAACTTGTGGAATAACTATATTCTGTGACAGCACCTGTCATTGGTGAATTCTTTTGCCCGCCACATCAAAGATAGTGGATGATTTATGGAAGACGGTGGATTTCTGCTGACAGTTTTCCGTGATTTCCAAGCTGCTAATAGAGTACAGATACTGTTTTTCAGTTCTCTCTAGCCTGGCCAGCACTTTAATTTTGTATTGATATTTAATTTGTTCCTGTATTAGCAATCTAGTGACCCTTCAATCCCACTTACTAAGAATTTAACAAATTATGTCTTTACTTATTAATGGAAGAAGAAAAAGTAAATGTGAAATAAACTGGAAAGTTCCATAATCAAAAACTTTTTATTTTTTTATTTTAAAGCTAGTTAAAGCTGCTAAGAGATGTAAGTACCTCCTGTTCCCTTTGTTTACAACCAGCAAGAAGGCTTGAAGTAAACAATTTAAGGTGCCATAAATTTTATACTATGCACAGTATAAGCTCTACATTATGCCAAGGAAAAAGAAATACATATTTAATCTCTGCAGAGAGAATTTAGCCACTGCTCACAACAAATGCTCCAGTGCAATGTCAAAAATAAAACTAGAGACAGCCAAATCAATTCTTAGACTTTCTTGAAAAAGAAAGAAGGAAAGAAAGTAGATGTGGAAATACAAATTGCCATGTTAGTTTTTCCTGCAAGTCATGAGTCTTAAGACATGGAACCTGCACTTTAAGTTCTAGCAAGTATATTTCTAACCCTTTGATCTTCCAAAAGAAAATGTGAACAAAGTGCAGGCCAATCCAGTGAAGTTCTTCTGACCATATGTTTTTCTCTTTCCAAAAATAGCAAACATCTCTAATCTGAAAGTCATGGTAACTACGAAAGTTAAGCACGATGATTTAAATTCTCCCTTTACCACCTGTTTCACTGTTGGGTTACTTTTCTGGTGTCAGCTTCTTTGTAGTCCCAAATAATCAGTTCAGAAATTGAACAGCAAAATAAACCACATTAGGAAAGATGCTGCTCATAATACATTAATTTTCTACCTAATTCATTAAAATTCCATTTAAATAAAGCTGATGCATAGTTTCCTCTCTGTCAAAACAGATTTTCACAGCACGAATGGACCAGGACTGAGTCCTAGACAACCTACAATTGCTGTACAGAGACACTATTATTTCTGCTTCCGAAGGCTCATTTTTCCAGAATAGCAGGCCTTTGGTTTGATGGCCATTTTACATGTTGGCAACTTCAGCTTAAAAGGGTTTTGATTTTGTTTTTCTTTATATCAAAGTGAACAAATTCAACTGACAGAATGACAGAAATGCTTGTTGGAAGGGGACCCTGGAGATCACTTAGTCTAATCTCCCACTCAAGCTTAGATCAAATCAGCTGTGGATTTGTCCAGCCAACTCTTAAAAATCTCCAAGTATGGAGATGTTGCAACAATCTCTGTACCTTTTGTTACGGAGTACTTCCCTCCCAGGGATGAAAATTTTCTTAACATTTCACCTGAATGCTTCATCTTGTATCAGCTCTTTGATGTGGTTTAACCCCACTAGAAGCCGAGTACCACACAGCCCTTTGTCACTTCCAGCTTGCAGTGGGGAGGAGAATCAGAAAGAAAAAATAAACTATTGCCCTGATTTTTTCAGCTTTCTGATATTTGCATTCTTGTAATGGAGTTTCTCACAGATTTCATGTAAACAGAGTGATGTTTCTGTAACCATTCCCTTTTGTTTGCATTCTTCTCCTCGAGGAGGGGAAAAATTGGTGGACTGTTGATTTGACCAGTGTGGTTGGAGAGGTGACAATCTCATCCTCCAATCCATGGTCATTGCCAGGAATCTATATAAGTTAGAGTCAGAAAAATAAACTTCCCTCTTTTGCCCTCGAACTCAATGCCATTCATTTTGTATCCTATAGCAACAGTAAACCTCATGAGTTAGGATAAGAACCATTTAATAACTGAAACACAACAAAATAAAATATTAAAAGTAATAATAAAAAAATTAATGAAAATAAGCAGGGGGGAGAGCGGGGGATTGAGGGTGTGTGAGAGAGAAAGAGAGAAATATTAACCCCAAGAGAAACAAGTGAAACAATCTATCATCTTACCAACCACTAACCAAAGTCTGGGCTGTTCTCTCCCAGACAGTTCTCCCCAGTTTTTATCCTGAGCATGATGTTCTCAGGAATGGAATAGCCCTTTGGCCAGTTTGGGTCACCTGTCCTGGCTGTGCCCCCTCTCTGTTTCTCACACATCTGCTCACTGGCAAGAGCATGGAAAGCTGACAAGTCCCTGGCTTTGAGGAAGCAATACTCAACAATAACTAAAACATCAAGTGTGTTATCAACATTATTCTCATACTAAATCCACAGCACAGCACTGTAACAGCTGCTAGGAAGAAAATTAACTCTTTGTCAGCCAAAACCAGGATATCCTTGCTTAATCACTTGCCATTCCTGGGAAGAGCCTGTACCTGTTATTTTTGCTACTCAACAAGTAACTAACAGTTACTATTTCCTCACTCTACTGCCTCTTTCCACCAGATTAAATTAACAGAATTCCCTCAACTTTTTCCTCATCATCTATGCCTTCTTGGTTTCTGAACATCTTAGAGGCCCTCCCTGGTTTCTCAATGCTCCTGTAGAACTAGGAAGTCTAAACTGGATATAATATCCCCATGCAAGCTCAGCATGGCTGCACAGGGTAAAATGAGAGCACCCTCTGCTCTGTTAATCACACTCATATTGGGCTACAGGAAGATGATTTTCTTACTGTGCTGGTTTATACTCAACTTTCTTCCCCAGGTCCTTCCCTGATGGGCTGACACTCTAAGACTGCACTGACTGTGGATTATTCTAACACAGAGGCAGAATTCTTCCTTGCTGAACTTCATGGCATCACTGTAAGCCCAGTTCTCAAGTTTCTCAGGGTCTCTCAGGGGAACTTCTGACATCTCAAAACCATATATTCATATGACCACTGCCTTTCAGGGCATTACCTTCCAGTCAAAACTAGAAAACCCCTTTTAGCTCATTAGAAACCCAAATAATAGAGCACTACAAGGTGGAAGACAGATGAGACCACTGGAGAAGGAATCACTGACAACAACAACAACAACAACAACAAAGGCAAGGTTAGACAAACACAGCTCTAGATGGAGTCTCCTTATAAAAGGTGAAGCAATCAGGAGCAGAGCATTAAGAGCAATGCTTCCCTCCTCACTTTAATCACAGTATTCCCATACTCTGAAGGGCAGCTTATGGAGGAGATGGAACTAGCTCATGTCACCTCAGTCTCCTGGGATGAACATGGTGTTACACGACACCTTAACCCCTTTGCTTTTTCTATCAGCTCCTCTGTCAGAAAGGGCTGTCACTTAGAAGATGAAATATATTTACAAATTAATTAACTTTGGCCAGTGGCTGAAGAATTAGATTTCTACTAACAGGGATTCTGTCTGAGTGATGGATACACAGAACACTGGAGGAATAAAATACTAGTCCTCTTTGCCTCCCAAATCTGAATGCTTAGCAATCACACCACCTTTCCTTTCATCAGTCTTTTTTTTTCCTCTACACTGTCAACCCTTCTCTTCTCAAAGCCACTGGAATTTGTTTTAGTAGATGAAGGTACATGTGTACTGAAAACAGTATTTGATCTCTGAAAACAACTCTTCAACTCATTAAACAGAGGCCCATTAGGCAGAGAGCTGTGAAAGGCAAAGCAGAGTTGATGGGGAGGATATGGGGTTAGCTGAGAATAAGACTGAATAAAACAGTTTGTGATTTCAGGACCTGAAGCAGGGACAAACCCGCACAGAAATGTTCAAGGCACGAGCCGTATATAACGTGGGCTGGAAATTTCATTTTGTTCTATCTCATGTAAAACACAAGCTGTTTGTCAGAGGGACTGTATTTGCCCAGCTAGGGAGGTGTTAGAGAACACAGGCTTGCACACAACAGTGTGGGAAGAACAAGTGACTGTTCTGATGGTGCTAACAAATCTGAAAATAAATTATGGGTGTGATGCGGTGCTCACAGAGCAAGGGCTAGCATTTAATCCTGGAAACAAACAGTGCTGCACAATTCAGACAGTCTCAGCAGAAAGGCAGAGGGGGGCTCGTGGACCATTTCTTAGTCACTCATGTAATGAAGCTTCAGGTGACAAACAATGCAAAGACAGGCCTTCATCATACTGCTTGTTTTTCATACCCCCTCTCTGGAGTGGGAAGCCTTAATGAGCTTAATTTTGCTGTGCAACTCGTTAAAGCGGCAAAGCGGAGGCCCAGACAATTTGAGTTAGCAGCAATTCATTTAAAGCAGACCTTACAGATTAGTGACACCTCAAGGATATAACAGATTAAAATAAAATAAGATTACTTGCCTCAAAGACCAAAACAAAATAAAGAAATATCCAAATTCCTTCATCAAAGTGAGTGTTCATTATTTAGTGCAAGAAAATTCATCTTCAAAACCATAAAATGTTGGTCCAACAGAACATTTGATGTTCGTTAAGTTTTCTTATGTCAACTACAGAACTAATAAGTTTTGAGACATTTTTGCAAGAGTTGTGGTTGTTTGCCATAATATCCTTACAGAGTCAATAATTAGGCTTTTTCCCCTTGTGAAATCTCTTCAAGATTTGAAATGGCAACCATTATTTTTCTTCATTTCCTGTTCTATATTGTCAGGTGAAATCAAGACGTGTTACGAGATAGCCACTGTGTTCTACTTCAGAGCTACACAATGAAACCTCTTTTATCTAATACCTGTACTTTCTTACTTGGTGGAAGATATTTATGTGGTATTCTCTTTACATTTAGAAAGGTCATTAAAGCAGCAGTTGGGTAGACAGCAATTGACAAATAATAATGCTGCATTGGAAGTGGGGTGGACAGAAAAATATTCAATATTCAGCACACTGTAATGAGTGAAGCAGCACAGTGCAGTGGCTAAGGCTGACCTCAGAGATCCAGAGCTGATTAAAGTTAGGAGATTCTATTCCTGGGACATGAAGATTATAAAGATGAAGTTCATCAAATGTAGTCACTCCCTTTGTCCATCCTTCCTGTCTTCTGGCAGCAACAACCGGGGGGGAAGGGGTGAGTGCCACAAAGCCACATGCTCTTCAGCAGCCTTTGGCAATTTAAATATCAGTGAAATTTTGCATTTCAGGCCACCAGATGTGCTCTGGGGCGAGACCCCTTAATCAGGACATGCCGTATAAATGGCATAAGCTCCGGCTAGAGCTTATTCCCAGGCATCTCACAAGCACATACAAAACCACTTTTTCTTCCTGTCAAGTGAAAACAGGATGCATTAGCACTGAAGTCCAGCACAGGAAGAAAAGTCAGGGAAAGAACAGAGAGATTTTCTGCTGGTTGTGTTGCTAGGACAGTAAAAACCTTGATGCTTTAAGTCCTTGCAGAGGCAAATCTTCAGCTGCTTCCAAACATTTTTTTAACACAATTTAGGAACTATATTTACCTAACATCAACTAGAAACTGCCAGACTCTGTACTTTATCAACAATACTGCTGGCACAATTGAATTGATTTTATTGTTTGTAGGAATATTATCCTACATTTCTCCAGAGTAGCAGAGGCCACGCAGTAAGACTAACAAAAATGAGACTCTTGACCTGAAAACTGGAAAAAACCTACAGAGAAACAAGAAATCCAGTGCTAGGTCAGTAACAGAAGCACAGAAAGAAGAAGAGATTTACCAATTTACCAGGTCTTTTCTGTAAAGGTTGGTAAGGTAGTTAATGTGTCAGTGGATGTGCTAAGAAGCAAACACAATTATACTTTCTAGAGTAATGCCAGGCAATAACAATTTCCATGGTGACAGACTAAGTCATCACTTGCAGAGGTTTTTGTGCAGCAGGATGGGAGGGAGAGGTGATAGTCTGATAAGCTGTCAATAGTAGTTCATTATGTATTTTTGACCATCAGCCCCTTGTAGGGAGGGAAAAGCAGCCACCCAGCCAGGGCAGGTATATAATCTGATTGATGCCTCACATAAGTGGCTTTCAAAAACTTGACTGAGCATGAAATCTCATCATTAAAGTTTATGTCCTGAGTGAGTGGGGAAAAGAGAAAAAGAAGGAAAGAGACTCTACCAAAGGGAACTAAAGCTGACAGAACAATGGCAAATTTACAGCTAAACATCTACTTAAGCATGATTTCCAAAACTAATCATCCAACACCAAAACAGGCTTCTGCGTCTGAAGGAAGTTAAAAATGAGGCTCCCCCTCTCTCCCTGTGCAGACACATAAAAGAAACCAAGAGCAGTAAAATGAAAACCCATGGGATCCCTGGAATGCAAGTATCTGCTCTATTTTACCAGAGTGTTAAAGCACCGTAGAATAATCAGGCACAAATAATCTAGGCTATCTATATCCATTTATTCCACATTTAACCCTCTGCTTTTCTCCAGTTATTCAGAACAAAAGAACCCGTTGGAATACCATTTTGAATTCTGCAATTTCTTTCTTTCTGTCTGCTTAATATGAAATGGGTCAGAGCAGCGAGGAATCACGGACATGACAACACTGCATCCATAAAATCTTTCCTGCCAGAAACAGGAGCTGTTAAAGCTTCAGGAGTAAAAAGGCCTATCAAGATCACAAAATACTCTTACATAGCCAAGCCTCAAAGGGCTGGGGAAGAGTAGAATATTTCAGCAATATTCATTCTGATTTGAAAACAAATTGGTCTGCCTTGCTCTGCTCCCCCTTTTGTGTTCTTTTTGTGCAATTATTCTAGCTAATGAGTTTACTGGCAGAAGTGTTCACAGAAACAGCAATTTTTAGTGGCCATTAGAGATTATTTGTGAAGAATTTTTTAATCATAAGCATTCACTGTGTAAATGTGTTTCAAAGGTTTAGGCTCATCCCATCAGGGACTAACACTGCCCTAGGTAACCAATATGTGCAATCACAGCTAATCAGTCAGCTCTGATTTCAAATATTCTCAATAAGCAGATCATGGACAAGCTGCAACATAAAAATTATTCATAGATATTAGTTGACAAATGATTGTCAATACTGAATAATTCAAAAAGATCCCACATTGTTCATACACAGTTCCCAGAGAGAAAGAAGGGTGAAGGTTGTTTTATAAGTTCACGATGGATTCTTCCACCAGGGCTGCTCAAAACACTCTGGTTAATAATTCAGCCTCCCATATTCCTTCTGAAACATGGATGTCTGAATGGCCACATTTCAGGAGAAGGAACTGGTGTTTGGATGTTGCATTTGCAACTAGACAAGTGAATGAGGATCTGTGAAGGACACCAGGTGGAATTAATGGCATTGCTATCTGTGCAAACAGTCTGTGACACCAAGCAACTCCTCAGTGATGCAGAGTCATTTCTGCTGATGTTTGGCTTTAGCAACTAGTTTGAGACCAGAAAGATTATACTACGTGCTTACTTCCCAATCTTCTGTCCCTGTGTTACTTATCCCTTCACAAAGGCAAAAAAAACTTCGCCTGCCCCACTCACCATTAGTAACCTTTCACTGCTGAAAAGAAACTTAGTTGCTAGTCCTCCTCAGCAGCACAGCAGTATTGTGGTTTGCTTTTTATTTATAAATAAATGAAAAATAATCTGTCCAGGGTAACACAGGAAAGCAGACTATATATTAAGATGTGATTCTAAGTCCTCTACTGTTTCTCAATATGGCATACCAAACAAATTAAGGGTGACAGAAACTGCCATTTAATGTTTATTGTCATGTTATTTTTTTGAAAACGTACCGCCCCTAGCATCCCACCACAGCTGTATCCAAATCTCTGAGTGTCACCTGTCCAGTACCAGGATCTGCAGCTGAAGATTTGACTGAATTCATGAACACAGCACTAAGAAAATTAAAATGTTCAAAAAATAGGACATTAGAATATAGAAGAAAAAAAAAAGAAAGAAGGAAAAAAGGGGGTGAAAAACTGAAAAAAAAAAGAAAAAATAACACAAAAATTAGTTGTTTAGTCTAGGGAAACCTGAGGTATGACACGATAACAGTTTCTCATTATGCAAAACGCAGTGAAGACAACTGTGATCAATTGTTCTCCATGTCTGCTGAGGATAAAACAGGACATAATTAATTTAATTTGCAACTGAACAGAATAAGATTAGATGTTCAAAAGAAATTTCTATCTGTAAGAGCAAGAACTAGAAGTTCACTACGTCAGTTACAGAACCACTCTACCAGACGTTTTTTCTTAGAAGAACAGATTTGACAAAGATCTGCCAGAATGGCAAAAACAACTTGATCATTCCCTGAGCTGCAGGATGGACTAGAGAGCTTTTCAAGAGATCATGAAATACTCTTCATGATCTCTTAAAGCTCTGCTCTCAAGAAAACCTTGACCTGCTTTGCAGGAGACCCCTTGAAGTCCCCAAAACTACACCTCCCCATTGAACAAGGAGGGCTCCACAGTGTGTAGATAGGTTTGTGTTGTCACAACCCAAATCACAATGTTTTAATTCCCCTCCCCAAACCACTTCTGTCTGCTTTGTGTTACTGTTGAGTACAGTTTTCAGATGTAATGCAAAGGATCACCATGATATCTTAAAAAGTTGACTGCCACAGAATTTGAAGATGAATTAAATTTAGCTACGGGATGTTTTAAATGTAAATTTTTCATTACTCTTTTACCTATTCCTGCTCCTTCCTCACCAAATCAATGAACAGAAGTACTGTAGATCCCAGGAAGAAATAAGATTTAGCTGCTGACAAAAACAAGAGACTGCAAGCTTCTGATATTCAGGGTTTTACCATGCTTGCCTGCAGGGTCTGCTCCTCTGCAGATCCATTCACCAACTCACTGGTTCTAGGGAAGATTTTTCTCCAGACTTCTAAAAGCCCTCCTTACCTCTTGTTGAACACAGAGCATCTCAGTTTGCCAAGGTAACATCATATGCTGCTTTTCTAGCAATGACAACACAGCTTTTAAATATTTTTCCCCTTTTGCAAGTCTAGCTAACTCAGTGCTATCGAGACTAGACCTACCAGAGCTAAAAGCCCTCAAGTTTTGCCCCTCCCATGCTCTGCTATTCTTGAACCCACTTGCAGACCCATGAAGAAAAGCACTAGGTCTACCTGTCTTGCATCCTGAATATCCTGTGTTCCTCCAAGACACAGTCAACTTTTTTTCTTTTTTTTTTTTTAATATTCTGGAGAATATAGCTCATGAAGATTTACTCATGTTTGCAACTTTTCTTCATTTTGCTCATATCTTAACCTCTTCTTTGTTGTTTCTTATGCGCACCTATGTGGTTAATATTTCAGATTTTGGGGATGAAAGCTCTATGTCCACAGAGTTTGTTAGGGTAAAATAATGCACAATAAACAAAAAACCCCATGACATTGAAATGTTTATATTGAACAAAAGAGGGAGTGTTCCCAGGCCTTGAATTCTACACTATGCTGTAACCCTATATATATTTTTATATATAATAGATATATACTATATATAAAATTATTATATATTATGTATCTATTTTATATAGATAATATATCATTCCTTCTTACAACCATCTATTCCTCTAGTTCTTGCTCATAATATTTTAAATACAAGCAAAGAGGTGTCATCACTTTGCCTCTCATAGGATGTTCCCTGAAAATTTCCAGCCTCACATGTGAAGTTCTGATTTACAAATAGCGTTAATAGCAGTATTAACTCCCAGCCTGTGAGGCCTTGCAGATGAGCACTACACTTCTGATCAACTCAGTTTTGCCTTGGGTCAGGGGTGTTCTGCCTCCATGTGAAACAGCTGCTCTTGCAGAATTCCCGCTGGTGAGAGCCCCTGCCTTGTTTCTCCACAAGTCAGATGCTGTTTCCATAAAATTGGAAGTAGACACACACAGAAATAACTCACTTGCTTTTCTCTGCCTCCCCTGTTGCACCCTCTGTCACCCCACTACCAGTTCCAAGTGGTGTATCAATCAAAAAATCCATAGGAGGCGAGTGCGAAGAAATAAGGCTGAAGAGATAGATCACCTCTACAAATCCAATTACTGTGTTCCTCAGGCTTTTAACTTTAGTTTTTAATTTTCAGACCTAGTTCAAGTCGGTTAGTTTTTATTTATCATATAAGCAAGAAGCTCATTAGACCAACTCTACCATTCCAAGTCACTCATATACAGTGCAGCTGACTACACGTTGGAAATCAAGTGTCCAACTCTTAAAAGGGCTAAGGATTTCACCCTGACATTTTTACTTATATTCGTTGAAACCAATACTGCACTGTACTGTATGAAATAGTTGTAAAATCCAAGCCCAGATACCACAGCCTTGCCAGCTCTGTCTCTCACCTGCATCAATATCAAGTTAAATTGAAGTAGTGGCAATTTTCTTGTAAAAGTTGACAGTGCTATAGACCATTCTTCAGAGTGTTTCTGATTCTAATGGGTAAAACGTTATTCTCCCTGCAATAATTATGGGTTCTGCAGTACTTTGAGGAAAATTGCTGTGGACAATACATAAACACTTCAATGATGTGATCACTTGATGACTGGTGCAATGACTTTTGGGTGAAAAGGGTCAATGCCACAATAGTTATGGAATGGCTGATAAAATTTGCATGATTTTCTAGCAATCTCATGCACTACTGTGATGTTATAGGAAACAGGATGGAAATAACACTCCTAAAATAACTTTCATAACTAATTAATTGTGTTGCAGAACCAAAAGCCAGAAGCAGTCCTTCCCTGTGGCTGTGTTACTGTCCAAGTCTGCAGACAAGCTGGTGTGTGGGGGAGAGAGAGGAGGAAGGAGATAATGATTTATATGTAAGAATTTGGGAAAGTTTCAGTGATATTAATACTTGAAAAGTACAGCACTTCTGCTCCTAGGCACGTCTGACAGGTATTTCTGCAGCCAACTCACAATTCACCGGAATGTTCCTATCAGCAACGTTCCAAAAGCCTTCAAATGGCCTCAAGCTGAGGGTTTAGGGAAAACATGACACTTTATAGGTGATGGAGTGAGGCATGCAGGTAACACACAGGGAACCTCAGTGGCTGGACTAGGACTGTGCTGAGCATGCCCCTGGTGTCAAACCCAGTAAGACTTGTTGACCCATCCTGAACCCAGTAGAGATAGGATTTCTTGAATTCCTTTTGCTCTAATTTATTTCTATTTACTTTACACATAGCAGCAAGAGAAAGGAAAAGAAGAAACTGCAAGTAAACTAGAATAAATAATCTCTCTTTCCAGTTACTTCCCTTTGATTATTATGCAACATCATTCATACTCTCTGAGGAATGAAAGGAATCAAGAATTTTCTCAAGAGCTGTGATCACTTCTTCAGTAGCTGACTGTGGTCCCCAAACTATACATTGTTGCTTACTTTGCATACCCATCAGTCATCATACTAATACTAAATGTCTCACTGTGCTGCTTACATTCAAAGGGAAGGTCCTGCCACCCAGAGAATATGTCTGGTCCCTTGCATTTTAAATAGGTACCTGAAATTCATGCTGATTAATAGATTCGGTCCTTGTTTGCTTGAGATGGAGTGACCCATCACATTTCCATTTTGAGATAAGATAGCACTGGGGTTCACAGAAGGTAGATGCACCTTAGTTCTCTAAATTCGCATTTGCTTGCTCTAGAAACAACCTCATACGATGCAAATTGAAAATGTATTGTTGCAAGCTAACATCAAAAAGGACCAATTTTTCTACCGCCTCATCCTGCTTTACAGATGTTTAATTTCACTTATTTGAGTGGAGCTATTCCAGATTGTCTGTGAGAGCACCTGTATGAGTGCACATGTGAGAGAATATATATGCAGGATCAGCCCTTAGACCTTTCCAACTGCAGTTAATGTTGTACAAAACATTCCACTCAGGTCTCATGTTTGGTGTCTTCTAGAGGTAAGCAAACCTTTCCTGCAGCACTGCCTTCCTCACCCTTCCACAAAGCACAACTCACTTAACTGTCAGGTCCTCTTACTTTAGGCACAATCCTCTCTTGATGAAAACAGATAAGCCCTAGGGCTGCTGGAGAGCTGAAATGTTACTAATTACATTGGCCTCTCCTTTAGCATCTCCTCCTTTTAACTGAGAGGGAGGTGTAGCTTCAACAAAACACAGAATTGCATGATCACCATGGAAATGAGAGATGAGCGCCTGTTGTGATGAAGACAAATGACTGGTGAGAGGATTCTGTCCCCTCTCCCCTTTATTGTCTTGCATTAAATATCTAAAACTTCGGGATCTGAAAAACGTCAGCAATATTAAACAGATGTAACAGCAACAGCTCAGAGCAGTTACATAAAGAACAGATCATGTTCTCTCACAAAAGGCATTCATGGGTACTTTTAAAATATCATCCTGGCTCAAAAAAGTATGGGATATTCTGCTTCCCAGGAGAGTCCAACGCTGGGAGAGCAGAGGGAGCTGCAGGGCAGCAGTGTTTTTGATACATGAGCTGCTTCTTCTCCAAACAAAATTTTGCTCTCAGTACTGAGCAGCATAAGGTGCAAGCAGGTGCTCTCAACCCACACGTTGGTAGGAGGTCTCATGTGGGAGTAGGCTGCACTGTCATGATATTTCACTGGAAAATTTTATCTAACAAATACTATTGGGAAATTGGAATGTCACTATGGCTTGTCTGGGTTTTGTGCCCTGAAGCTCCATACATTTCTTCCCCTTCTCCCACTCGATAATGGGAATTAGCCACTTCTTCCTCACCAGAAACCATAGAAATGTTCAGTGTGCAGACAGATCATCTTAATTTCTGACAAGTGAAGCTGTGTTCTTCCACAGATAATGTCTAGTCTTGAATCCTGTCTGCAGGAAAGAATCCTACACCTCAGCTTCCCTGAGATTCCTGTATCATCTGACTTCTATCTAACTTGCCTGGGCACTCAGCCTTGGAGAATTTGCTTGGTACTTTCTCATCAAGATGTGCAGATCCCCTGTGCACTGAAAACTCTTCTATTTCCCCTGTGTTGGTTCCCCCCTTCCAGGGTGGCTCTCAACTACATCGAGCTGGGATGCCTGAGCAGCACCAAGAACATTAACTTTTCAGGTTACTTGAGGTGATGAGTACATGCTATTGAAAGTTGAGGAATAAATACCTCCAAGTTGACATTGGGACATATTAAATGCTATGCAAGCAACTTAAAATCCATAGAGAACTGGTGTTATGGTATAACAGTAAGGAGCAGGTGTATACAGAACACAAAGCTCACAGTGCCATGGGTACTGACCTGCTCTGTATAGATATATTTATTACCTGAAGACACAAGCAACTCCTAAGGTGAAATGAGGCCTTTGGTGGATATGTGTGAGTTACTTCATTTTGATGCTTCAATGCTTCCAGAAGAATGAGGATATCTTGTTTTCATCACACAACATGATTGCTAATTTACCGATACTTATTTTTGCCTCTCAAAAGTCTGACACATCTGCAGCGACGGAAGGCAGGTTTTATTTCTTTGGAAACATATGCCTCTGCACTTGTACTGAACTATAAGCTCTAGTAACTCGTAATGCTACACAGCTTGGATGCTCAGCTCAGCAGCTTCTGTACACACACAAAGCCATGTAATTACAATATATTCCATAGCTGCTTCAGACACGCAGAACTGACATAACTTGCAAGGAAACTAATACATTTAAGTCATTACAGCAAAAATATTATTCCACAAATGTGTGCATTTTGTATAGGATGACTTGTCTATTTACTTCCAGACTCTCCAGATAGTGAATTTCCTGCCCAGAGTCTGAATATATATATATAGGTATATATAAACATATATACCTATATACATATATATATATATGAAATTTAGAATTCATTATAAACCACACAATATCTCTTGCAAAGAACAGGATCACATGCCATCCTAGGACTGCAAAAACAGCTAGCAGGTGTAATCAGACATTTAGTGAACTGATGGAAAACACTCTATTAGTTAAATATTATTCAAAATCCAGAAATGTCTTTATGGACGCTAGCCAGCAAGTAACTCTGAATGACAACCAATTCTGAGGAAATCTTAAACTTGTCAAATCAATTCTCTTCTCCCAGTGGTTCACAAAATGGGAAGGCAACAATGACTGACACAGAGAGGTCATCATACAACCAGTCATCTCTTTCTAAAAGGCAGATACCCACAAGTCTTCCCAGCCTTCTAAAATGAAGTAATAACAACAAAATCATATTTGGGAGCATATAGAAGATTCACTGAAAGCTATCAGGATTTGTCTCAGCTTGAATAGGCTTGAAACACAGCTACTGATTAACTTTCAAACTGTCAGGGATCTACAACAGAGAGGTATTTTCTTTGGCATGTGTCTGAATCATCAGTATAGGAACAGCATTTGCTAAACCACTGCTTAAACTGATTTAAATGTAATAGCATGGTATAGTGGTAGGAGGAGGAGCATAATAATCCAAGGAATAACTTCTGAAAGAGTAGCAAGGGTTTTGCCATACTTCATCCTGCATATTCTCCAAGTGGAAAGGAGAAAATGATCAACAAGAGAAGGACAACTTCATCCCAATCCTGTGAACTGTTTGCTGCTGATAACTTAATAATACCCTTTATCCACCTTCTGGGACCTGCCTGTGCTGCTCTTAGGGCACGTGGACAGAGCTGTGCCAGGGTGCCGGAGGTTTCTACAAGAAAGCAAACACATTGTACCTTTGTCTAGGAAGACTGCCCAAGCTCACATACTCAAGGCAATTACTCTAGGCAAACTCTTATCAGCCTGCAGAAAACAACACAATTACTGAAGCATTCGTGCCATCAGCTGCTTCTCATTTCTGATGCCCTAGTGCCGGTTGTGCTTGTATTCAAGCATGAGTGATGGAGGATCTAGTGTGACCCACACAGCAAGGTCTGAGTAAAACTCTTTTTCCTAAATTTTCTATTTAGGAGACCATTATGGCTTCTGCATTCTGAGACACCTTGAGCTTCTCCACAGTTACCTGTCCAGTAACACCAGAAGGATGGAATGCACCAAGGTGGAAAGATCCAGGTACTCCAGAAATTACTAATCCGAGAAATTTGGTTTTTCCTGCTCTAAGTGGCTGCATCTACTTCTGCCATACAAGAGCAATTTGGGTTTACTACAAATGCCTACATGTTATTGTGTCTTTCTTTTACCTTGGGGTAAAATACCCGTTTTCTGTGGAAAGAGGCAGCAGTAATATTGCAACATGCACTCGCATTGGCAGTCATCACAGCTTTCAAACGTCAATTTGCAGTAAGCTGAGGACCAAGTCACAAAGCACTACAGTTTCACCAGAATCCTCAGCTATCCATCTGAGGGCTTAGGCAGAGTGTGAAAAGCAGCTTGAGAAATGGAGAAAGTGATGCACAATCCAGATGCCTTAGTGTTACAGTCCCTTGGTTCTCCAACCACCATACAGTGTGGAACAATGCCACCAAGGCCCCAAAGGACCCACAGAAAAGAAACAATGAGGAAGGCAGCAAGTGCAAACCCACCTTCCACCTAGCCCCACGCAGCATGCTCAGAGTCTGGATGCTTTTTGGCTTGGATCACTTTCTTCAGCTAGACAAAACAGACTTCTCTAATGCACACCCCCTTGTTCCACATGTAGCAGTGAAAGTGGAGGTGGATCATAACTGAGCCCTTTTCTCTCTGCCTGTGTTTGCCTGTGAATTATTTTAATATGCACTAAGCAGCCACTCTCTTTGCAGTTCATTTTCCTGCTTGCTCCCAGCTATGCCCCATTGTTTGGACACTTTGATGCACTAGTGTCTATGAACAGCTTGCCAGCAGCACCCACACAAGAAGAAACACTTCAAGACCTCAAAAAACTGACCTAGAGACATTTTTTTTTTCTTAAAACTGACATTTTAACAGAGCATCAGAAGCAGGAGTCCTGCTTGGAGTGCCTTATTTCCATCTCCTTGCAGATCCTGGATTTAAAGGGACCAGGGAATATTTAAAGCATCCCCTTACAGGCTAATCTCATCACTTACATTTTCTGATTGTTATTTGCTAGCCCAGGTTAAGATGCTTCCATTTTTTCAATCCTTCTCACTGGATTTCATTAAGCTGTGGAAGTTATAAATAACTAGACTACAGGATCAGTCCCATTAAAAATTAAAGTCCACTAGAAAAAAATCTGGACAAATCATATTGTTGCATGAAAATCTACTAAATATATTTCTTTTTTTATGAGAAAATATGCAGATTAAGCCACTTGAGAGTCTTCTTTTTCTGCAGCTTTGATTTTAATTTCCAAAACTAAAAAAAAAAAAAATTAAAAAAAAAAAATTAAAAAAATTAAAAAAAAAGTTTCGAAGCCAGGAAACTTCACTACTTCCACCAAAAAAGGCTTTTTATTCCCTTGTAAAAAAGAAGTGGCCTCATAATTATTTCCCCCCAATCTCTTCATCACTGAAATAATGATCTTTTCTTGGATTTAAACATTACTTTGTAGCATTTTCAACCTACACAGTTCTCAGTTGGACTACTGCATGAAGTCTCATAACAAGAGAAAAAATAGCTTGCTACAGTGAAACAAATTATCTACTTCTCCTACCCTATTTGAGTACCTTAACAAAAACTGTACTGACAGAACAGGTTTAGAAAAAACGTAAGATTTCATTTCCCATAATGATCTTAGGGGACTAAGTACAATAATCTAGGATTTATGTTTTGAAGCAACTCTGTTGAATCTCCATTCATGTGACAAATTATTGTCAATACAAAAAAAAAGAAAAAGAAAAAAAAAAGAAAAAAGAACAACCAACCAACGAAAAAAACAACAAAAACCACCATGAAATCGACAAAAAAACCCCATCCCCTAAAAATAATCTGTAGTAATAATTTTAACATTTTTTCCTAATTTCCCTCTGAATTTTTAAATCTATGCATAACATTTCTAGAATTTTTTCTGCAACCAATACAAAAGATTCTTATTTTGTATATTAAGAAAAAACAAACAAACAAACAATAAATCAGAAGTTCTCACAAATACAACAATTTCAGCTCTTGGGGTCTTTCAGGGCAGAAGGATGCTCACAAGGCTCATCATAAATTCATGTGTTGACAACACAATGTCAAGAGACAGCATGCTGCTTGACAGACACCACTTCCCAGGAAAATGGGGAACTGTATCTGACACCACTGGAGAGGCTTCTGAGATGTCTCTTAGGTTAGAAAACTGCCTCTAAGGGGGTGGTGAAAATACGGGCATCTGGACACTATGTTTTTCTTGTTAAGCTATATTTCACCCCCTAGGTCAGAGCCAATGCAGAAGGAGCAGCGGTTACACTGCCAGAGAACAGCAGGGCCACATTTTGCCAGAAGCAAAAAACAATTCAAAGAAGAAAATGATCCCCTCTCTTCCATCTTCCCCCAGGCTTCCTCGCAACTTCTCCACTTAGTGAAACCAGGCTCCCAGGGACAGAAATACCAATATAATCCTCAGTCCCTTAAATGTAAAGACCATCTTCCCAAGTGTAAGGGGGAGAGAGCATATTCCAGTCCAGCCATTTCAAGAGTTGGTGATAATTCTTGTTCCCAGGCCATTTGTAATGATGCCTCATTTTCTTCCAATGCCACATAACTTCCCTATTATCTACTGGCACTACAGCTGTTGATTTCTTGTTCTCTCTGATGGGACTGTGCAGGGACTTTTTGAATCCAGTGCCCAACAAGAGTTTCAGGGGAGACTGCCATAAAAAAGGCCATAGATTATTCTTAAATTGCTTCTTCTTAGTCCTACCCAGTGGTTTTAAAATCGCCATCAGTAAAGTATTAATGGTAATAGTAATAGAAGTGATATCTACAATTGGCCCTCTTGGACAAGCTATATGTAACATATTCCCCATAATAAGGAGCTCTGCTTTGAGCCAAGGCATCAACCTTAATAAGCTATGCTACTCCTACTGGTGCTGCTAAGAGGTTGTTCGGACAGTTCATTAAACACCATTTTTTCTGCGGTTGAAAACCTAGCAGCACTAAGTATATTTGCTGCGAAAACGGCAGGCTCAGCAGCACATCTGGGGAAAGATTGTTGGAGAAGGGATTTCATCTCGTTAGAATTGGCGGGGGTTTTTTGTTTTATCAGATTATCATTTTTAATAGTGCATCTAGTTGGCTAAGGCAGACCCCTCCTGTCAGAGCAGCCCACAAAACTACTTATGACACAGTGCTACTGAAATGCACTTGCTTCCACAGCAGCAACCAGTTAGGAGGGAAAGCACAGAGCAGTTTGGCTGAAGAGAGGAAAAGGAAGCTACAGGCAGTGTAACAGAGTCTACCACTATTGCCACATGGATTCCAATAGTGTGATTATTCCTCTGCCCATGCTGTGTAGATGGCTTTCAGGTCTTTTCAGAACGAACAGCCTCAACCTGTACTGCAGCAGCCTGACAGCAGGCAGCTGGGACAGGGTGATGATACCTGTGTTGGATGGGACTGAGGCAGATGCCCTGCAGAGAACATCTTAATCTGCCTGAAAATGGCCCATGAACGATTTGTGAACTGCACGTGGCTAGGTTGAAATTCCAGAAAAGTGAATATGCCCCTGGGCAGACACACTGGGCAGGAAACAGGCAGGAAGAAGGTAGATGGCAGGTACAGAAAGAAAGGAGAAGACCAGGCAGCTCTGATTGGGGCTTACACATGTCAACCTCCAACAGTGATCCTAAGGAGAAAACACAGACCACTATGTCAACCTCTCCAAATGACATTAACCCTTCAGAAAAAAAGAAAGAGGGAGCTAGATGATTCAGTAATTCTCACAATGTGTTTCAGGCTCTAAAAAGAAGCAGATGCTATTTCCTCTCTCTCCTTGCTCATCTCCTTCCCTTTCAAAAACAAGGAGCCCTGCAAAATAATTCTCTCCACGCAGAACAAATAGTTCATTAGTGTTTGTTTTTATGAGAGTGGGCGAATAGATTTTGTACCTTGTCGGATCAACATTTGTGCCAATTTTTCAAGGCTGCCTCGCTGAAGCAAATGCAATAACATTTTATTATATAACACAGAATCCAAAGGGATACTCAGCACACCCTGAATTAGCACAGGCACAAATCCCCTGGCTGGTTGCACTGAAAGCCCTTGCAATCTCCGTAGTCAAGAAATGAATGAGGGCTGAGAGAAGAGGGAGACTGCAGCCAAAGGTGTAAATATGTTATGTCCAGCTTGGATCTTGACAACTTCAGTTTCCTTTGATTTAGCTTCCCCACCCACAAAGAGAGAATGGAAACATCAGCAACAGCTCCTGGACATCTCTTGTAGTTTGCAAGCATGTACAGCTCCTCAGAGGGGAATGCGAGGGAAACGGATGGGATTGCCTTGGTACGAGCTTTAAATAATCAACATATTGTGACTGCACAGACAGACTCTAAAATGGCTCCAGTGGGAGATGGATGGCAAGACCAAAGAAGAGAAAAGAAAGAGAGATGTGAAAAGGAGCAGATGAGAGGGAGGCGAAGTAATGGGAAAACGAAAGCAAAAGTTTTGCAACATTGGCTGCACCAGCTCTTTGGCAGGGGTTCTGCGAACCCCGATGCGCTGCTCAGCCTGGCCATTTCCAAAGATGGATTAGCAAATTAATGTAAGCAGAGCATAAAGTTGCTGACTGTGGTGGTGTTGAGTCACCTTGGGCCTCATCAGCATTGCTAAACATTGCCCGTAACCTTTCCATTATCACTGAGGGTCTGCACAGCACCAGGACCCAACTGCTCCAATAATTTCAATTACTTTCCCTGACAAATTTTATGTTTCATGTATTTTACTGGCCTGATAATTATGATTTCTCTCATTTCTCGCTATCGAGCTTAATGGGTTCCAGCACGAGTGTACGGTTTCAGAAATGAAGTTCCACTTGAATTCACAAGTTATTATCTACTTTCGCTAATGGAATTGGAAAAAAGAGAAAGAGTGGGAAAGAGATAAAGGATGGGTAGAGAAGGGAAATCACAGAGGAAGAGACAGATGCATGCACCAAAAAAAAAAAAAAAAGACTAAAGAAAAACATTTGCACGAAGGAAAAAAACAGAAGAGAAAGAATAGAGACCAAATTAAGACAAAGATGAAGCACAAGGAGGACAAAACCCAAGAAGAATGCATGGGAGAATGAGATAAAGACTGAGACAGAGAGATACAGACACAGAAAAATGGGTACACAAACAAATGAGAGAGAGCTTTGTAAGGATCAGCACAAATGAGAGTGGAAAAATCAGCAACATTAAGAGCATTAAAAATGCTTTCTTGCGTCATGACTAAAGACTTGATAGGTTATCTCAAACCTTGGACAGGCAGCAGAGATCTCAGCTCTGCACCTTCTCCTACTGTCCAGAGAGAAAATGATTAATATCCCCACAATAATCTGCTGACAGAGGTACATGTCCCAGTTAGAGTTAGCTGGAAACAATTTGAAAATCTGTTAAAGATCTTGGGGGAAAAACAAAACAAAACAAAAAACAAAACAAACCCCCAATCAAAACAAAACAAAACAACAACAAAAAAAAACCACAGTGAAAAACTCTAAAATGTGCTCCTTTTTCTATTGTGGACCTGTCCTTCAAGAAAATTTAATCAAATTTGTTGTCTCTGCTGACCGAAGCTGTCACTGCTTTTCCTTTTGATCATCCCTGGAGTGCCAGAAGAGGTATACAGAGTGTGCTGGAACTATCATTATTTGCACATAATCATCACCAGAGATGTTTTAAAAAAGGAATGAAAAAGCTAAAGCAGCAATTAAATACCAATCCCAGACATGGCCTTTCAGCAGTAACTGGTGTCTTTTTTTCCATTTATGCCTCTGTAAACATCTACCTATATTCAAATTCCCACATTCCCTCCTTCCCTAGCAGTACACAGACAGTCAGTATGAAAACATTGTCCTAATGTCAGTGAAGAGAGAATTTACAGCAGTAGTGTTAGAGAGGTGAGAGCAGAATTTTTCTTTCCAAATTTTTCTGTTGTCTAAAGTGGCAAGTATATCTATCAGGAAGACTTTAAAAGCTGAAAACCAAAGAAAGATTTTCTGTAAGCTGGAAGAAGTTGCTAAAAGAAAACAAGCATCCCTTAATATTGCTATTGTGACAACAAAACGTTTTTAAAAATTAATGACCCACTTTACCAGAGATGTTGATGGAGACAGTGTTCAACTCTCTTGCCCAAGCCCAAAGGCATAGGGACACAAATAAGCTGGTTTGGGATGCAGTGCCCGCTCAGGATGCAGACCATCTGCAACAGGGTTAATGTCATTGGAGCACTGAGAGGAAGAGCAGACATCCAGGATGCCATCATCCACTGTCACTGTCATGGTTCACTGCTGGAAAGATGCTGCTCTGAAAATCACTTACGAGAAAGCCTTGAATGTCACGAGCTTATACGTGGCCTTGAGTAGGACAGAAAAGTGAATATAACAAGCAGAGCTATAACACGTAATAGATATCTTAATCTAAATATTTCTTTTTTCCAGATCTCCAGGCAGGTATGTGAGTTAATAATCTAAACCAGAAAATCAATGCTCAAAATTTGTTACTAAGGAAGCACTCTAAAAATGCACTTTAGGTCAGACTTCCTTTTTTCCCCAAGATTAACTCATTCAATAAATTTCTCAAAATAAAAAGCATTCTAAACAAGAACGACCCTTAAACTGTATTCAAAAATATCTAAAGGGAATTCCCAATTATCCTTATAAATCAACTTTACAGAAAAAAAAACTCTAATTGAAGAAATTTTAAAGGAAGTTTTTATGACCATTTTGAATGTTGCTATCTATTAATTATTTATGTTCTGTTGACAGTTCTTGAACTGTTTTCAATAAACCTGTAGAGATTTTCCTCCATATGTGATGGCACTTGGTCAGGCACAAGGAAAATATCCTTCCCTCCTAAAAGCTTCTAAAATGAGCAAACCTCAAAATTTAAATCCAAGGCTAGCACTGCTAATGTGTTAAGGAAATGAAAATGAGATAATAAAGGATAAGGTCTCTGCTGTTTGTAGCGTTTTTTTCATCATTTCTGATATTAATCCCTTGAAGGGCTCCAACAAAGTTTGAATCAGAGATGAATAGCTAAAAAGCAAAAAAATGCGCCTGCATCTGAAGTGAAGCTGTGACCATTGCACATGTATGGATCACTGAAATTCCAAGGAAAGGTATTTCCCTGGAACATCCTTGGTTAGGACCAGTGACACGCCCCCCAAGAAGGAGTACCTTGGGGGGTGGTGGCCCTTGTACCACCAAAACGAGATCACTCAGGTGATATCTCCTCTTTCCCACTTTTCCCTGAGTGCAGTATCATCCTTCCTGCTAAAACAGCAACACTACTACGCCTCCCTAAAAATTTAGGGAGAAACTTCTCCCTAGAAACCACCTAAATTCTGGTTTTTAACTTTTCAATGGACCATCTTCTTACACAGAGAATTTAAGGTCAATCCACAATCCCACATTTTCCAGCAGCAAAAAAGACCCAGTGATGCAACTTTTCATCATTTTTGTTCATTCACACTTTGAAACCCTACAGAAAGAAATGGTCCCACCAAAACTGATAATCTTGCAGAATTCTTCTCTCACATTCTACACACTGGTGTTGAAGGGAGGCTGGAACAGTCAAGAGAGAGCTCTTCAACCTTTTGTTCTCTTTGTCCTGATCTGTGTCCTGTCCTTCTCTGGCCGTTTAGGAACGAGGTAAGGAGGGATTTTGGATAGATGATACTTCAAGTGTGGAAGAAGATGTAGAGATTACACAAGAGTTTATGATGCTGGAGATATTCTGAGGTCACCATACGTACAAGGAGCAAACATACAGAATTTCTCATTCCACAATGCAGAGAGGGAAGATATGCAACTCTAAAGTTACATAGCAACAGCTCAGCCAGAAGGACTTTGTAAACGCTCAAGAACAGTTTTGACAGCAGTGTCTTGAAAGCTAAATCCTTCTGGAATAATACTGCTACCCACTGGTAGCTTCCCAGGAGAGGTGATGATTTAGTGCAGGCCAAACCAAACACCTTGGCACAGCCTACACGACATCCTAGGAACACAGATCATCCCCAGTGAACAGAATAATTAGCTCCAACATCATAGAGGGAGTTAAAGGGTGCCATTCAATGGGTGACAACTGAGACCTTACCATTCCTGTCCCAGGAAGGAGAAGAGATCCCCACAGGATCAAGCTTGCAACATCTGTGGGTAAAATGAGGAAGGCAGGGGCAACCCTGGCCCCACTCACCAAGGCAATCACCTGTGGTGTGGGGAAATTCCTTTCAGCTCATGCCTTTGACCAGTGCCAATAAACACATTCTGTCTGGGTAAATACAGACAGGGCTGCAACCACTTCCTGGGGCTCACAGTCTCATGCAATTTGGATTTTCCTGAGCCTGATTAATTGTCGTTGTTTATCTTCCTCCACCAGTAGCCAACGTAGTTGTTAATTTAGGTTTCTAGCCCAACAGTTTTACATAAGCAGGTGATTTTCCAAGATTATCTACGTAGGAGGAGAAGACTTTAAAATATTTACTGGGCCTGTCAGCAGCACCTGGAAAACCAGTGTAAGAGAAGCACGTTTATTCCTCCCATTCTCATCCCTATACCGAAATCTGTCTGTGCACTCCACTTTTCTAGCACTGTACTAAGAGTTAGTAAATTTGGATTCTGTTTCTTATTCTGTCAAAAGTTTCATGAGTGCCTTCAGTACTGCCTGTTTCCCTGTCTGCAGAAGATAATGATCTTTTTAGTAAAGAAAAAGGGAAAAAAATGTTATTGAGCCTTACCCTTTTGCTTCTGTATATTGGAGAAAAGAATTTCTATCCTTTAAGTACATCTCCTTGTCATGACTTGCCTAAATAATAAAATCATACCTTCCAGCTTCTCTGTTTTCCCACACTCCAGGATCCCACCTTGCTGCAACTGCTTAAGGTTCAAGTGTTCAAAAGAACTTAGCTATCTATTTTCCATCAACTTCAATGAGGACACATTATCTGTTGATTTACTTTAAGGGCTGCGTATCTAACCTCGGGCTCTGGAGTCTAAGCATGTTGTCCTTTGGATACATTTCTGAAGGACTTTGCTCTCAATACTTTAGTTCAGAAAAATCTGAGTGCATATACATTTGCAGAAACTATCTTCGTTCCTCCAGCCACTTCTAATGGAGTGGTACTTAAGAAATATAAAGCAAAAATATAATTTTAGAGGATGGGAAGTAGCTTCATCCCTGTAACCCTGTGCTTGCACTTCTCCTGAAAGATGAAGGCACCAGTTAGTGTTGAGCTCCTGGGATAAAGGCCTTCTCAGAGGACAGGTGGACATTTTACAATCCTTGGCCTCACAAACGCTGTCAGAACATTTCTGCCTTTACTACTGCTGTCTCTAGAGACCAGAGTCCAGCGTCTAGAAGCAAAAATCACAACCTCCTTTGTTTTTACAATAATTGCTAGCCCAAAAAATTAGAAAGAAGGGGCATGGATCTTTGCCTATATTTGTGTATTAAAAAGAGAACATACATACAAGCAAAGACAAATTCATGTACCTGAAAACAAGCAAACGTTTGTATCAGATAGCCAGGAAAACCTGAGGTGTTTCATAGTGAATGTTTTTATTTTAAAAATCTGACATTCAACAGCCAGAAAGAACTATTACCTGCAATCAGAGAGATGTTACGTAAAGCATAAGGGTTAATTTTATACCTCCAGTGTAAATAATTTAAAGATTTGCACTTATTTAATTTCATTTCATCTTCTATTTTGAGAAGACTTGGGGATTTTTGATGGAGCTACTTCATTTGCTCCAAAAACTGTTGCTTGGAGGGCCAGAAAGAGAAACTGTTTGTTGCAGTAATTTTCAGAGTCCTTCAATACACATCAGCTACCTGGGGGAAGGCATTTAATTAGGGAGTTTGACTCTTCTCAGGATTCTTGCCTGACCTTGTCAAAAAGTAATTGATGATATGTGACCTGCAGATTTTAAAAGAGTATGACTTCTTCTGTCCCTGCTTCTCCAACTGGCCCTGACAGAGGGAGGTATATACAAAAGAGTAAGAACACCAGTGCGGGAACAACACACAGCTGTTCCTCCCAACTCTGAAAAAATGTGAAAACATGCCCGGTTGGAGAAGCTCTTGTACCCTACCCACCTTCTTCTGGCCTCTAAGCATTACTCCAGGATTCTGTTTTCTAGACCAAGTTAGAAGGACACAGTTTTAATCAAACAGATACTGAAAGGAAAAGAGCAAATCATACCCTGGAAAGTTTCAGAAGCAGCAACGCCAGGAGCAGATTAATAATGCCATCACAAGCATGTGTCATGTGAACACATGCATGAGACAGGATAAAATATTCTGACAGGCAGAGCAAGAGGATCAATATCATCCTTCCCTTTCTCCCCTCTCTTCATTCTGATTAGGTGAGGAGCATGAGATCTTCTTCCAATCTTCTTCTGTACCCAGCCTCAAATACCAGTTGAGCATTTTGTTCATATGCCAGGGATGTCACAGCAACCTGCTGTACCTAACAGCCTCAAAGCAGAGAGTGGGGAGCCACGGGTACACTGTGCACAGGGGTGGGAGAAGGCAACAACTCAGCAATCACTCACCACTGACCAGCCAGAGACACAGCAAGGTGGAAAACAAGGTAGCAAAACCAAAGTTCTTGGCAAGTATTTCTGAAGGCAGTCATACCTTTCCACCAAAAACAAGGCCTTTACGAGACATCTGGCTGACAAAATTTTGTCTCATCAGCTCAGATTTGTCCCCTAGAGCTCTCATATTAAGAGGTTCAGTGTTTTCATACAGTGTCTGTGATCCTGAGCTGAAGAACAGGCTTGAAGCCACTTGGGAGTAGAAGACAGTATGATCATGCACACATCTTGCATACTCTGGTGAAAAATAAGGAAAAAATAAGTATGTAAAAACAAAAGACTACCAGCCCCTAGGGAATTGTGGGTGTTGGATCCTGAAACTTTCTTTTTCTAGTCTTCATCATTTCCTGCCTCTGCCTGCATATAAAATAAGAACAGGAATGGAATCTTTTACCATCAAATCTTGATCTGGTGACAGTTTTCTCCACTTGATGGTTGAAAGTGCTTTTGAGTTTCAGGCTTCCTTTTATCTTGTTTGCAAACAGAATGACGTTTCTGTCATTTCAGCCATTTGCCCTCATCATCAAAATGGTGATGACAGCCATTTCCTGAAACTATGGAGCTAAGAGAAAGGAGGGGAATGACAAATTTTGGAAGATGGTTGTTTATGCAAAAGTTTAATCAATACAGAAATGAAGCGCTGCTAGGTTCAGGAATGCTGCTCATCTCCCTAAAACATCCAAAGACAGGCAGCAGGGAGCTTCTAGCCACTGTAAAGCCTTTTCTGTGTCCTAGAATCAGTAGCTGTAAGACAGTCTTGACCTGTACTTTTCTACACAGATGTAATACACAACAATTATGTTTCTCTATACTGGATAGACCCATAGAGAGGTATTAATATGTCTTTAATTAATTATCATTACTACAGATAGCTAATAAAATGTCCCATAATTCAATTTAAGAAGTCTGTTTTAGGTAGCTGAAGGACAAAAGTATAATTTCAGTTCTCATTTTTTGTCTGTATGAATGGGATTAATCAGACATGCTCAGAGTCAGAAACCAGTTCTGAGCAGATTTTCCGGCAGGGGGATCTGAGCTCTCACCGTGCAGAAAAAGGACAATGATGCATTAGAGCATGACCTTAGGTGAAGCACTTAACCTCTTTGTGCCTCATTTCCCCCCCATCTGTGGAAACAGAAATGGCATTTACCTAACTAGCAGGGGTACTGTGCAGCTTAATTCATTACTGCTTCACTGTGACTTTGAGAGCCTTGGATAAAAAGGTGCTAAGAATCAGCAGGGGAAGGAATGACACACAGGAACATAGGCTGGTGCAACAAACCAATTGTCAATTCAGATAAGTACTACTTACATGGATATCTATTATAAAGGGTATTTTTGTTGGTGGTTTTGATTCGGTGTCTTTATTGGCTTTAATGTTCTGTATTACCACCCCCAGGAAATTCTCTATTAATCCATAGGACAGGGAAAAACATTTGCTTTCCATACCTTATTGCACAGACACATCCAAGTGTTGATGGAGAGGGACTGTCTCCAAGGCAGAGATTAGACCTCAGGCTTGGCCTTTCTGTCAGGACTCTCTTTGAGACAGAGTTTACAATTTGGGGATATGCAGTTTGCACAAATGCCCATGAGGTTAGCCAAAGCCACAAAGTCAATAAAATCAGTGGAAGGATTTGTGTTTGTCTCAACACTCCTTGATCAAGAACAAAGCCTACATATTCTCCTGAGACACCACGATGAAGCATCTAACAACATTTCCTAGGCTGCATTCACATCTGTGACACAGAAGCGTTATTGGTAATACTCGTGTTAGCAATCTCTAAAGCCACCTAGCTTCCCAGCTCCTGTTTTAATTCCTAACGCCCTGCCTAGCACAAATTGTGGGAAAGTTAGCTAATACCTGTGGTATCAGTTGCTAATATGCCACTTGCATGTCTTAAAAGTACAGATTATAATGACTTCATTTCTATATGATACTAATTAGGGACAAGAACTATTGGAACTTGTATCACAGAGAAACCTAGCTTCCAAAACTGGACACATATCAGCATTAAGTGATGTGAGATCACCGTGGGGCTGATTTCCATCCTTTGCTGTTAAAACACCACTCTAACTGCACAGGCTCCCAAAGGACATGCTTGTGTCCTGCACTTAAAATCAGTAAGAAGGCAAAGAGAGCCCTCCATCTTTTTAAATCCCCTCCCACTGTCTCTTCTTGCTTGTGAAAAAGACCTTTCATGTTCAGGCGAGAGAATGCCGTGTGTGTGGCTAGTGAGCAAACAGCTCATTGCATTGCCCAAAATTTCAGCAGCAGTGTTTTATAAATCTAGAGATAGGCTGAGCAGCATCTAAAAACATGGTCTCACATTCCTTTATTTATCTGACAGGAAAGGGAGGTCACAATAAGGCATGTTACTAAAAGGTTCTGCGGAACAGAGTACTGTTTAACGTGTCAGAAACAACTGAGTGTTATGACCTCACTTTGGATAAACACATTTTGTACCACAGACATTTAGGCAAATAATGTTTGGCTATATTAAGTAATGAATAATTATATTAAAAGTAAATTAAATGTAGAAGAGAGGCAAGAAGGAATTGAGATTTGAATATTTCATCCCCTTGCTATTTGTGCTATAAATAAGTGTCCTAAAGACAGTCATTTTACCAAGTCTACTAATAAGCAACGCCTTTTCTGCTTCTAACTCACTTATTTCTAAAGTTGAGAACCACACCCCTAGCTTGTTTCTTTGGTGGATTTTTTTGTTTAGTTGGTTGGAGGTTTCTTTTTTGGGGGGTTGTTTTTTTGTTCTTTGTTTTTTTTGGTCTCTGGCTGTGTTTTTAAAGAAAAAAGAAGTAATCTTTCCAATTTTTTAAAAGCAAAGACAACACGGACCAGTGCATCCTAATGTCTTCCGAATCAAATAGACAAGGCTTAGGCTTACTGTGTTTTGAAACCAGTTTCAAAGCTCATTATGCCCTGGTTCCCTGGTTCCTATGCCCAGCTTTTCAGCTTAACTACTCATGCATGTTCTTCTTTTCTGGATCTTCCCTGCTATGGCTGGGATGTCACAGAAGAACAGGATGGAAATCTTGTTATTTACCTATTTAGTTAATTTAGTTTTGTCAACATAACTATTCCTAATAACTATTTATTTAGTTACTTAGTTTCCTTGCCTTTTTATTTGATAGGAAGACAAGGGAGATGCACTTGTGGAAAGTTAAGGATGTTTGCTTACCAGATCCAGATTCTGAAAATGTTTGCACTTCTGTGTGCCTTGAAGGGCCTGTGTAGTGAAAGCAGCCTCCCTCATTTGCATGTGAAGAGCACATGAAGCTAAGCAGCATCTCTGGCTGTGCATTGCCAAGTGCTCTCCTCTCTCTTTACAGGATTATGAAGTGCTCTCATAAACTGTCAGACTGACACCTGCGGCGAGCAGCACTCGGGAGTGTCCAAGCAGCGCGTGAGAGCACTTTACCGCGCCAGAAAGAAGGGAAGGAAAGCAGGGGAGCCCTCAAACAGGAACGAATTCCATACTGAGAAAGAGAGGTGCAATTAAGAGTGGCTGGCACTAAAGGAGAACCTTTTTCTCCATTTTAATTTCTGAATTGCTAAGGAAGCATAAAGAGCCCCTGTATCTACATACCTGCAGCACAAGGTAGCACTTCCTTTTAGAGCAAAGGGGTGCCAGGGACTCTGGTGTGCCCTCTTGCTGCTCATGCCATAGTGTGCTGTCTAGCATTATGTTTTCAAATAGATTTCAACATTCAACAGGGAGATCTCCCACTATAACCTTTGTAATCCTAATGATAAGGCAGAACTTTTTGTTTTTCTCTTTTTTTAAATGTTTGCACAAAGAAGTACTGCTATGTCCTAGCTGCTTTCCAGACACTTGGAAAGACAATCCCTGCCCTAGGGAACTTTTAAAGACTAAACGCAACCAGGGGTTATCAGCAGAAGAATTCACACAGGAATTTTTTACACAAAGCTGTAAATCTCTCTGAGATTGATACGAGAGATTTACACTCCCAACATACAGTGATAAAGGCCATAAAGTTCAATATTTTTATATAACATTATGCAAACAAAAATAAAGATGCAAAGGGGCACATGGAGGGATCCATATTTCCCATAGTGTATGAACAACTCTTATGGTATGTAGTGGAATTCTTGGCCTGAAGAAAACCAATCCAGACGTGCTGGGCCTAAAGGAATATGGGATGGAGAATGTAAGTGTTGTGGCGATGCTACAGCTCCTAATACTATATGACAGCACAAATTCTTCAGTGGGGAAAGAAGCATTTAGATCCCTCCATAGATCATTTATGCACTTTGAATAGTGACAGACTTAACTTTAGCTGCTTGAGAAAAGCAAAGGAACAGTGGAAGTCTATAGAAGAGGTGGTAAGAGTAACTGTCAATCTCAAAGGAAGAAGACTAAGACTTATGTTCAGTTGTCAAGAAAGATAACAAGGAAAGTTAGCACCACAATGTAAAAAATATTAGAAATGAGCCAATCTCGGGGGAAAAGAACAAGTCAAAGTAGAAGGAGCGCCAATACTGAAGTAGCCTTTTGGGGATCTTTTCGAGTGCATCTGAGTGACCGTTCCACTGAAAGTTAGGTGAAAACACGACTGTTTTAGGAAAAAATAACAAAGGAAACCGAAAGGCAGAAAAAGTGGAAACTACAAAAAGCTCAGGAAGACCTGTGTGTATGAGTCTCCCAATTTATCAGATCAACTCATAAACACATATCTTCCGTCTTCCCCTCAGAATCCTGTTTGCATGACCTGGATTCAGGTTTATCATGGGAAGACATGAATCAATGGACTCCAGAGCATAAAGGAGGACACGTGTGAGAAGGGAGAACTCTGTCTGTGGGCAAGTTCATGTGTATGAGAGCTGGGACAGGTCCCCATGTGTAAGTGGTAGCAAGTGACACATATGTGATATTTCAAATGCTTCACTTAGAAAACGAACTCCATAACATTCCCCCGAAACAGGTTGTTCCCAGGTGTTTAACGAATGGTTGGTCATTTAATGGCCCGAGGCAAAGCCAAGGAAGGTTAACGCACTGACAAAGCAGACATTAACTATGATAACAACAGTTTTCATGGAGGATCATTGCTGTTATAAACCTTATCCAATACCATAATGCCTACTTTTCCCTCATCTTTCAAATAAAGTTAGTGTCTTCATGATGCAGCAGAGCAATCAATGCAGCCAAAATCCAAGACCTTCAACTTTTAATAATCGTCCTTCTGTTTGTTCAGATACAAACGGTATTGGACTTTGGCTGGAAGATAAATCAGCACAAAGAAAGCTTCATTTAAGCAGAACTCCACAAACACCTTTTATCCTGAAGTAAGCAAAGAGAGCAAATTGTCTGCGCCAGGCAATTTGGAGGGCACAAAGAGTGTTGCCATCCACAGAAACATTCGGGGGCAGGTTGGACAGGCCTCCAAGCACCCTGGTCTAGTGGAAGGTATCCCTGCTCATTGCAGGATGGGACTAAATGCCTTTAAAGGTCCCTTCCAGCCTAAGCCATACTACAATTTTATGATTAGGAGTTACATTTTGTTTGCTTTGTAGGAGTCATCAAGGGGTCTATGCAAAGGGACTGCGTCCCTGGGCTACCAGGCACTGTCCACTTAAATATTTGCCAAGGAAACATGCAAAATATATTGCCTCAAGTAAAAGATATTATAGACTTCTTACCCCCTCAGCATCTCCTGATGTGTGAGATATGGTTGACACTTGAAGCTAAGCTCTGCTAGGAAAAAGACCCACTGTGTGGTATTTGCTTCGGAAGGCGCAGGGAAGCTTCCAGCCAAAGAGGCCATTAAAGATGGAAACAAGCAGGCAAAAGCTACAGATGGGAACGAGGTGCCGTTATGGAATACCTTCATGGTGTTCAGAAATTAAAGGAAAAGGATTCAGTTTGGGGGTTTTCTTTAGGATCAAATATGAGGTATCATAAGCATTAGCCTGCAAAGATTGCAACTCAGTCTCTCACAAAGATTCAAGAGTTCCAGTGACAATTAGGCCATTGAGGGCTCAGAAGATGAGCCTAATTAAAATCTTCAGTGCAGAGATCAGTGACCTAACAACACTTGATCTTGTCAGCTCTGCCACATCATCTTCCATCTATTGGTGAAGGGCCAGGAGGCGAGAACAATGGATAAAGGTTGGCCACAGGTGTGTTCTGCAGGGTTGTGGGAAGGGGAAAGAGGATGTACAGTATCACCCACACACTGAAAATTAAGCAATCAGTGAAACTTACAGAAACTAAATCTCAATTAGACTTTGAAGTTTAAAAATTAAAACGACTGAGATCAGATGGCTGAAACATTTGTATCCAACCCATATGATAAATGTGTTTAATATTAGTCGTACTTTGAACTTTGCTATCTCCTTTCACTTTAAGATCTCAAAAGGTTTTGCAAGCTTTGGAAATAAAGCCTCATAATACCTCTGCAAGGTCAGCACTATTATTCTTATTTGTAAAAGTAAAATAACTTGGCCAAGGTCACATATAGAGAGTCAGTGGCAGAGCCAAGAATAAAACCTATCTTTTTTGGCCCTTGGTTACATATATTTAAGGTGATCTGCAAGAGAAAAATACTTGAGTACCTGTCTATTTTTTCCTTTTTATTTTTATGATGATGAATAAAGAAAGTGTTAAGATTTTTTTAAGAGTTCATATAAACTGGCCTGAAGGACAACAGTGGTACTTCAAACAGGAATGATGATACAGATTTAATTTTCAAGCACTTTGAAATCCGTGGGGGAAAAAAAAAGCTAAATTAAATGCTGGTTAATAAATAACAACAATAATGATAATAATAATAATTTGCTGTAGCACTAGCAGAATAACTCCCTATGTGAGCACTGTATTTGAGAATAAAAGTGAGATGCCTCTGATACAATTACTCCATCTCATTTATGGCTAGGCCACAGTGGTATAATTATAATTATTCCACTATAGCTCTACCAGTTCATTTCCCTGTGTAAAATAAGCCCTAAGGGATTCTTTTCCTGCTTCTATTCAACATTTTAAATTTATATTTTTTTTTTTACTCTAGACAGCCTCTGATGGAAAATTCAGAAAACTACTGCATACCAGGAGACCTGGGGGCACATCTACAGATAGCATTAGGTTGTCATAACTGTGGCTCCGTAGATCACCTAAGGATCTGCTTTTAAAAAAGTGATCTGTAAGAACACTGAGCTGGTTTTGTTTTGAAAACACAGCACTGAGATGAATGGGAAGCCATCAAATTAACAGCTTCCCAGGAAACAAACAGAAAATCCTCAAAACCAAAACCCCTTTCCTGTCCCCTCCAACTGAGTGGACTGTATAAACGACAGATGCTCAGATTATCAATCTCTCTAAAAAACCCAGGGTTAAGTACCCTTTGACATTCTGAAAGTATTGGTTCAGACTGTAACTAAAACAACAAAGCACCACTAACTGAGTAGTCCACAGCACATTTATCTTTTCCACATTAGATGAAAAGCCAAAGTACACCCATTTAAACAGGTGTCATATTTCATGTCAGACACCCAAATTGGAGCACCAGATTTAGCACTTATGAGGAAAATCCTGCCTTGCAAATCTTGTGATGTCATTCACACAACAGCACCACCTTTCCACCCAGAAATTTTTACTTACTGGAGTGTTCTGGCCATAGTCAGTACAGGAAATCCAACAAAGTTGTATGATATACTTCTATCCCTAATTCATTGCTTATCTCCCTCTGGTACACCTGGCCTTAGGTCAATGTTACGAGATAGAGCCACTGGATTGCAGGCACCGTGGCTGCTCAGGTGATTAACCACACTCCCACAGTGACACAACCCGCCTTGACTCTGGCTTTGTTTCCATGCAAATGAAAATGGAGGACTGGTAGGAAGGCAGCTAAACAACATCTCTGGAAAAACAGTACAGCTTAGATCTTTGTAGTTATATGTTCAGACTTCAGCAGTCACATTTCTGCATCTGTAATTGCACGCTGTGTCCTTTCGATGGGATTTGCAGAGCTTTGCTTTGCTAAGCTTACCTAATAATAGAAAAGGGCTACAAAATCCCCCAACAAGCCTTATTAAGGAGCTTGCTAAGACTGCTAGCAAAACACTTCCCCTGAATTTTTGAGGCTAGACATACACATGTATATGCTTTATGAAATGAAGGCAAGAAAAGACTTGCTCCTTTAGGATATCCATGTTATGCCAGTGATTTCCCCTAGGTTACTGCATTTTAAGCACATAGTGGAGGCACCAGAAGTTAAAGATCGTAAAAAAGGTTGCCATACTTTTAACACAAGCAAGAAAGGGCAAGGCCCATCCAGTTTGGAGGTGCTTCCTCAGAAAGGTCTCTGGCACCATTGGAAGTTATGTCCTGGAAGGTCGGGCACCACCACCACAACAGCAGAACACACACAAACACCTTCCACGGCAATGTGTGAGGAAACTTGCAAAATATGGAAAAAACATGGTTGCCAAAGTCTTCTAACTGTTCAGAGTACCTCTACTACATCTTCTTGAGAAGTTAGTAACTATTGACTATTCTTCTACCATTATCTGAATCTCCAGCAGTAGAGAAAAAATGCCAGATTTTTGAAGTTTATTACATAGACAACTGTCTGATAGTAGCAGAACTATTAACAATGCCATGTTTGTCTTACTGAGATCAGTAGTACAGCATTATACACTCAGTGTGCATTTTTCCCAACCCACTCCACACAGCAGGTCTAGGACTAAGGAATCAGCTCACCAAAAGTCTCAGGCCTTTTTCAGAAAGCTCATGCTGCTGCTGCTGCTGGGACCCACCACATGCTGCTCCAAAGCACTAGCATTGATTTACCAGAGGAAGGAGAAAAAAGATCATCCATTCAACATGCATGAAACACCAAGTGGTCATCAAAGAGGGGGAGAAAAAAAAAAAAAGAGAGAGTAGGAAAAGAGACCCTGTATCTGGCCCTTTGCCAAGACAGCAATTCCTTCTCAGGTGTGCATTTGGTCTGGAAGGTCTCTAGATGATAAAGATGATTGTGTTATGAAACTAAAAGCAACAACACATTGATTCCCACTTGCTGAGGAGGTCAGGTGACGAATGGACAGGAACAAAGACAGAAACATCCTTGTGGAGGGAATTTCCTAGAAGAAGTTTGATCTGAATATAGAAGAAGAGAAGAGGGAAGATAAAAGAGGTTGAGGCAAAACAGTCAATGTATTAACAAAGCTGCTTTTCAGTACACCCTTGAGAGAAGTCTCTCTTAAAAGAAGGTGACACAAAAGATAACATTCAACAAACCAAATTATAGCATCTACTTTAACAAAGCCATCTGAGCACAAATAGTTTGCAATACAATCCACTTTAAAAAAGCAAGGAAAGCAGAAACAGATACAAGCCAGTTCATTTCAGGAACAACCTGAGGTAAGAACCCAAATGCACATTTCCTTGGCTGAGTGCTCTGCTGACTGGACAGGGTGCTTCCAAAACTGAGTTCACTAGTGACTCAAAGGTTTGACACAATATCTTTCTTCTAAACATCTCCTCTAAGGTGTAGCTTTTCTCAAAATGCAAATATAGTCTTCAACCTCTACAATCAGCACCAACAACATGCAGGGAATACTGGAGAACAGTTTCCAAGCAACTTAGATCCCAAAGCAAACATCTGCCCCACCACATGTATGCTGTTCCTTTTAATCCTCAAGGGTCATCACTACTCCTCTTTTATGACAGAAAGAATGAACTTTGTCAATATTCATGTAGCCTTTTATATGCTGGGCACCATCCCAGTGAAAATGGCGGGGATGCTCTGTGTGCTGCACTGAAATCAACACTCTCTGGTCTCAGGGTCTTTTTTCCAGTCTGCCAGCACAGGAATGTGGAGCTATTACCTATAGCCAGTGTTGCCCAAGACAGAACCAGTCATGCTAGGATCATCTCTTCAGCTAGAAATGCTGATTTCAGATGGCAGGGAAGTAGAAGTGTTTCACTCATTAGAAGCAGTTTCTACCAAAAGCTGCTGCAATATGCATGGTCTCACTAACCCCACATGACCTTTTTTCAACTTTTCTCCAGGAAAAAAGGGATGAGATATTTAGAAACTAGAAGAGACAACCAGAGATGGATAGAAAAAGCGGGTTAACTAGCGTGAAGATATTTGTAACCAGCAAGAAAGGAAAGCGGTAATTAAAGTTTGTCAGAAAATAAGAATCAAATATTGCAATCCTGCAGCATCTATAAACTTGCATTTAATTTGCCCACTTAATTATATTCAGTCTTTCCTGGAGAAAAGTAAATATCGTAAGAAAGGAAGAAAATAAATTTTTGTTTATAAAACTGTGAAGGCTTTCTAAATTTCCAAAAGCGATTGCAGTGTAGGCAGCATTTTGACTCCCTTGGCTTGAAAATTGAATTCCTCCTTAAAGAGAGTGAATAGTCATAGTAGAAACCTGCTCCCAGGCATTGACCCTAAACCCTGCTTCATCTCTCATTTGAAAGAATTGCTTCTGGTACAATCACTGCAGTAATGTGTCTTACTCTGTTCAATCCATGTCTGCTGGTCTTCACACCAAGCAATGGTATTAAATCAACAGCAGAAGCCAGAACTTTTTGAGATTTCTGGAAATTATTATAGCAACGTGGACAAAAGCTTAGCAAGGCTCCTTTCACTTGCCTAACTAAACTCCAAAATTGGTGAAGAGCGTGATTTGATGGGGGGGGATCGTAGAGTTGGGTGTGCTTAGAAGACCCACTGCTCACGAAAAATCAGAGATGTCACTAAGATGTTGATGCTTTAACCAACATAACACCCAGCCTGACATAAACAAGGATTGTCACAGCAACATTGGCTTGAAGCATTTTTTTCCCCTTCATGTGTCATTTCCCACTGTGTGAATTATCCCACCACACTTCAGAGCTTCAGGTTTCTACACATACCCCTTGATTTCTTATCAGAGAATGGTGAGGCAGGGAGGCCTGATTTCAAGGAGCACAAGGCAGATCTGCCACATTTACTTCTATCTTCTCTTCTACCCCTGTAGAAGTAGGTTTGAGTGGATGTTCTTATGCTACTTGAAGAATCTCCTAGGATAGACAACTTCTCAGGCAGCTGCCGAAGCTGTTTTCTTGACAACACAAACAGGAAGGAGCAAGACAAGGGACCCAGCCCAGTAAGACAGCATGAGATACCATATGAAATCTATTTTATGCTTATCATAAAATAAGCACCTCATAGCAGACACAGGCATCCCACAAAATCATTAGTAGATATACTGGCCTATTTTGCCCTTAGAAGACAGAAAGAGTGGAAATACAGTTATTGAACAGGCAGTTTGGGTTTATCCAGAGGTTGTGGAACAGGAAATTTGAGTAGTTTTTTTCTTTCTCATAATGGTCTGTGATTTGACCAACACAGTACAACTGTGCAATATCTAAATTAAATTCTTATTGAGACAATCTTACTTCAAGCTAGACTTCTCTCCCTTTGAATTTCCAGACCAGATAGAATAAACACTGATGATCAATGAAGTTCAACCAAAGTTCAGCACGGAGGCAGTTCCATGCAAGAAACTAACTGAGCAAATCTAAGAGACCGTGGTGTAACACGCTTAGTCAGTAGATTGCCAAAAAGGCAGCTCTGGAGTTCAGCATACAGGTTATTCCTTCAGTTAATGTAAACTCAAACTTACTTGTCTGCAATGTACATTTTGCCCTTTCCAGATTAAGATCAGGACAATGTTCCCCTTTTTCTTGTCCTTCTCCCCATTTTCTCTTTCATAAAATGAACAAAACAAGGACTGTCACTAAATTAATGGTGAAGAAAAAAATCAAACAACCAGAGCAGAACATGGCAGATTATAGAGTTAGACAGGAGAAGGTATAACAAAACCAGAGAAGGATCTGCTTTTACCCACCAACTGCTCCTCATTTGTACAAGGAACCAGGGTATAGCACCATCATTCACCTGTATTCCACACAAATCACTGTGCTGTAACCATTTTATATCTCCATCTGAACCTCTGTCAATCCTCCTTTTGGGGACAGCTCCTCAAAGTCCTCCTGCTTTTCTGTTTCCCTTTACAGATGTGCACAAACCCCTCAAAACTACAGTTTCATCATGCTTCTTCCAGGACCAGATCTTACCAGAGTAAACTAAGGGGCAGGAAACCTCAACTGATTAGACAGAAACTTTGTTGAGTCTGTGAAATACTTCACCTATGTTTTGATAATGATGGCAGTTTGCTACATGACCAGGACATACTCAAGAAGGAGAGAAAAAACCAAGGTAATTGCAGCCAGAGAAGAGTGGGCTGAGAACATGTGATGGGAAGAGCCCTGCAGTCAACAAGGTCAGTGCAGAAGGAAGGGCAGGAGGTGCTCCAGATGCCAGAGCTGAGATTCCTCTGCAGCCCATGGTGTAGGCCATGGTAAGCAACTGTGCCCCTGCAGCCCATGAAGGATGCAGAGATCCATGTGCAGCCCATGGAAAAGCTGTATGCTGGAACATGGCTGCTTGAAAGGAGGCTGTGAGCCCATGGGATACCAGTGGAGAAAGAAGCCCATGCTGGAGCAGCCTGTCCTTGAGGGACTGCACACTGTGGAAGTGACCCATGTTGCAGCAGTCTGAGGGTGCTGTAGCCTGTGGGAGGTGGAACCACGTTAGAGAAGTTCATGGAGCACTGTCTCCCATGGGAGGGACCCCAGAGTGCAGCAGGGGAAGGACTCCTCTCCCTGAACAGCAGGAGAAGCCACGGGGATGAACTGACCATTACCCCCATTCCATGTCTCCTTGTGCAACTGGGAGAGGAGGCAGAGCAGGGAGGAAGTGAGAGGGGGGCAGAAGATGTTTTGAAGATTCTGTTTTACTTCTCATTTACTGCTCTGATTTTGTTATTAATAAATTGATTTCATATCTCTCAGTTGAACCTGTTTTGCTTGTGATGGTGTTTGGTGAGTGAGCTCTCTTTACCCTTATCTCAACTCATGAACCCTTCATTATATTTTCTCTCCTCTGTCCAGCTGCAAAGAGGAGTGAGAGACTTTGGTGGGTTCCTGGCATTCAGCCAGGGTCAACACACTACACTGGGATAACAGTGAACAAACAGCTGCACTGAGAGCAAACATGAATCAAAGATTGAAAAAAACAACTTCTTTTTTTTCTTTTCTCCATAAGCTAAAAAGGCTTCCATTTCTGTCCAATGCTTCTCTGCAAAACAGAAACAACAGTCATGATGCTTCCTTCAGGAAACCAAAGACTGAATTTAGAGGAAAGCAAGGAAATTATTTTGATAACAGTTCAGAATTTGAAGCACTTGTAAAAAACATGGAGGCATCCTCAAAATTCATTAATTTCTGAAGCAGTGTCCCATGCCCAGCTTTGCTAGTGAGTAATGGGAAATGTTTCAGGTTTGTGCAACCTATGATGTCTCCCTAGGACTACAAGGAGCCCACTAGCTGCAAGCCCTGTACCCTTCTTCCAGAAAGGCTACGTTATATAAGGAAATACCACTCTGGTCAGTCATGGTCAACAGACCTTTTCTCTTTAGATCTCTTTTTTCCCCTCTCCTTCCATTTGAGGTTTTTTCCCTTCTTTCTTTTAATATATGAAGGCAATATTTACAGCCAAAGCAGTGCTGAGTAAGATGCAGTGATTATGGGTGATTTTATCACAGCCGTATTACTTAGCTGCAAGGTGAAGCGCTGTGCTAAAATGGATCATGAATCCCTGAAATTGACTATCCGTCACCTTTATAATCCTGATGGAAAGGCAGGTCAGATCAGGCCTGACAACTCCCCATGCAAACCAGACTGCACCGGTGACGTCTGCTTGCCTCAAGGCATTTATTTGTCTGGAGAGGAAGGTGATGCCTTAGGGAACTGGACTAGAGAAGGAGGGAGAGGAGAAACCAACTACTCCAACTGCCCCTGCAGGAATCAAGTGCAAATACAGGAGCCAATTCTGTGCATAGAAAGACTGCTATAAGTGTTGAACGAAAGAATATTACAAGCAGCTAAGAATCAGGACTGTGGCATGAACACCTCCCCCTAGGTAGAAGAACAGATTTCAAAGTTAGAAAACTAAAATAACACCACCTCACCACTGGGAATTTGTAGGATCAGATGAAATCCATAATGAGAAAAAAACCTCTAAAATGGCTGAAGATTCTAGTCATAATCCCTTCCAATTCAGTGTCACTTTCTTCCTCACAAAGTCAGATTTAAGAAGTGTCTGTAAGTTTGGAGATCAAATCCATCAGGGTGTAAGCAGTGGCCATTATGCATGGCACCTATGCAAGAAAGCTCACAGAGTGATGAAAGTGTTGAATCTCACAGGAGGTGTTTATTTGAAGACAATCAGTTCACTTGATGAGAAAATCACTAAACTACTCTACTGAATCTTTTTAACTGGCATACGGCCATATTAAGGAAAATTCCCAATCTGACCATTCACAAGACTCTAGTAGTCACATTCACAAGGCCAGGGACTTTATCTGCTGGGACTGAAGACCCTTTGCAGCGGGTGGCTTCAGTGAGCCAGCACTTGCCTTGCTTGGCTCTCTACATACCCCAGTCACACAGTCAGACCAGACTTCCTTATCAGGTCGACCCCAGGTTTCACTTAGCAGAGTCTCAGATGTCTCATTCCATAAAGCAATTTATTCACGGTGCAGTAACACAGAAACAGTCCAAGCTGGTGCCTCTGAGGAGGAACCAGCAGTAAAGTACCCCTTTGGCTTTTATCCCGTCACAGTCTGAGCTCAATAAACTCTTGCTCTTCCCTTTTGCGTCCTCAGCCACTTACAGTGTCTCCCAGTACCCATCCACCTGGCCTGTCCACCAGTTTTTGTGCCCTCTGTTATGAGAACAGTGGGCAGTTCACAGCCTCTTGTCTCTGGCTCCTGCCTCCCAGAACTCCACCCAGAGCTGTCTGCACCAAAAGTACTCCTCAACAGCCATGTGCAAGAGAGCCAGTCTAGGAGAGAAGACTAACTAGCATGTTATTTACTGTTTCTGATAAGATTGATGCGCTGCTTTAGGTAAACACCAGCTTCTTAAGGCAAGACTTGTGATGTATAAACACAGGTTGTCTCTATTCATACACCTTCCAGGTGTGGGCATATCTCAGTACCACTGAGCAGAGAGCTTGCTCTTGGCACCCACGTTCTATCCCCAGCATAGTTTCTCACAAATCAGGCAGCCTGGCCATAGCCATTAACACTACTGTTCCTTATTCCTACCCATGCTAAAAGAGGTTAATATTTTGTGTGTCACAGAACTACTACACTCTTCTTGTTAAAAGTGGGGTAGACTCTGAGATTCACAGAGAGATGATATTAAAGAAGGGCAAAGACTACTTACATCTTGCTCTTCTCACCTGTCCTCTCTTCCCCCTTCCTCTAGTGCCTCTCCTGGGGTACTAAGTCACATCCCAGCTAAACCTCTTAGTGAGTGATTACATTAGAGATAGTGCTAATTACCAAGTGTCGTCTGCATGGTACAATCTTATCAACACCCCACACTTTCTCCCCTGAGGTGAGGGGGCTTGATCCATTTCATAAAAATATCCTAGTTATCTGCTCCAGCAAGCTCCATTCCCTCAGGCCTGAAGGTGGATAGTTTTCCTTTTTTTTTTCACTTTAAGTACAGATTCAAAGCTTTTCTAGTGGAACCTCTTGCAGGGCGGTGGGGTTACCCCAACAACAGACTCGTGGGTATTGTCCTGTGTGTACAAAAGGAGCCAGCCAGTTCCCAAGGTGCTGTGTCTCAGGTAACACACTCAGAGGCTCATCCCCAGCCAGCACTGCAGGTCTACTGCCCTCCACCAGGCACAGGAAGCCAACACCTGCCCCACAGCTGGGAACACTGAGTTTGGAACAGGGGGCAACAAAGGCACAGCAGAAGTAGCTGCAAGTAACACCCAGCTATGCTTTGGAAAGGCTACTGAATCACAGTGTATTATTATCTGGTATTTTTTTTTCTTGGAATTTCCATTTGACCAAGCTCTGCCAGGGCCACGCTCTTCTGTCCTGCAGCACCCCCAACCCTGAGTTTGGGGCTCCCCCACCTTTCTGACAACTTAACATGGGGTAGGCTCTGTGACCCTGTGGGTTTGGCTAGAATACTGCTAGTTACCAAGGCTTTAACAGGGTAATTTCAACTTGCATTATAATCCAGAACAACACTTGCTTTCTTATTAGTGGATGCTTCAGCTGTATTCTTTCTGGGGGGCTGGTTATTTTTATGTTTGAAGGTTGTTAGTGCTTTGTTGGTTTGTGAGGTTTTTTTTTTCTTTTTTTTTCCATATAATTTGTGTGCATATTACTCGCTGTCCCTGGAATTCATTTTGTTCCCTGCTAATGAAACCTCTGCGTCGCTAACAAAGCAGAAAATAAAAAAGGTAAATAGCACTCTCCAGAAACAATTTGTTTCTTGTTCTATAAATTTTTGCTGAACAGCATCTCAGGGAATTTTTACCCCAATAAGAGAAGAGAGAAGCAGGAGATGATTGAGAAGGGGCTAGAAATGTAGCTAGTTGATCTGGAAAGGAAATAATAATTATATGCACACCATAGACAAATAGGTACTCAGACAGCTGCACCTGTGAAACTCCAGAAAGTACTTGAGCACCCAAGTTATTGGATTGAGTAGAAATCACAGGTTGTAGAGACATTAGAAGGGGTGATTAGTTTTCTCATGTTTAACCCTTAAACAAGAGTCAGCTGCACTTACCAGATTCAGAAAACAAAAGAGGACACAGAAAATTAATGGGCAATCGCATTCTGCTAAAACACCTAAGGTAGGTGTAAACTGTGTCCTGCAGTATTGGTGTCAAAGAATACAAAAAGAGGAGATGAAAAAACTTAGGAAGAGGTGATGCTGGTTTTCCCTAGTATGTCTGATACTACTACTTGCTAGAGAAAAGGCACAAGACATTCTACTAAAGGTAGTTTCTTTCTCATATAGGTGAGTCATCATGTTCACTTTCAAATGGCTGAATACAAGTCAGAAGGCTGAAATTTTCCAACAAAATTAGATCACTCAAGAGATTTTGAAGTTTATATTGAAGATCCAAGATTAAAGGCTTGCAATTGAAAAACATGTGAATTTATAGCTGCTTCCACTGATTTTACTGTCTGACATTCAGATCCTAAACCCTCTAATGCAAGCCAGGCGGTAAAAACAATGTCATAGGGCAGGAATGGAGATGCTCTTACACCCTTTTCACCAATAATCAAGTCATATGTCATCTCTGTGCCTTATTGCTTGGGAACTAAGAAGTTGCTACACTTCCTGGAAAAATCAACCAACATCAGATTCAGTCAGAGTGAAATGCACTGAAAGCCAGGTTTTATTTCTGAGATTACTCCATTGGTTAAAGCAGCCAAGGGAATTAGATGGCCAAAAGCCATGTGGCCCTAAGTCCCTCAGCCACCTTTACAATTGCATGCACAGAGCTCCACGCATGAACACATCTTTGCCCTATCACTCACTGGATTACTGGACCAGCCCTCGTACGGAAGATTAAATACAAACTGCTCTACTGCTAAAGCATATTTATTGAGCTTTAAACACCATGTAATTTATACATCTTTCCTCAAAGAGTTGGAAAAACTCCATCAACAATAATAACGGCAACATTCCATTTCAATTGGTATGTTTTTAACCTACAATAAGCAACCTGTTATAACTAGAAAGAGGTCTTTAGAAGTTATGCAAGGTATTAATTGAGCTGCTAGGAGACCACGTGGGTTGGTTTTGTAGTAACTCTGCAGTGAAAGAGAATGCAGCAACCAGAAAAATCCTGGCAAGACAGCGGCACCATCTCAGGAGATGATTGCTTCAGCTGTACTAGTTATTTACATGAAGTCAATTCCAAGTGATTATTAAGAACACGAGGTTCATCGTTCAATATAAAAGGCCAGTTCATTATGTCCCCACAAGCTACAGCTTAAATGGCAAACCTCGATAATTTAGTTTTTCTAACAGCAGTTTGGAATTTAATCGCTGCACAATAACTGCATTAATTCTGAATTAATTTCTTAATGGAGATGTAATTGTCTTAAGTTTCATCTGAGGGGCCAAAATATGCTCTCACCAGCATAAATCTAGTGAAATTTCGTGTGAGAGAGTGGAATGATTTCAGCATAAGGAAACTTGAAGTCAACAGGCAGCTGAGTTTTGCACTGGCATCAGAGGAAACCGTATGGTCCAACCATCATTTGCACTGTTTCAGCCTCATATGACCTTTGTTTGCCTGGGCAACATCCTTACAAGTACTGAACACAGATGAAATCACATCTGGTTAGCACCATGATTATAATAATGAGAATACTTCATCCCAAAAGCCTGCAAAGCATTTTGCTTCAGGAAAAAACATTTCTGTCAATAACAAAATGCTTTTAGGTCTGGGGTGAAGACACTCGCTCGTACAGACAGAGAAGCTGAAAAGGCAGACAGCCACATTTCCATTTGGCTTAGACACCCAAGCTGACACCTCCAAGTACTGGAACAAGTCTTGTATGAACAACTTAAAGACAATGCCTTCAGAAGGTATTCACAAGAGCTCAGATGCTATTGTGGCAGGCACACTGGAAATCCTTAAAGCAGAACTGAAATCAATGGGAACAAAAAAATGATCACTTCTGCAGTCATAATATGGATGAGAACAGTGATGGTAAGAAACTGATGCTATAGGAAAAATGCCTAGATAGCATGAACAGGGACCAATGAAACATATTTTAGCTCTTCCAGTTGCCCATTCAAATGGATGAACTCTTAGTGGCAAGAATAAAGTTGAGAACACAAAAAGCAACAAAGAAATAAACCATCTGGAAAAATGAGTGTGACAGATGAAAGTTAAGTTACAAATCTGCAAGTCATACAGGAGATTTGAGTCTACTGAGTGCCCTAGAGCCGCAAGGAGTTCCTTGAAGCTCATCCCATTCGAGGCCATACCAAAGAACATACCAAGTGTGGCAGTAACATCTCTTAGAAGCTGAGCCAGACAGGTAAGTTGCAGACTGAGTCCATGATAGTAAGCAAACCTGACTGAGAAAACACAAAGTAACATGGCCCACAATTGCCTCACTTCAGTTTAGGGACTACCACCTACCGCCGTATACAAATACAATGTTTTCCTGTTGCAAGCAGGCAGAGAGAAGAGAAAATTTTCACACGTTTGTGTTGAGCATTTTCCTACCAGCACCACAGCAACCTCGTGTGACTTTCCCATCCATTTTACATCTATTCACACCACTGGTGACACAGAAACACCAACAGCCCCTCTAGTGTTTGATTTAATATTTATCAAATGAGAAGAGCAGTCACAAAGAGTATCCTGCTAAAACATCGTGCACCTGCTCACCTGCTCCTGGAGGACCTCCTCCACAAGCACTGCCCTGACACAACCTTTGATAGAAGAAAGAGAGCAGCTTGTTTTGAGGTCTACTATTGATATATGAATACACCAGCAATAGATTCCTTTACACACAAGACATATGTAAGCAAGTAGACATCCACTACCATTTTTTTTGTGAAGGCAAAAAGTCATAAAGACTATTCCTCCTCTAGAGCCAGAAAGGCATGGATAGAAAATGTTCATGATGTGAGCAAGGCAGCCAGCATCAGAAGTTGTGTTAAGAGATTAGGAGACCCTGGCTCTTTGTATGCCTGAAAAAGATGCTGGTTTTCAGGTCAGTGAGCTGACCCTCCTTATCAATAGAGGTCATGATGAAATTTAGCAGATCAATCACCTAAACTGTTTGAGAGAAAGGAAGAAGACCTGCTAGGACAGTTTTGATTTATTTTTTTATCAAAATCCAATCTCTCCACGGAAATTGTCAACTTCAATGAACTGTTTGATGACTAAACATTCAAGAGTTTCACTGTGCGAATCTCCGAACATTTTGTTCAAATCCATTTTTTTTTATTTTTTTAATGTCAAGTTAATATTTCATTTAATCTATTGCTCTCTATCAGATGTGTGTGAATTATTATTTACTTATTAGTCTAATACAATAAAAAAGGAAAAGTAAATAAGTCAGAGGAAACAGTGAGAGTTTAAATAAAAAAAGAAATTCTTCTTCATTGAGAGAAAATTGAACTCTAAATTCAGAATTCATCTCAATTTATTGAGACAGGCTAAAATTCTAGCATGCACAATATAACTGCCCTAGCAGTCTAACCATTATAGGCTTTTCTGGCCATTATATAATCTGTGCCAGGCCAACTGGGGAAGGAAATAAAGCTTAGAGAAAGAAAGGAAGATATAACTTAGCTATACCTTAGAAGGAGAATTTGCTATAGCCTCTGGCATTTTGTGGTATCACAAGCATTTGCCTGTGGTGTCCCAATTTCCTGACATGCAAGACACAGTGTAATTCACATTAGAGCAGATTTTTCAAAAGCAGGTGACAGACCAAAGACTTACCTGTGGTAGTGTATGTCACTGGATTAAGTAATTTAATGTTGTCTTTAGGTCCTTATACCACACCATCACTACAGTATTGTAGCAGCTGGAGATGTTCATCAGACAAAATCAATAAGTAGTCAAGATTGAATAAAATGGTGGCCAAAATTGGGTTCCTAATTCCACACACTTTGGCAGAGAATAAATAACATGATCCTTTACCCTGAAAGGCCAAATATTATCAGGAAAGCCCCAGTGAGTCCCATGCTGAATCTCCACAATAACTCACAAAATGCACTTTTACATAACTACAAATTTAAGCCAAAACACTGGGTTCAGACCCAGCAACATTCTCTGGTCTCTGAAACTCTTGGTGGCGGGTCTGAAATGTACAATAGCCTATTCTGGACTTCAGACCTATGAATCTGTGAATTTACAAAAATGTAGTGCATACCTCAACCAAAATGACCCTGCATATTTCAAGCTGTGGTAATCTACAGACACAACCTACAATGCCCACACTTGGGCAGCAGAACACTCCAAGCGCTCCTGCACATTGAGGCAGAGGATGAAGTAGATGAGCTTTCAGGATCCCTGTAAACTATTTTCTCTGTGGTCCTAGGAAACCTGCACAAACCAGGCAGCAGGGAGCTTTCAAACAGCTTGCCTGTTTCCAATCCAATGGAAAGTGTTAACATTCACAGAAAAGCATTCTATAAAAAATGTTCTTTCTGCAAACATATATTACTAAAGGGAAGCTGGTACAGGACACCTTTCTGTCTCCCAGCTTTGCACACAAGGAGTCCTGGGGTTATTACTGGCTCATCATATATTCCATTAAGACTGACAGTCTGAAAAGAGAAGTGCCATTTGCACAAGTTCTCACCAAGCTCCAGCAGCCCTGTCAGTGTCACAGCTGGACTGAGATTCTGTAGTGAGCAAAAAATGAAGTCAGAACCTCTTCAATATATAATTAGCAATAAGAGGAGTGTGAGGGCATTTGAATAATACATCTCATGGTCAGATAAAGCTGTAGGAGACAAAAGAGAAAGGGCATAACAAGTCAACAGGGCAAAAATCAGAGAAAAAATGAGACTAATGTACCTATGGGAAGTGAGAGGTCCAGTTTTAAGCTGATCACAAAAGTAGTGCTTTGCATTTCAAAATGCCTTGCTTTCGAACACTTTTCTTTCAAAAAATTCCAAAACAGAGTCAAAGGCTTGTGAGAACAACTGCTCCCTTATGCAGAGGAAACAGAAATCCATAGGGAGGCTGTGAAATTTCCAAAGCCACTTTGAGGCTGTCAGTGGCAGAGTGAAGAATAACAGACCGTTCTCTAATGGCTGGAGGAACTGGCCTTTCCCATCCTATCCCTGACAGAGAGTGTCCAGAAGAAGGGAGACAATGCTTAACACTGCTGAGTTTTCCCATACACTGGATTGAACAGCAGTGTTTGGTATTAGCTTCAAGTTCACTGGATCTGGGCTTGCCTAAGGCTATGCTGGTAAATGTTACACTCTCAATGCCTGATAAATGCAGAGAAAAATGAGAGAATGGAAATGATTTAGTGCTAACTCCCCCCATTTTCAGCACCTCAAATACAGATGTGTTTTCCTCTTGTATTTTGGTTCACGTTCCTCGTTTTAATCATTGCCCTGCTTTTTTCTCTTTTTTTAAATTTTCAGAAGTACCTAGAATTGCAGCTCAAGCTTCATTTAGAGCCATCACCTTAATAACTACAGCACCTGCAAAAAAATAGCGTAGATATAACTTTTCATTTTTCAGCAGAGCAGCTCTTCTGACCTTGACACGTTTGTGGTCAATTTTAACTGAGTGTACCATGCCTACCCACCAACTTATCCATCATATCTGTTTCCCCTGGGCTTTCCCATCCTGATGCAGCAATCCTTTTTGGTTCCTGCATCTTCTGTACCAAGAAAGGACCATGGTGCCTCACAGGAGATTTCCAGCTGCAAACCACCACAGAAAGAGGGAAAAAACATCTTGGGCTAAGGAGGAGTTAGAGCTGGAATTGAAGAGGGTGCTATACTGCTCCCCGTAAAATAAAGCTTCAATACTAAAAAAAGTAAAAAAGACATACACAAAGATCTCTTCAGCTACTCATTTAAAGGTAGAGCAGCAACAAAGTAGCATGGCCTGCAGCTCGGGCAGAAGACTAAGCTATGGACTTGTATGGGCAGATGGGATTGCCTTCTACATTAAGAGAACAAAACCTGAGGGAATGGCTTCATCTGACTATAGTTACTGAAAATGAAATTATTATTTTTTTTAATAATACTTGCATGGGGTGCAGTACACAGCTGAGGTCCTCAGCCAAGCTGGCAGCACCTTGGGGGAAAGCTTGTGTAAGAAAGGGTAGGAAAAAGCTGGAGAGGGGGAGGGAAAAGAATGAGAAACTGCAGAGGTAATACAGTAGTCTGAGAAGGGACCAACAAAAAAAACTATCATGTATTAACCAATTTCCCATAACTGTAGGTAGACACACCTGAACCCCACCCATAGAAAACAAAAAACAAAAAACAAAAAACAAAAAAACAACAAAAAAAAAAAAAAACACCAAAAAACCCCAAAAAAACCAAAACAAAAAATCCCAAAACAAAACAAACAAACAAACAAACAAACACAGAAAAACAAAAAAAACCCAAAAACAAACAAAAAAAACCCCAAGCCCACAAAACCCATGGGAAAGGGAACAAGTTAGATGATCAGTTTCTTAAAGTGATCTCTAAATTTCTGACTACCTCCATGACTTTTGGCACCTCACAGCCTTCAAAAGCAAAGTGCCACTACAGGCATGAACTATGGATGAGAGAGCAAAGAGCAGATTCCCACTCCTGGAGAAAACCTCAACTCAGGGCAGCACTGCATCAGGCTGAAATGCAGCAGGAATCTGTTAAACTGATGCTTTTAGTCACAGAATCTTCTTCCTTTTGAAAAGGAATGTCACTTCAGGAATTTTCCAGCTGAAAGATGCAGACAGGATACAGTGCCAGAAGAACCTGAATCAGCTCCAGCTGATGACTAAAGGAACCTACAAGGACTTTGCTTAGAAGGAGGAGGAGTGCTCTGCAAGCACATGGATCAATAACAGATGAGAGGTTCTTGGTGACAACAAACACGTGCAACAGAGAACAGCTGGTCACCTAAGAGAGATCCTAAAAAATTACACTGATTATGCACTTAGTACTCTACAATATGTTTCTTGGAAATATCTCACAGGCACTCTATTAGCTTGCATCGTTGGAATTACAGGGACTCTAGAGAGGAAACATTCAAATAGAGAGGAAGAGTATAAACATTATTGGGAATGCAGAGATTTCAGGTAAACACCCTGTGTGTGCAGAGAGGATGGGCTCAGGATGGGTTCCATCTTAACTACAGCAGACCCCGACTGTGCTACTGAGAATTAATAAAGTTTGGAGGAGATTTTCTTAAATTCAGAGCTAAGGAAAGCTGGCAGGTGCTGAGGAGCGCTCAAGTCAGACAAAGACATCTGCTAGGGATGTCAGCAATAGAGAGATAACTGTTATCTGGGAGCAGAGGATAGGACACAAACTTCAGCTAGGGAAAAGCTAAGACACATCAAAATGCAGAAATAAATTCTGAACTATAACAGGGCTTCTGACACAGAATTTCAATAAAATTAGGCTCTCTGCCAAGACTAAAAATCATCATGTGTATACACATCATTGCCTAGGCTTCTGAGCAATAATGAGTAAACGAGTACACTAGATAATGGAAGAAAACCTTGCTGTAATAAAGACTAATGAAATGACAAAGATCAATGGAAGAACATGATCTTTGATTTCAAACTGTACACAAAGCATAGGAGGCTTTAGAGGTGAGTGTGCTCACAGAATCCAGAGAGGGAGCATTTTGGGAAGTTCATATACGAGCTCCAATACGTAAGCCCAAAAGCCCTTAATGTAAAAATATTCTTTATACTAGCAAGGTTACATTATCATCCTCTTGATCAAGAGAAGAAAAAATACAAAATGAATAAACTTAATGAACAACAAAGCAGTAATCAGTCTAATAAAGCAGAAAAAAGTGGATGACTTTGGTTATCTGCTTACAAAAATGAGTCAGGTGTCATGTTGGGTGACAGTTTAGAAAAATAATTTCTTGATGTCTTAAATAAATTATCACTTAGAACAGCTGACTCCAGAGCTCACAGAGACAGGAGACTATTTGCAGTGCAATTTGACATGAAAGACAAAAGTCTGTTTGCAAAGCAACCGTTGTTGATGCACTGAAAAACAATGACCACAAACAGGCTCAGTGTCCTTCAGGGATTGCATGCACACACCAAAATAAAATAATAGAAAACCCCAAGAAACACATATGAGGTACTAAATTTTTTGAAAGGGATTTGTAAAACTACTGAGGAATCTGGTGGGAAAAGAAGTAACATCAAAAATCGTAAGGATTAAATCCCTGTCCTAAGGACAACAGGAAAAAAAGAATCCACTTAGGAATCAGAAAGGCGTTGCAAAATAAGAAAGATAAACATGAATCTAGGAAATGAAGTAAGGAAACCCTTAAAACAGAACAGTACATTTAAATGGACAGGCTGAAGAAACAATGTATTATTTAGATCACACTTCTGCTGGGGCAAGTTTCCATTCCACTGAAATGAACATGCTAGAGCCTCTAAAATTCCATTGGCTTAGCCAAGGACATGTGTTAGGTCCAGTCATCAAAGAATCTGTGATGTCACCAAAATTCAGATTATGCAAAGAGAGATTTGAAAGCTGGCATTATGAATTTAAAAAAAGAGAAAAAGAAGTTAGAGAGATGAAGTAGTAGATTAAATGGAGGCCAAGACTGGAGGGCATTTGGATGTGGATTTAGGGAATCCAGGTCTGGGACAGCAGACCGTGATAGGTAAGACTTCAGGCCAAACACACTGCATTTCCTTATATTTCATGAGGAAACAACACATTAAAAATCCTATGGACTCCATAGGCACGGAGGCAGAGGATAAGGCAGAGCCATATCAAACCCTTCGTAAGAAGGTAAGAACTTTTTCCTATTTGCTCCCCAAATATCATCATGAAATCTCACTGAGAATCCTAATAACATTTTCTTTATAAAATAAGAAATAAAAAAGATGGGACTAATAAAAAAAAAATCCAAACCCTCAGGATTGAAACAGCAAGAGCAATGTTCAGACCTGAACTCACAGTATTTGTTTCTTTACAGCTGCCCCACATATTCCACTCAGATAGTATTGGAGGGAATTGGGGGATACAGATGCCTTTAGCCATGATGAACTGAATGAAGGGAAGAGGTGAGAGGAAAGCTCACTTTCTAAATACAGCAGAACCGATAAATCACAGCCTGGCTGGCGTGGCAAACACCAGTCCCTCTGGCAGCTTTGTAATTACTCCCTAAATGTGGTCTCAACCCTCTTGATGTGGAGATAAATAACTTTATGTGCAAAGCAATTAAAGCCTCAGGCAACACTACTGGCAAAGCGTGGCCACTGTGTGTCACTATCCATTTGCCAGGGAGGTGTACAAGTGGTACTGAGTTTATTAAACAGAGCCAGAGCACTGGCTTCCACACATCAACCTGACAGAGGCCTTCTTTGGATGGCCCTCAAACAATTGTTTCTGCTCTCCAAAGCAATGAAACATCCTGGTCCAAAGGCTGAACCTGAGTGAGGTGAGACCCTCTGAGCAGTGTGCTGGGCATTTTGTTCCTATCCACTCTCCCAGAAGAGAGTGGTTTTCTGCTCTCTAAGCCTGATACCTACTGGGGAACCTCTGAAGGTATTATCAATCATCGTGATTAGATTCCCCCTCTTCTCAGGAGAGATCATGCTCAGTTGAAACAAGAGCTACTGCTGGGATGGTAACAAATCACTCTGCAGCAGAGTCTTGCTCGCTGCATTCCTCTTTCCCTTATTTGTGTGCACTTCTCTGCCCTTTTCCTGGACAGTCATGTTTTCACTAAATCTCCTGTCTATCCAAAGCAGAACACGCCTTGATGCTATTCACACACCTGCCACCTACTCGTAGTGACAGCTCTGGAAAGCAAACTTAGGAAAGTCCTCCTGCAATCTCACACAGCTGGGTGAAATAGCCCTGCACTGTGACACCTGAATCCTGTCCTTCCCTAGGGAGCTGCTGGCCTACTCTGCTCAGAAGCACTGCATACTGCAGCATCCACATTAAAAAAAAACTCCCAGGAAAGCACCGTGCAGAATGCAAGCTGGAATATTAGCTACGCCATGACTGGCTTGCACAACCTCAAAGCAGGCATCATGCACCAGGCAAATCACCTGGTGGGATGCCCAGTAGCCTGCAAGGAAGGCATGGACTGGCTATGCCTGTCACAGCAAATTAAGCCATCTTTCTGCCTGACTCCCAACATAAGGTACCTGACTGGAGTGATGCAGCTACTGGGTCAGTCTCCAGCCTTCTGAGGCTGCACATCTCCAAGTGATGTGAAAAACGGCCATAGCTTCTGTTTTTAATAAAAAATGAACAAACCTGAAATATTTCAGTTTTGAAAAAGTTTTGGTTTTGTTTTTTTTTCCTCTTCTGGTTTCAAACCACCATCAAAAGAAAATAAATCAGCACAACAGCCATTTCATCCAACGTTCTTCTTGGAAAAGATATTATTAACTTTTTAACCTGGTTTGTAAAGACAGAACTGGTAACAGAATCGGTGTTTTGAAAAGAAGCAGTGCTCCTTTTAAGTCAGTTCTGATCAATAACCAAAGCTGCTACTAGGGGGCACTGTGACATTCACAGGAGGCACAGCTCTGATTCCCACCGCCTATTCCTGCGTCCATGAAATATTTCACAATTCCTTAGGTACAAATACAGCTAAAGTCCAGTTTGGGTCATTTCACTCTCCCTAGTAACGTACCTCTTATACTTTAAAACGTGTACGATGCATCACTCCCCTCTCTGTCCCCCCCTGCTTCTTTAGCACAAAAATACTCAACAAACGCTGGCTGATTCTACAGATGTTACTGTGTTTTAGTGATCAAAGGAAATGAAACTTGTTTGTTAAACAATTTGGGATTGCTCAGGACAATCATGACAATGTAATGTAAGAGTTAAAAATTATAATAGCAATCATAATAATAATGATAATGAGTATTTCTCTTCCCACTGCAATGAACCCATCTGGAAGGCCTCAGTGTGAGGCTTCAGAAGTATCCAAAACTGTGATTAGAAAGAAATTCGTTTCGGCAGGAAGGTGGAAGCTCAGAATGCCAAAGAAAGAAAAAAGGAAGAGAAAAATCCTTTCTAGTTTTGGCCAGCAGACCTAATCGGAAATTCTTTTGAAATGTTATTCTCTGGAAGAGAGCTCAGTTAGCAATATTCTGCAAATGCTCAGCCCACTTCATCCATCTGCCAAGCTGAGAATGAATATTCATAGCAAGTTATTTTAATCATTGTGTTTTTCTTGATGTGACATAATTCTATATAATTTTTCCCCCCGGAGGAAAAAAAAAAAGAAAAAAAAAAAAAGAAAAAAAAAGCCCTCTTTTTATGCTGTCAAGTCAGAAAGTTTTTTCTCCATCTGCAAGGGAGAAAAAAGGGACATTGTGTGGCTCGTGCATGGGTTGTAGTAACATACTCATCAATGCTTCTTAAATCCCAGCATTAACAACCTAGCTAATGACACTGGGGCCAACAGTATGTGCTGGCTTTTACCTGCCCCTGTTGAATCCAAGGGATTAACACTTTTCACAAGGGATGATCAATACCAGATTTATGTAGGCTGGGAATAGGATCCACTGGCAACACCTACATGGGGCAGCAAGGGAAACTGCACAGGAAGAGCTGGGTTTGGGGAGCTCAGGGCTGGTAGAGCCTAGGTGCTGTAGTTGCAGGATGAGGGAATTAGGCAGAGAGTTACTGCAGATATGTTCAGGGGATGCTGCTTGTAGTCACACACTTTTATAAGAACATACTACACAAAAATGCTTTTACAGTTTTTGATTGATTCTTAAAATAGTTCTCATTCAACACTTAGCAAAAGTGCACACTTTTGGCAAAATTGTCCAAGCAGAGACAGGTTATAAATATCTTAGAGTACACAGACACCCCTCAGGAATGAATTGGGTCCTCCCTTGATTCTAAACTGTGTTCCTGGTTCCCAGGACTTTTTGTTATAGTTGAAAATCTTGAGGAAAACCTTGTTCCTGCAATAATCAAGAGTCTAAAATATTCAATACTTGACTGATGCAAGCAATTCCCAGGTGTCATACATTAGCTGCTGGGACAGGCAAGCTGGGTCACAGAGCTCAGCTCAGTGGAAAAAAAGAACACCACAAATAGGATTTTTCTAAAAGCCAGATATGTGTTTTACATATCACTCCTGCTTTTCTCTTGTTCTTTGCATTGTTGCCCCTCGGTATCCAAGCCTGTTCTTTGTTCTCAGGTCCACCACCCTGGAACAGCCTCCCAGAGAGTTTGTGCCCAATGACTTGTTAGTTACCTCCTGCCCTAGAGCATCCCAGATACCCCATGAGATGCTCCCTAAAATGCTGAGCCCATGGATTCTTGGGTGGGATCAACATGAGGAGCTGCTCATTAGAAGGAAAGCTGTGGTTTGTTTCCAGTTGCTACTCAAGTGCAGTCCCTTTCCTTGGATTCAGTTATTTGAATAGCAGTGAATGCCATACAAAGGCGGGTTACAGAAACCTAAATAAGTTGAGACCTCTTTCTTGCTGCTCCTACTTAATGTGCCCTAGACAGATGTGCCTCTAGCTAAGAACATATGCAGCTATTTCAAATAACTTCTTCTAGCCAGTGCAGCAATCCAAGGCTTTAAGTTCAGGGAAAGAAAAAAAAAAAAAAAAAAAAAAAAAGATGAAGGAAAAACAGCAGGCAAGAAAGCAGATAATATGGTCTGTATTTAGCTTTAATTAACTACTGGATGTTTGAGAGATAGTAACATACACCACCAACAGGCCTATGCAAGCATCCAGAAATCCCTAATTGCAGCATGTTGCCTGACTGCTGCTTTTCTTATTTTCCTGACATACTGGCTCCTCTCTTGGGTCACATTCTGCCAAGCACTTAGCAGAAAGTCAGTGTTCTCCTTTTCCAGAATTGGAGGTTCCTCCTGCAAAATGCAGGACAGCTATAATGCTTATGGTTGACAAGAGCAGAAAGAGATTGAAATCCCGTTATCAGTATTTGTATTTGTCTGTTTCCGGGTAGAGACTGGTAAAGAGGAGTTAGCTCCCGTACTGGTGGATGGCATGGGAGAAAGAGAACAGGAACAAACTCATTGGGGAAGATTCATCACCCCTATAAACTGGCACAGCCTCACTGATGCCTTTTAGAGATCATGGGATCTTTGACGACCAGCACCAGCTTTGAATTTGACACACCAGGAACACAAAATGACTCTTCTGGCTTAAGGGAAGCAGAAAACTCTGTCTCAGAAGACAGGTTACCACCTAGCTCTTTCAGGAAAACCCTCTAGACTACAATGGAGAAAACCTCACAGGGCTCCACAAAAATTTAATAGGCTATCCACACAACGGCTTTCTAAAAATACAGGACTGGAAAAGAAAGAGATTCTCCTAGAATGGTTCCAATTCTCTATTAAATACTAAGCAAGGTTCCATAAAAGCTCTCTAAATGTTAGCAATTTCCATTAGGGAAATCTTTAATGATGGAAGGCCATTACCAGTCGAAGGCCTAGCAATGAATTCCTGGCTCTCAATTCAAATCCTGGTGGACAATGTCTGTATGTACAGCTGAGCAACTAACTCATGCCAGATAAGACAGCCAACAAATCCAGCTTCTTTCCATGACCAGAGGGCCATTGCTTTGAATTTGGTTTTGTTTATTTTTGTTTCCCAATTATGTTTGTTAAATTGTTTGCACTTTCTTTCACAAATGGCTTCAACACACACTCTATTATTCCAAATCCAAACGGTACTGCTTAATTGCCATTGGTTAGATAAGTAATATTCTTACTGCCTGTGCACTGAACTGCTTCTGGAGTGCTATGATATGCTTGCAGTGTGTAAATTAGTTAAAGGGAGTACAGGAAATATATCTGAATGTTCCCAAATCTTCAAATGAGACCAAGACAGAAAATATCTGTATATGTGGGTTTTCCAGGAGGAAAAATGAGATAAAGGCAAAATTAGGGCTACCTTCTCATCCTGACATCACATTTTAAAATGTGCTTCTCTGCCATCTTTCCACTACTTTGTTGGGTTTTTTTTAGTCTAAATGCCAACTGTTTGAATTTCATGAGAAATACCTCCCAGCCAATTCCCTATTCTGTTTCCAAAGACCATAATGTCTGATATTCTCAACAGTCTGGCAGGGGAGAACTTTTGGAAGGGGCGAATGCCTTTCAGATGAAATATTTTTTATTAACTTTTTCCATTCCAAACATATTGTGAAAGGTTTTTTTTGGGTTTTTTTTTTTGTCACAAGTTCCTCAAACAAATTCTTTTGGTTTAATTAAAAAAAACAAAAACAAAAACAAAAACAAACAAACAAAAAACAAAACAAAACAAAAAATAAGACAAACAAAAAACCCTCTGCCACGTAACAGTAAAAATAAATTGCAAAAAATTAGAATAATTTTCATTGTCACTTTTACAACAAATCACTTACATGTTTAATTTTAGTCAGGTAAGAATGTGTACCAGTTTGTGTTCCATTTCAAAAGCTGAAATATTTTGAGTCATTTAGAAGCTGAGATGATAAAGAAATGAAGTGTTTCAGAATCTCGGAAATGAAACATCTCTATGATGTCAAAAGAAAACCTTCCCATATGCCTAAATATTTCTCTCATAAAAAATATATTAAGATTTCATCTTTTTTCCATCTGCTTTTCGGGGAGAGGAAAAAAATAAAAAAGTTATAAGTCTTAACACTTCTAAGTGGGATGAAACTCTGTTTTGACAAACTCCTGAAAACAGGCCTATAAATGTAGTTCAGACATTCCCTCCTGTTGTGGCAATTACTGACAAGACTACTTCAAAGAATCTGTCTCACAGAAACATGTGTATAATCTGCACCATCAAAGCACACTCCTCCTTAAGGTGCCACTGCACTGCTCTGTCTGAGCATCCAGCAGAACAGAGGAGTCACACCTCAGCAGGGTGATAAATCCAAATCATTGTCCCAAAGTTATCTGGAGACACAACAGCTTTACATCGAGAAGAGGGACAGCATAGCCACGGACATTTTGCCTCAAGGAAGTGGAATGCAAAGACCTCATGGAAAAGTGGACTGGAGCTACACACAGGGAGAGGAGAAAAGTGAAGGAAAGAGGACAGTGAGCACAGCTCAGAAAACAGTGAGGATGTGCAGGTAAAGTAAGATGAAAAATTGTTTTCAGCTTCCTTTTCCCCAGAAATCCTACATTGAACCCAAAGATGGTGGGACCCCATCTTTCGTGTTTATTACTATGCATAGTTTGAGATCTTTAACTTTTTTCATCTCTTTGACCAAGCTCCCTCCCAAAGACTAAGGAATGAAATGGCTTTTTTTAGGCTCTCCAGAAAATATAGCACACAGCAGGAGGTCTTTTGAGGCATCTGACATCCAGCCCTTGCTTCTCCTCCTGTGGGAGTGAGGAAGTTGCATCTATCCTTCTCTTTCCCATGCTCCCACTCCCTGTGGCTCAAGCTTCTGCATGGCATTGCAGGGATGGCAAATGAGAACAGCTGCCAGCCTTCTCTGCTGAGATCTGCTTTGAGCAGAGTAACACACGTGGCCAGCTGCCACACACCCACAGCAGGGCACTGCTGGCAGGTCCAACCTCACACTGAATCCATGTGTTTTGGTCTAAGGGAAGTCTCACCCCAGCACAGAGCTCAGCAAGGCCTGCAAAGCACAATGGAAGAACACAGTGATTTAATTCCCAGTGCATTTCTGATGCTGCAGCCACCAAAATGCAACCAAGGCAATTTAAACAGAGGCTGGGTGTCTCCACTTTGCAGCCATCACTGCTAGAAACATCAGTACAAGCAATCCCAAAGCTCTTGAGGGGGTCATGTTTGTCTCAGCACTTTGTACTCCGTTGTCACAGAGGTAACTACACTGGCAGGAAGTTTGAAAATGAGAGCATGGTTGTCAGGATAATCTAAAAACTAAATGGCCAGTGGGGACCTAGCTGTCCTCCATCACTAAGTGGAGATAAGTCAACAGCAATAGATCTGTACAACAGGTCTTATTATTTTTCTTCTCCACGAGAGAATGTGATCTCCTAAACTGCCCAGACAGTATTTTTGACCAGTGTGACATTTTTCAAGGGAAACCTCAGAAAAGCCGTGAGCTGGTCTATGGGAGAGACAGGACATAAAACCACGGAAACCCACCAGGATAGGAGTCATACTTCAGTCACACTGAAACCAGTGTCTCTTCCTCCAGCCTCAGAGACTGTAAGTAACCTTACAGGTGACCCAAGCCTGTGTGACAAAGACCATCCACCTCAAGACCACACTGCGGTGGGCAGTGCTGGTCACCCCACTTTACACCCTTTGGTAGGTGGTGCACTTTGATAAGAGCCTCAGCTGTCAGAAAACAAACTGCAAGTGACAGATTGAACACACTACCATGCAAAAGCCTGTCTCAGGAGGGACAATTAAAAACACACACAGAAAAATAAATGGCTTTTCCTTTTCAACCCCTTTTCCTCTTCAACAAGTAACAAGACAGGAGCGGGTGCCTATATGCTAGAATGCCCAGAAAATCAGCAATTAACAAGCGTTCCGCTCTAGCCTGTCTGTGATTTCCTCCCTGCAACTGTGGCTAAATGTTTAAATACATCACTCCCCCTTTCCATGTGCTTGCTGTGGCTCTGGCTCACCTCAGTCCTTCTGGCTTTGCATACCAGTCTTCCCTTTCTCACGGGTTTATCTGAAGCCTCCTCTAAGATAAACACAGGGAGAGGGGCGTGGTGACCACCCAGCTGCCTTCAGGAGCACACACATCAGATGAACCGACTGCCCCAAATGCACACAAGACAAAATACACTTAGCCCTGTGTGCCACAGAGGTGTTTTATAAGCCATCTAGTCGGCAGCATCCTGAAGAAAGACACATTATCATATCTAGCCAACAATAACATAATCCAGAGAATTCAAATGGGATTCTTCCCTAGGAAACTAAGTGCTAACCACATTACTGTGCAGATGCTCATTAACAAGCCTGCATCAGACAAAAGCTGCAAAGGTATTTTTCTGAGGCATAGGCTTAAATAAAGGCTTTTGACTCAGGTTGGCACTCAGAGTTAAATAGATCGAAAAACAGAGTCTCTCATTAAATTCATACAACAATTCAAACATGAAGGCTTAAAGTAAGATCTATGCAAACAAGCATGGGCCGTAAAACACTCCAGCAGAGTCATCGCAACAGTCAGCATCATGGATATCTGTAACCTACTGGACTTCTTGGACACTTCGAATCTCAAGTTTCAAAAAATCAGCTCAGAAAAAGGTGTTGCCATTGCATGCTGATGTTCCTATATGATTGGATGGTTTTCCTTGTTCACTGCATAGAAACTGATGATCAAACTTGGAAAGATTAAACCCAAACCATCAAAACAGAGTAAAATCCTATTAAAGAGAAGACACACTGAACATCCTTTAAATTATATATAGGGAGGCCTCATAATTAATGAATGACTGAGCTTCAATCTAAAAATGAAAGCATGACATAAAGAATCTGCTAGGTAAACACAACCTTGCAAAAAGAAAATCCTCCCCAAATGCTTGCTAGCATAATCCTTCTTGGCCAGCTACAGGAAAGCAAAGGCTAGAGCCCAACTTTGACAGCAGAATGGACTAATTATATTACAACTCCTACATGGAAACCCCCTTATCTCAAATTTTGCAAACAAATGGCAGACATGCAATGAGCTTCAGCAACAACAGCTGCAGAGCAGAACTGGCCTGATCTCCCTTGCCAATAGATCTACAGAAAACAGCAGTCAGTCCCGATGCCAGTTCAACCAACCGAGAGAATACAAGCACCACCACATAGCGCCAGAGGACCCGAAATTGAATCCATATGAAAACATGACCTATTTCTATACCTTCCCCTCTATTCATTTTATGTAGCTGCTCATCACTGAGATACCCTTTTCATGTAAGATCAAAGTTCTGAGCTGGCCCTGCCAGGAAATTGAACAGCACCTGGAAACATTCCCCAGTGATGGAGCCACCAGCACTGCTGAACTGCTAGAGGGGCTTCTGACACAGTTCTGGCCTGTGTCAACCAGCACTGTGCCAAAGAGTTCCCTGTTACATCTGTGGGTTAGGACTCCCAACAGGCCCGTTCTCAACAGGCAAATCAGACACAGTCAATCTGCTCAGGACAGTAAGAGATTTTAACAGACACAGCATGGGCTATTCCACCATAGTTGGCCTCAGTACCAGGTTACAGGCCAAAGCACATTTAGTTGTTATTACATACATGGGTACAAAAGTGCTGGCATTTGTCCTTTCCCAAATTCAGAATTCCCCCTGGGGCTGGTTGCCTTCCTTGGAATTTAGATGTTCCTTTAAACTAAGATTTCCTTGAAAACTGTGTGTGGTACTTGAGGATCTTGCAACAATGGTGTAGGAACAATGGGTATGAACAAACCAACGTCTTAGAGTTGTTGATGGGTTACTTTGTATTCAATAGCAAGAAATTCAGGCTGGAATTTTCTTTACTGCTGTTCTCATTCAAATGTGCAAATTTGGGGTTTATCCTCTCCGGGGATCCTTCTTCAGGGAAGTTATCACGAACCCCAGGAGAGCTCTGGACCAGCACACAAGTGTTTCCTTTCTCCAGATTCTGAGTCTAGCATGCAGTTTAGCAGCAGCTCAGGATATTTTTTGTGATTGTCCCTAAATATAATGCACTGATAAAATATAGCACTGAAAATAAAAGACGGTAGCATAAGTAAGTAAATCTTCTCATTTCACCAAGAGGTGTCTCATATTCTGTCAAGGCAGGTGAGAGAGACCTGAAAGCTAAAAGCACCACAGCTAATTACATTTTGTGGAAGATGCTTTTTACATTTATTTTTACACTTAATAAAAGGAGGGAATCACCTAAAGATAGAGGAGGACAGGTATTGAAAAAATCTCATGACCTTGTTATCCATCTGTGAAGCTCTTCACAACTGGAGGTAACAAAAATGGCTCCAAAAATCCACGTTTAGGCAACTGAATCACTGCCCTGATTCAGCAGTCTGGAGAGCAATTTTGCCAACCAAATGCAGATGTCTAATCTATCTTGGCAGCTGACTCAACTGAACACATAGGCAGAAAAGTAGGTTATGAGAGCACAGATACTTGGACAACATATAGATATCTGCATTTAGTGGTTTACACTCTGAAGCTCAACTCTGATCTTGATTGTAGGCAAGTAGAACAAACTTGTTTTCAGAGGTCAGAGGCACACTTAAAAGCATGGGTACGATATCTAGTACCTTCCCCACTCCCTCCACAAAAGCCACTTTCTTTAAAGGAAGTTCTGCAAATTAATCATTTTCATTTCAAAGCAAGCTGAAAGATGAAATTTTTAAAGTTCCTCTCCCCCACAGCCTGCTCGTGTGGGGCCTCACTGCTTTGAATGGTAAGAGGATTCAGCCCTGTGGAACTAAGTGGTGCTTTGCCAGCTGGATGCAGGGCATGCAAACCTTCCCTGGACTGCTCCATTCAGGAGCACCATTGAAGCCACACAGACCACTCTTGGAGAGCTGCAGTTACCACTGTGACATGAGAATACACAGCAAGCTGTGGCCAAACCCAAGATCAATGAGAATAAACTCACTTTCAAAACTTGGAGTTGGAAAACATAACATTTTCCAAGAGGGAAATAAATCCTACTCTTCTATTTAAAACAGAAGCAGGATGAGAAATAGTTTTGGTCATTTATATAGAAAAGTTAAAAGATCTAAAAAAAAAAAAAAAAAAAAGATAGTGGAGGGAGGGGGAATAAGACACTACTTAACAGTTGAGAAAATAGAGACTATAATGCCAGAAGGAAAAGTGAACTTCTTTGCCAACCTCTTGAATAACGCAGCTTATAGGACTACCCTAAATTAATTCATGCTTGGATAGAACATATGTTCTGAAGAAACAGCTAGTATTGATTTTAAAATTGCCAGTGATAGGGAATCCACCACATTCCCATGGTAAATTGTTCCAATGTTTAATTACTTTCACTGTTGAAAAAACTTGTGCCTCATTTCTAGTGTGAAATTGCCTGGCTTCAGGTTCCAGCCACTAGGTCTTTTTATATGTTGTTTGCTAGCTTGAAGTGCCCTCTTATTAAAGTTTGGTTCTCTAAGTAGGTATTTACAAACTGCAACCCCTCAGGCTTCCCACTGATAAACTAAAGAGGCTCTTCTCCAGGAACCTCAGTCTGTGGAGCATGGCCCCTTGCATTCCCATCACTTCCATGTCTGGTTTCTAAAACTCTTCAGTTTAGCAGTAACTTTCTTTAACTGGGGGCACCAATCACAGCAGCTGAGCACCTCTCAAGTTCAGACATCAAGTATTACTTCCTAGGTCACACCTGAGATGCCCCAGTTAACTCTTTAAAGCCTCCAAATTATGTCTTCCAGCATAATTTTGAACAAGGATTTACTTTCAGCTAACTACTAGCATATCTTTTTCAAATTAGTGTTTCTCAGAAAATGATTCTTTGGGTTAAAAACATGGCTAACTAGTAATATCTTTTTGCATGCCTTCATATAGTGCTTCATAACTGACCATATTAAAACAAACATAGCTTTCCTAAATCAAGTTTAACAAGGAATCTGCAATTGTCTTGCATCTGTGACCTTGTCCTTTTTCAGTTTGTCTGCAGAGTTTTATCATTTGTGTCACCAATAAACTTTCCTTCAGGTGGCTTTACATCTTATTCCCTAGTATTGATAAAAATAATAAATATGACAAGGAGCAAGAGGCAGTGTGCACAGCATTCCGATATTACATGTTTGTGGTGATAATTCCCTGTTTGTGTCCATATTTTCAGAGTGCCATTTAACCAGTTCTTAATCTAATATGTAAAGACTTATTTTATATTATTCTTGATCAAGATCCTATGAGGTATAACAACAAAACCTCTAAAATGTCTAACAACATCTGCACTACTACCTTTAGCAGCAAATTTTATAATCTCATCAAAAAATATATCGGATTTGTTTGACAGGATTTATTTCCCATAAATCCATTTTGATTGGCATTAATTATATTTCCCTTCTTTAATTTTTCATCAATCTAATCCCATATCAGTTTTTCTACTATTTCACCTCAAAACAGCACCAGAATGACAGGATTATAATTATCTTAGGTTGTCCCATACACACCTTTAAATTTGAAATAATATTTAAACACAAGCATTTTTTTTCCAGACTTCTGGCACTTCAAAACAAATGTCAGGCTGAGAGGAATGCACCCAGGTCGTGTCTGAAACTTCTGTAGACGTATTACCCACATTTTCTAACTGGCCTTAAGAATGTCTGTATTGATTCGGAGCCATCTGTTTTGGCATCCTGCCTCCAGGATGCCATGGATGACACGGAGGAAAGAGTTAGAAGCCTGTACCCAAGGGTCCTTGCCCAACCTGCTCTCCCAGCCCGTGGTAATTTGTGACTCTGGGAGCTCCTCTGGCAGGCACTGCACCTGCATCCTTCTGTGTACAGCCTCAGGGTTTGTCCTTCTCTGAGTCAGTCAAATTACTTGCTGAAAGTGTTTTTATTTCTAATCACCTCACTGTTCTGTGGCAGTAAATTCCCTGCAATGACTACACAACACACATCTCCTTATTTTAAACTTACTGCCTGGAAACATGCTTTGATGGCCCGCTCTCACGCTGTAAGCAGCTGGTAACAGCTGCTCTGTGATCACTTTCTCCATTCCGGTGGTGATTTTGCATGCCTAGGCCTTCTCTCAAGACCCAGAAGCAACTCACTGTCTTTTCCCAGGGAAGTCTCTCCACACTTATTGGTACCAGTACCTCTTGCCTTGGACATCTCTCCTCATGTCTTTTAGATAGGCACCAACAGTGTTTGGTTTGTAAGACGTAGGCTGGTCACAGATTTGCCGTGACAGCCATGCACGTTCCTTTGTGCCTGGTTGTCCTGTTTGCCAATTAATCATTAGCTCTTCATCTTTGGTACTGCCTCTGAATGCTCATCTGGCATCTCAACAGAGGTAGACATGTTTTCTCTCAATTTACTATTTTGGAAGCAGCTCTTTAGCTTCCTGAGCTATTCCTGCACTGCATTGTTTAGCCAATTGTCACTACATTTGGAATTGGCACTGCTGCCAACTCAAATTACAGCCATCGTGCTTAAGAAATGACTCAAGACTTCCAACCCCATACCAGTCCCTTCTCTGGGGAAACCCTACCTGTCTTTAATACAGCCTCAAGATGGGCTCTGTTTAATCATTTCAGCTGGTTAAACTTGCCATCACAACAAAAGCAAGGGTTGAATTGGAGCTGTGCACAAATCCCCCACCATTTGGAATAGGTGTGTCTTATGTGTGATACCTCTGTTTTTGGTCCACCAGCACATCCTAAAAGATGTGCACAGGCAGGACAATGGAGGCAACAGCCATTCCAGTAAGAAAATTTTAACCACGCTGAACACTCTTACTGGAACAGGTGTTTTCAGCTGCACTCACAAACACTTCTGCCTATACAGCAGCCTTCTGGGGCTTGCATATACTATCTGGGGCCTTAACAACTGGATGAGTGCAGAACTACCCATGTGTACAAATGATCCATGTGTAGTTTTGTCCCTATGGAGCCGTGGTGTTGTTGTTCTGTTTGCCTGTGCCTGTAATGCAACAGAAAGAGTGACCACAGCACTGACTTCACCGAGCTGATTCTGATGCTAAACGTTAAGCCAGAGACCAGCAGCTAAGGAAGGTGAATGCAGGATGAGAGGTAGACCTTAGCCGATCACTTGGCTGCTCCCATCCATCACATTTGCTCCTACTAGAAAGGATATGAGCAGATCTTTGTTCATGAACAGCTCTTTTTTTAAAAATCTCTGGCAGTTAAAGTGCATCAGGCAGTGGATGTGCCGTAATGGAGAGAGAAGAACCTTCTGTTTTCCTCTCTGTCTTAATTGCCTGGTTTTTTTATGGGCTTTGGTAATGTTGGTGAAAAACTTCCTGGCACTGTATGAATGCTTTTGCCTTCCTTCTCTCAATGACTGGTTTGTTCTTTCTATTCTGTTTCCTTCCTCTGTGAAGGCATTTTGCTGTCTGTGACCAGACAACTGCCCTCCCTTGCTGCACAACCTCTCCCTGCCACCTGGAATGCCATTCTGCAGATGGTCAAAGGAAACAAGTCCCATCAGATTTACATTTCCATGCAGAAAACTACCTCTGAGGGAAGGGAAAGGATCTAGTTTTACTCTCTGAGGGAGGATCTTTGCCTCAGGGGCAAACAGTACATCCCAAGGCAAAGGGAGTCCCATTAAACAAGGCAATACTCAAAGTCATCCCCATTTACAGCTGTTGCTGCCTCTAGCAGATTTCCCCAAGGGTCTTCATTTAGCTGCAGTTCATTAAGAGGGTCAGGCAAGGATGGCTGCCCAACTGGTGCAATGCCTTCTTGTTGTCCAGTCCTGCAATGTAATTAGACTCAGCCCTAACACAGGCTGAAGAAAAGAAAACCTGGACGTGGTGCAACACAATACCAAGCTACATAAACTCTGGGCAGGGTCTAGGAAGCCACTGGCAAAAATCCCACTAACTCAAATACCACCAGGACTTTGCCTCTTGGCCTTGATCCCTTATACATCAGCCTCCTAAGCACATTTGTTTGCAGTAAAGTCAGAGGAACCCCTTTGTCCTGCTCAACAGGAAGCTTTGGCATTCGGAAAAAGCGGCAAAGGCTTGTACCAACTGATCCCTTAAATCCTTCCTGATAAACAAAAGTAACAGCAGCATCTCAATACTGCAGCAGTGACAAAAGCTCCAAAGTAAGAGGTACTTTCCTGGACAGAATCCAATTACAGTCTTAAGGCTGGTTTTAATTACCTTGACCTAACTCCTCCATGGCACAACAGGCAAGCACACTCAGCATAGAGGCAACTTGCTCTCTTTTTTAGCGCATTTTGTAGCAATTGAAACTATATCAATATATAGTTTGCATCCCATGACACATCACTAATCCCTAATAGCATCTATACTTCCTATCATGCAAACAGTTCCAAAGGCATCAGGAAGAAGTTTTTAGAAAGTTTTCCTGAAACTAATCAGGAAATTATCAATAAAGCATTACTTTAATCTCTCTTATTTTGAAGTTATTAAAGAGTGGTATATTAATGAATTAAATACAGAGTACAGGAAAATAATGGAGCAATCATAAACAAAAATTTTTTTTTCCTGCTAATCTTTTTTTTTTTTTGTTAAGGCAAGACGTATTTTCTTTGGCATATAAAATCTTCAGATATCTTGATTTTCAAATGGATTTTTTTTTTGTCAACATCTTTTGTCAACTAAGAGCACATATCATTGAAAAGCTGTTAAAATTTCTATTTTTAAAACAAAAATCTCAATCAGTTTAAGGTGTAGAGATCTTCTAAGGTAAGTATTTAGCTCGGTGCAGCAAATAAGTATATTTAGGAACAAAAAGGCTGTCTCCTAATCTGCTGTTACCAAAAAGAGAAGCCTTGGCTCAGTGCTGCTTACCTTCTCAGGCCTATGGCCATACAACACAGATTTGTTTGCGAAAGGCAGCTTAGGGAAGATAACTTTATTCCCTTGCACTGAAAGTTTGAATGAAATGCAGCACCTTAGCTGTAAATAGCATTTACTACAATTTGATTATTCACAGTCTTCCCATCATTTGTAACCGCTGCATCCCAGGAACCAGTTCGGTCACATACATCCTGCATACCATGGCTGTTTGTAGCCTCCCAAGTCCAAAATATGTGAAATAAAATGCACCTTCTTTCTAAAAAAAACATGACAGACTTACCATCACCCCCTTTCCCTCATTACCATGCTGCCCTACTCCCTGAAATGAGCAGTTCTAGATGAGTCTCTGCCATATTTCTATTCCTAGTGGGAAATAGAATGTTGGAGGGCTGTCTATCCTGGGAGGAGGTAAAAGCGCTATCTAGGATGCTTGGAAGCTTTCTAGGGATTACAAACAATAGTGAATAGAGTGTTACGACTGCTCTAATTTTTAATTTCCTTGCTTTTAAAGTTATGTGTGCTCCATTATATTCATGCTACACTCAGCTGATAGATAGTGGAGAAGTTCCCTGTATGAAATTCCTAGGAGAAGGCCACAGGTGTAACAATCATGGGGTATATAATCTAACAATGAGAGAATTGTTCAGCTTTTCTGAAGTTTCTAAGGTTCTCTAAGATCCTGCAGTCTCTAAAAGAAGTCCTTGCTTTGTCTCTGGTTCCCTGGAACAAAAAAGACACATGCTGACAAGAAAAAGAAAGCTTTTCTATTCCCTCCTCTCCCAAATCTTAGCCATCAAACTTAAACAAGGGAGCATAAGTATTCAGAACTCATTTCTCTCCAACAGCTCTCCATAATCTTAATGATCATTGTACAACTGAATATTAACTGTGTTTTCTTGATATCCCATAGTTGGGAACAAAAAGTGAAAAAGATAGGTTTGATGATGTGTAGTCAAATTTTGTACTAATTAAAAACGCTGTTTACCTCAATCCATCACCATTTCCTAAAGGAACCTGAATTCACTCTCATATGGCCAAGGTGTGTGAAAGCTTTTCCAGCTGTGACAGCCACCACTTTGAGTCTCATGGAAATCAACTGAGGTATCAGTCTCAGTGGTGTTGTGGCTGAACCAGCAACACAGGAGTCTGCACACGTAATTGTTCATTTAAGAACAAGCATCTCATCAAGAGAGAGTTCTGAATCACAGTGAGACCAGATTAATTTAGCAACATTACATTGAAAACAACAACAGCACAGGGCTGCACCAGACTTTCTCCACAGGCTACCCAAAGAGGTAATGAGAGAGCAGGCTTTGACTGGAATACCAGCCTGGGGGCATGAACATCACAACTCTTTTACAGACGATGTTCTTCTAGATATGAATGAACTGCCATCATAATTTTCAAGTTAAAGACCAAAATGTGTCCAGCCTCCCTAACACTGATCTGTGTCAAATGCCTCTGGAATGATGAATGGTGAACACTGGACCCCTACACTGGACCCCTGGTGAACACTGGCCCCCTACAAGAAATCAGAGTTGGTTTTCTTTTTTAATGAAAACAACCAGAACAGCCTTTTCAAGCCAATGTAAAACTGCCTCTCCCTCCAAAATAGTCATATTTGATACCATCCCTTTAAAAGCTGCCCAGGAACACAATGACCAAGATGACCCTGGCGGCTCACACAGAGGACAAAGATACTTTGTAAAGTTTTTAAATGAATTTCTGCACTGATGTCAGGAGGATGGGTCATTTTCCAGATTTAGAGTTTGACTTCCCACATTTGCCCTCTGCATAACAAAGACCCAATGACACCCTCACCCAAGCCTCCTACTCCAGCCTCAGTGGGGCTACACCCTCTCAACTCCACTCCATGTAGGAACCCAAACACATCCAATATCTCCCCAAACCCTTCAAAATACGAAAGGGGCACAGAGGTCCGATGTCCTGACCATAACTGACTTTCTTTTTAAAACATGTCTTGAAGTCTCAAGGTGCTTTTCATTCTTTGGGAGAAGAGAAACAGGCATAGAGGTATGGAAGCTAAGATTAGAGGTGACCTCTGACAGCTGTGACTCACCCAACATCCCTGAAAAAAACTATAGGAAAGCTAATGATGTAAACAAGTTTCCAAGTGTTGGACTGCCCTGTTTCACTCATGAGGTCATGGTTTTTTGAAGCTGAGTTGGAGAAAAGCAACTTTCTTTTTTTTTCTCATGAATTATACAAGCAAGGTAGTAAACAACTACTTCTGCCAGACCAGCTCACCTACACTCTTCCTAAAGCAGGTTTGCAGAAGCAGCACTCCAGGAGAAGCCCCCACATATCTGTGCAACCTCTCTAAAAGAGCAAATTCAACGTATGTAAATCACTGCAGGCTCCATGGCATGGGTAACACAACAAATTCTTCACTATTCTGGGAGAGATTCCCAAGAGGAAGCAAAATTTGGGTTGAACGAAAAATAAACTACGGCTTTAAATAAAACCCTTATCTGCTGAGTCAAACATTAAGCCCAGAATTAATGACACAGCAAGTGAGGGATTATTATGGGCCCTAAACCTGGTCCACAGGCAGGTATTCTAAGCTGCATTAGGCACTTGTTAGCACAGGAGGCCAGGAATAAGCATTTTGAATGGGGGGAAGGAGGAAGGTGTCGCTGGCTGAGCAGTGAGTGGTACTAACAAAAGGGCAATGTAACCACGTGCAGAAGAGGTGAGAATCTTGCTGTTGGCTCTGCAAACAGTGCTCTGCCTCAAACTGCCCCCTCAGCCTCTGGGAGTGAGAGGCAGGGATGGTGTGTCTTTAGGGGAATGGCGTGGCCAAGTTTTGGGTTACAGGCATTACACGAGGCACAAGAAGGGAAACGCCGATCCAGTGTAAGAGGTATGCCTAGAGCTGCTCATCTCTCATCTCACAGCCCAGTAAATTCCCTCAGAAATCAGGAAGATTTTGTGGTCCAGTGCTGTCTGGCTAACAAACCGATGAGCTAACTCTGCCACATCCCGCTCTCCAGCTCCTCAAATTAAGTCTAACAATTTTCTACATTTCCGATTTGTGACCATCTGTTTCCAACCTTGTGCTAGACCTCACAGAGGCCATCCTAGAGATATGATTTTCAAAACCCACTTGTCTTTCCTCTGTGCTTGTTAAACAAGCAATTAAAAGTTTTTAAAGTGTTTGTGCCCCCTGAAAAAAAATGGCAAGAGGCTTATCTGCGTTACTTCCCACTCACAACTATCTTAAGTTACATCTTACACACTCTAATACATCAATTTGAAAATCTGTCTACGTACCACAGAGCAAATGACACGGCTTTTCCAGAGTCCGTCTCACTGACTAGAAAATTTCACACCCCACCCATTGACCAGCCTTACTTCAGCCCCTCCATATAGGCATGAATATTAAAATAGAAGTAAACTGTAAAGAACACATTACTCAAAACACCTTATACTGCAAATAAATATGCTCTATTCATAACTTCTGCGTCTTGAATTAACAGGTCAGCTTGTGCTTGTGTCTTTATTCTCCATCAACGCCACACATTTTGCCTTAAAAATGCAAGATGTGTTATGAAATGAGAAGTAAATGCTGAGTGGGCAATGAGATGTGCTTTTTGAGAGAATGAACTTCCCTGCTTGCCTGTGCAGCTTTGAGGACCACAGAACTATTCCTCTTTCAAAAGGAACAAAAAATTCTCTTTTCTCCAGAAACCATGAAGTTAAGTAAAACACCAAATGTTATGAGAATTGCAAATAATTCAGCAGTTGGCGAAACTGGATAGAGCATGACTGACACAGATGGAAGATTTAGTGGCCAAACTCTAACAAGTCTCTGTTGAGTATGTATGCAGTGAGATTTTTCAGAAGCTCACAATTTGGCCACATCTAGGTAGACATGAACTGAAGTGGCAAAAGGTAAATCCCTGACACCAAGGTTACTTTACCTGCCAAATTCCAATCTCTCCTCCAAACTGCATAAATGCTGAATTTTCATTCAAAATAGAAACGTGAACTTTTTGTTTTAATGAGCAAAGACAACATATGTTTTTCTAATCTCTGGACTTTTTAGCTGAAATTTTCACAAATATTCAGCCCTTGGCTAATACTCAGCACAAACTACTTCAAACCAAACAGATGCAGTTTGGCAAACTGATAAGCAATGTAAAATTACTTTGGGTAATGAAAAATGTTAGGCAGTTTAGTGATAAGCAACTGTATCAGCTTTGCATAGGATGCGCTTCTCTCCAGCTGTCTCTCTTCAGACCAAATTCAAACACACACAGACAGGTACAGTTCATCTGTAATCTTTTTTATCCCAGTCATTTGCAGCAGATGGGAACGCAACTTACTGTGTGTTGACTGTGTGTGTACACCATGCACTGGTATTTTTTGCAGTAAAGTCAGACAGAAATTCAAAGCATTTGTTCTTGCTGTTGTTGTCCCTGCTTTGCAAGCTGTATTTTTACAGAGGAGCAAAAGGTAGTGGGAAAGGTGCAGAACAGACAAATGCAAGGGCTGGGCAGTGCAGTCTCCTGGCCTATTTTGGCTGCTTCTATTTTAGGTTCTCGGCCATGGGAATTTCTCTTCCTCCTCTGACAGACTGGCAGCAGAATCCCAGGCTCCCTCACCTCATTCTGACAGCGACTACTGATGTTGTGACCCACCTCCCAGGATGCTGTCTGTGAGGGTGTGATGCAGCAGGGAAAAGAAGAATTTAGGTAGAAAAAGGTTATAATTTAGAAATGAGGGAGACTGAAACCAGTCCTCCTGAGGACTGTGACAAGGTCCTCATAGAAAGCAGCTTTGCCCAAGACCAACCAGAGAGAATTAGAAGCTGGGAGACCTGGCTTCCCTTTCCTACTCAGGCAGTGATGTGCTGTGTGGCAAGTCATAACTTCACTGCTCTCAGATAAAACTGGGAATGGGAGCAACCTCCAAAAAGAGCATGCATGCATACATGTGCAAGAAGCGGACAAATGTACTCAATACCTTTAAATGTGCTCATTTCTTCCAAACGGGATCTTTCAAAAAAGATAAATGCTAACAGTATATTCTGGCTGCTTTACCCACTGCCCTGTAGGAAGTATATGATCAAACATTTTCTACATTTCACACCCTTCAATTCACCGAGCATGTGCATTCGCTACAATCCCTCTGCTGGTCCCCACGTGCCAGTCTCAGTCCCTGATTACCCCTCTGCAGTCCTCAGACTCAATGATTTACTCTCCCTGCCTCCTATACCGATCCAGGACCCTGCCTTCTATGTATGCCCAGCATCACACTCCTACTTGCCAGCTCTCCCCAGCACTCTCCATGTGCTGCAGTCTCCTTGCAAACTGTGCTACCTCTCCCCCTGGTCCCAGTCACACACTCACACAAAGCCCCCTCTGCCTATTAAGCACTTCCATTCTGCAAAACCTCACAGTTAAAACTAATCCTTATCCTGCAAATAAGCTGAAAACTAAAGCAGTGCCTTGAAAGCCTTCTATTTAATGAGCATCTTTGCTGTGGCTCTCACCATTCCCCATTTTCTCTGAGCTTTTCTCCAAATGAAATAAAGATCAGCCCCCTGCAGCTTCTTACTGTAAACATTAATTCAGGAGGTCACTTACATATTAATGCTGACCCTGTTTCTGTCACCTTTGCTGACACAGAGCAGTCCCATTAGTGGCAAGTGTTTTAAAAGAAGCTGATTCTTAATGTGGGTATGGGTGGTGGAAGCTGACCTCCATCATTTCTCCTCCCTTCCTCGCCTGCTGTCTGAATGTGACCGGTGCTCAGAAGTACCAAATTACTGCATGACATGTGTGTGCCCAGGACACATTTCTGTTTGTTTTCCTCCCCATGCAAATGCCTGCCTGTGGCCAAGGGAAGCACTGTGCCCACACAAATAAGAGCAGCCTCACGATGCAGCAAATGCCTGACACCTGCTTATTTCACAAAGCACTCAGGTACCAGAAGCACGGAAAACAGAGCAAAACACCAGGCAGACAGACCCCTTGTGAGAACACTTGCATGGCACTTACATCCCCCATGTACAGACAGACATTCCCAACCCCAGGGGAATGCAAACCCACCCTTCTCCTTGCCCCATGCCTTGTCCTATGCATTTTCTCAGCTTTAGACTGCATTTGTCTGTTTGAATGCTGCTGAGATTGACAAGTGGCCAGCAGCAGCCCTGTCCTTTTCCCTGCAATGCCCCAGTGAGACACCTGAGCCCTGACCACAACACTGCAGCAGACATTTCCTGAAGAGGAGCCTGAAATGTCAACAGCCTTCGGTACCTAACACATCCCAGGGAAATTAATGGGAGTTCAGGACAGAGGGGAAAACTGCAAGCAGCAAGCTTGAAAAAATGACACCTGGGGAAATCCATAGGGGATGCACTTTACCTGCCAGGACTGAACCTAACCTCCTGCACCATCATCTTTAAAAATCTAGCAGCTGGAAAAGCAAAGGCTTTTCCCTCTGAGGAATAGCACAAGGGAAGCTCACTTGAACATTAGCTACTCCACACCTCTGAACTCACTTTTAAGAATTTAGGAAACATTTGCTCTTGTAACTTAGAGAACAAGCCCTCCCACTGCTGCCCACCTAATTGCATTTCCATTTAGGCTTGCACACTCCAGCTCCTGACAAAATATTCATGGGTTGCCCTTGGCCTTAGTGGGGCAAAGTGCCTGCAGAAGTGAATTTGTTCAAGTGTTCCACCTGGAGCAGGTGGGACCCACATCACTGGCCATGACAAGGCTCAGTTAAACCACTTTGTGGAGCAAGGTCAGAAGGCATGACTGCAGATTTTTTTTGCCAAAACCCACATCTCTGAGCAGTTTACACTTGCCTTTTACTCTGAAAACTCATATTTGGTCTTTTTTTCCGTTTCAGGCAGAAACTACCCAGAGAGGAATGGAACAGTTTCATGCCTATCCCATAGAAAACGTAAAATCACGCAACTGAAGGTCGTGGAAAAATGTGTAACACAGGAAGTGGCACTTCCTGGGCCCATGAAGGACATCTTTGATGTTTCCTTTAGAAAACTTTCAGGGCAAGGAGAGGTTTTCACTGCTGTCATCCAGGCTATATAACTGCCAGCAGTTTTACTTTGGATTGAAGAGTTCAGAGTTTCTCATTAAATATACATATGCATACATTACACAGCCATGGGATTCTTTCTCAGATTTTAGTTGGGTTTATAGTATAAAATGAGAACTAAACATAGAGCAGTCAAGATCCTTGCTCATTTCCCCTCCAAGCAAATCAGCTTACCCTCCAATTCCTCTGACACCACACCAAAGGAGCTAATTTTTCACACAGTATTACAAATCCCTGGTTACTCACCGGCTCTTGCCCTGCAGCACTCACACATCTTGGGGCTTCCATACCAGTTTTTCCCCTGCCCCATAATTTTATCCCATTATTTGTCCTAGGGACCTCACAGAGCTCTGTCAACCTGTTACTGTAGTCCCTTCAGCTTTTCCTCAATTAAGACAACCAGTCATGCCTAATTGTTCCTAGATCTGTGATGGTTTAGTGATGTGAATAAATGTCCCCTCAGGACAACATTGCAAACGCTCAAATCATTCACTTGTGATCTAAGTATAAAGGGCATCTAGGTCCTCTGATATGAAAGGCTGCTACATATAAGAGATAATTATATTTATCTGGAAAAAAAGGCAGATTATTCACTTTAGTAACACATTTGTAATGACAATGTGCCAAAAGCTCAGTGTTTTTTAACAGGGCCATGGATGTCCCTGTGTATCCCACACTCCCCACCAACCAGATGGATGCAGTTCAAACTGTGAATCCACTCAGAAAATTGAATAGTAGCAACTCGGTCCCTGTCCCTTAGTATTAGCCATTCAGAAACATTTTCACAGATCTACCTGGGATTTAGTCCTGGTCCTCACACCCTCTTCCTCAGCATACCAGGAGACCCACTTGGGCAGAGCCTCTCCATCAGCAGAGGGGCAGCCCCATTGTTCCTTTGAATCTGCCCCAAAAGCCCACATTTCTCACACATTGACAGCAGCCTGGCCCCACAGGAAGGAATCCAAGCTGCAGCTACTGCAGCAGCAAGGGTTGCCTTCCCAAAACAGGCTGGTGGGAGCACAGCAGAGTGGAAGCACCCAGGTTTATGGCCCCAGCCACGTTTCAGGCCATGTGTCCTGCTTGGCTGCTGAGCTCTGCAGGGACCCACAGCTCCCTACTCACCACCCACAACATCCCCTTCTCCTTTTTTCTTTTTCCTTCACTTTCCAGTCACAGCAAAGATGGCTGGGGGGCTTTACCTTTGCTCTCTGCCAAATCAGTGTGTCCAAATGACAAGGCAACCTGTTTCTCCAGACTTTATCCCCACAGATTTACACCCTCTGTCGATTTTTGGCAACACAGGTACTAACTCCATTCTTCCACCCTTGATCTTCCTACGCTACTGTACAATGTTTATAATAAATAAATTAATCAGTTTTTTGCCTTGCAAACTTGTGTGTGCAAGCATACAGAGAAGCAGGGTGTAATGTTTTTTTCTCTTTTCTGCAATCTTTCCTACCACCCAGTAGCTGGCAGGCATGGCAGGCTTTCTGAGGTTAAAAGTAGTAATGAGGCAACTTTGGCTTTCATACACTGTGATCAATATTTACTGGAGCAATAAGAGAGTTCAGAAACTGCAGTGCTGGCATGATAGAGAAGCTGGAAAGCGGAAAACAGCATTTAAAGTCTTCAGAGAGACACGACAACCAGCTAATGATTACTTAGGGACTATCAGATTTCCTTCTTCCTTTATTTTGCCAAGTGGTATAGTAGTTAAAACACAGAATAATAAGCTGGGCCTGTCCCTAGTCTGGGAAAGCAAGTGTTTGTAGCAAAATTTTTTTCCTGGCCAGCTTTGGAAGGAGAGAATTGTTTGTTAAGCTGAAGAAGAGCACATCTCCCTATCCCCCAGGGTCCTCTGCTGTTGTGGTATCCTGGGCAGTGCACTTTGCCCTGCAGGGCTTCTGCAAGTGAACACTTTGTCACATATTCTCCTGATAAAAGTGTCTTGCTGCCAGTAATTTGTCTGCTTTCTCAATGTTTTTTTTTTCAACTCAGCTCATCAGCTAGCAAGCTTCTGGTGTTGTCCTACAAATAGGGTAAACCTTGGGCTCTTTTGGACTCAGCCTTAGTCTGCAAGTCACAGCATTTCAGCTGTACTCCATGGCCTCTCCAAAGTGCTGCGAGGGGCCTCCAGGCAAAGATGTTTCCTCTAGTGTCATCCAGACTTCAGCAGATAAAAATTCTGAACAGCAACAACAACAACAGCACGCGAAGGCGTGACAACTTCTCAGCAAACCACCCCAATTTGTTATCTATTTTCAGATAACAACGAATCCTCATGCTATTCCTGAAAATAGAGGGACAGATTTTGGGGTGTAAATAACAAAACTGACAAAATAGCTGAAGTCAATAGTCGAGGAAAAAGCAGAGGGGCAGAAGAGGCACAGGATTGGCATGGTCCTGCTCAGAAAATGCTCATAGCTCCTTACCGTGCATCATAATGGCTTGCATCAGAGTCCAGGATTAAGACTTGACATTTCCACATTTGTGGGGTAACCTCAAAGTTCCCATGGCAGTTTTGCTCTTAGAAAACAAACCAAATGCGTTAAGGATCTTTGCAAGGTCCTTTGATTTACACAAATTACACTGCTATTAGTATTGCTCAAAGAGCATGAAACAAATTGAGCCTCCAGCCACTTCTAGTAGACAAGGGTAGTTAACCCATACCTAAGCCGCATGGACGTCTTTTGTGACGAAAATTAAATTCTTGGAACTCATCTGGAAGCCCAGGCCTTGCACTCATCACATTTTTACTCTCCCATCTGTTGACCTCCAGCTGAGGCCATTCCTGCAGGCAGTGGGAGTATGCTGGAGAGGAAGCCAGGCATACACAGTGTTGTGAGGAGTATTTTGAAGGGAGAAAGTCAGGAATCTTCAGAGGCTAATCCACTTAGTACAAAACCCAATAAAACTCTCTGTCTTCTTTCCATAACCACAGTGGTCTGAGGAATAGAAAAAGACCAGAAATGTCTACAGTATCCATTCCTGCCAGCTGAGTTCACAGTGGAGCAAAGCTAACAATCAGCATACAGGCTTGAAAGGAAAATAGGGAACAAAAATCAGGTATTTGTCATCCAGGGTGCATCTTGTTTGGAAAGGTGCTCTAAAAAGACAAGTACTTTGACTAGGACGATCCAAGAAAGATGCTGCCAAGCAAGAAAGAGCTGAGAGCTGCTGGTGGGAAAGATTCAGATTCAGTAGTGAGAATGAAAAACAATTGGAGCGGAAGAAGAGACAGAGGCAGGAAAAGCTCTTGCAGTAATCCCCCTCTTCTCCCCTGTGTTCACTGTCTGATCAAATCCCAGCACAGTGGCAAAAAAAATAATAAAAAAAAAAATAAATAAAAGAGAGAGAGAGAGAAAAGGCAGCAGCATAGATCTGCAGATATAGAAAAGAGCACACAGGCACTGGCTTCTCCTGTATCTTAAGAAACTCAGGCTGCATCTAATCCCCCTGCAGTTACAATGCCCTTCAACACATACACACAGACACCACATCCTCCTCCTTGCTGCACAAACGCCACCAAAGTAAAGTAAATGACTGCAGTGCCCTTTCCCCACTCTGAGCTGCAGTGCCCCAGGCTGGGCGCCCCTGTTCCCACCCCACACTTCCTCCTGCCTGCCACCCCCACTGCTTTTCCTGTTTCATTACACTGCTATCTTTGATCCTTTCCATGTATCCATCTCCTCTCACCGAATTTCCTGTTCTCTCCACACAAGCTCTCTCTGCTCCTCACAGGATCTGGTGTGTCTGTGTGTCAAGTACCATTGTGACTCCAAAAGACTGGATGGAATGGAGAAGTAACAAAGGCAAGATCACTGTCTCACAGAGATTAACCACTGGAATGATTTGGGAAAACAGCTCTGATCAGGTTTGCTGCCAGGCATGAGGCTTAGGACACAGGTTGCATGAGTTCCAGCTTCCTCAGTGATTCTGGGTCAACTGATTATTGCCTCAGTTTCCCCATCTGCAAAAAGAAGAGATTAATAGTAGCTACACTAATGATAGAAAAGAAGATGGAAAAGAATGGAGTGCAGACATCCATAGAAATAGACAAAAAGAGGGATAGTGGGAATTAGAAGGCAGGAGTTGCCTGAAGGAAAACAGGTTGACAGACAGAGGAGGAAGGCAAGATGCCTGGACTAACTGCCATCACAATGAAGACAGGATAGAAATATCCCCAGCAATTCTTGCTGGTTTTGTGCTGCACCTCTGGCTGGTTCAGTCTCAACATACAAGCTCATCTCTCCTCCCTTTTAAACCCTGATTAACACCCATCCACAAAAAAACCCCAGTAGTGCCTTGTGATCATCACCAATTCCCAGATGGAAGGAGATGCTGACCCAACCAATTCGCAACCCCAAAAACCCTGCGAGCACACATCTAACCTAAACTCTAACACAGCAAGTTCTCATAGTTTGTGTCCTGAGCTCTCCAGCAAGGTCACTGGCTGTGTCCTTGCAGCTCCACTCCATGCATCCCCTGGCAAACTGTGCTCTCCTGTGCAAAAGCTGCCAGCAAGAGTCAATGAGCAGAGGTGGCTGTAGGTTCCCAAGGGGCAAATGGTAATGCCATGCTGAAGATAGTAGAAGGGGGAACTTATATCCAAGTCAATTAGGATTAATGCAATGTGGGAAAGTATTAGTTCTGGAGCTGTAAGTTTCTCCATTAAAGATTGAAGGCAGATTGGAAAGGGGGGGAGGAAAGCGAAGACAAGCTAGTAAAGACTTTTCTTGGCTCCGCAGCATTTTTCTTCCTTTCTCTGTTTTTTTGGGAAGTGATGAGGTGTAGATCTAAGACATTACACTCTGGAGATTGTCAGTGGCTCCCAACACCATTAAGGCAGCAGTTTTTTTACTCTCCTTTCCATCTCCTTTCCTGAATGCTGTTACGCATTGATGGCAGCTTGGCCTGCTATCAATGGAAAACCAAAGACAGTCTCCAACATAAAACATCATGGCATCAAAACATTAACATTCCACCTCTTTGGGCTGACGAGAGCTCACTTTTAGTGGTGTGGATGACAAGAACAACAGTGAGGTAAAGTGCCAGGTAACCCCCTGAGAAAGGCAAGCAAACAGGTAGGAGGGGCAGGTAAACTGGATACATTAAGCATGCAGTGGGGATCTGCTCTCAGCTGTGTCCCCATCACACCATAACCAGCTTCCAGGCTCTCTAAAAGTAGCACAGGTAGAGCAACTGGAGGCTACAATCACAACATCAGGTTCTCTTCAAAGTAATGCCATTCAAATGGTAGAGCTGAGCAAAGCACTCCTAAATCTGAGAAGCTGAAGGTCTCTGCTGCTCCTTTCAGTGTTGACACCTGAGGGTGCAGAAGCAGAACAATCTTGCCCCTTTGGCTGCCTGCTCACACACCTGTACTAAGAGGTTCTCAAATCCATTGTGGCTCCCTGAGGCAATGTCCCAGCTAGGTCAGTAGATGATGGTACTGCAGCACTGCAGGTCAGTATGAAATAGGCACTACAGAGTGCTCAGCCTGCAGTAAAGAAGGACCTGTCTATATTATTTGCCTGTGAAGTGCCACACATGCTGGAGGTGCTTTATAAATAAGTCAATAAACAAACAGCATCAAATTACAAACAAGAATGAGTGATGAAGCCTCTTTCTTCTTTCTAAAGAAATAAATAAAGGCCAGAAAAAGAAATCATACATAGTTCAAAATTCACAGGAATATGGATTTTGGCAGTCTGGTGATGCAGAGGAAGTTTCAAAGCAACCTTTTCCCTCTGAATAACAGTAGACAACAGAGCACATTGAGGATGCTGGCAAGTTCATGATTTTAAGTACCCAGTTATATTTACAGGAGCTATGCTAATTACTAAATTATCCAATTATGAACACATGTATCTAATATGGTGGCAGACCCCTTCTCATTCCAGCTTTGAACTGCTGAAGCTAGCAGTTCCCTCAGACCCTTTCCATGCACTGTTTAAATTTAAACATGATCAGTAGCCCTACAGAAAGAAGGATTATCTAAAACTAGATAGATACATGTACCACTGGACTGGTGTTTCAAAGAGAGACAAAAAAAAAAAGAAAAAAAAAATCCAGATCTCTGCATGGCTTTGTCAATGCCAGGAAGCACAGCATGCTACTGTGCAGCCCTGTCTTCTGAAATAAGGGCCAAGTTCCCAAGAAAACCAGGGATGTCAAAGGCTTTAATCTTTAACTAACACTGTTACTTCAACTCAACATTGGAGAAGACAAGGCAGAGAATGGAAAGATGTATCAGGGTTAGAAATTTCCCTGGATTTTTTTTTTTTTGTTATTATTATTGCATTGGAAAAGGAATTGTTGTGGTTTGAAATCCATTATTTCCCTGCAGTGTTTGCAACTCTAATAGAGCAGCTGCAGCTGTTCCCTTAGTGCTTACATAGAAACTACAGGTGTGCCTGAACATAAACAAAACAGGAAAAGGATGGAAAGCTAAATAGGAGCAGGGAAAAAATGGGGATAAGGAGCCTGCACACACAACAATAAGGGACTCTTGACATTTTGCAGGACTCAGCCCTGGCAGTGAGCTGCCATAGCACCACCCTGGTGCTGCATCTGCAAAACCTGGGGCTACAATGAGGTTCAGCCACCTGGTCAATCCATGGAGGGCTCCTTTCCCAGCCCAGGCTGCCTCCCTCATGAAGGCACCAGCAACATCTACCTTCCTTTTGGCACTGGCTCCTGGGAGGTAGGCATTTTCAGCACTCTTTTTGTGCTTGGTTTAAGAACAGCTGATCTATTTCTTTTAAATCTGCATTGGGGGTCTAGAATATGACATTTTTTTCCCCTAAAAAGCTTTGAAAGACTCCAGCTCAAGCAGATTAGGAAAGCAGGATTTATTACTGTTAAAACTGTCAGGAAACTCAGCCTGTTTGTGGAAAGGACCAGTCTTGGAATTAAGACAAGACCATCAGAGGTGCCAACGAGGGAAATACAGGAAGCATACCACAGCACAGCCACCTATAAAGCTTAAATGTGACTATCTTGAATTCTGCATCAAGGGAGTGAAAAGTGGAAGCACTGTGTCTTGCTTTATGGTGCACACCCTGCAAAATGCACGTTGTAAACCTTCCCACCAAGAGCATTAACCAGAGAAAATATTGGGGATTTACACAGTCCTTTTACTTTGTAAAATCTAGGATGCCAGCAGTAGACAAAGGAATCTTAAAATGTAAGTGTATAACATGGTGGTATACAAAAAATCACAGCGGCCATGGAAGTGTGAATGAATTCAGATTGCTAACAGCAGACCAGATAGTGTGCATTAACCAAAGAAAATAACACTGTCTCTTCCCATACTATTATTCATGTACATGTTCGTGTAGTTAAATTGCAAAAGCCTTCCTTTAAGGAAAATGACACACTGAGGATGTTGACTCTGGTTTTGTTATTACTTTAAATGCATTTCTGTTTGATTTCATTATTCAATATATATTTTCCTTTTCCAGTTACACTTGGGGGACAGGTACAACATACACACATTCGTACTTTAGCGTTGTGACAACCAGCACCAGAGTTGCTGAAATATCCATTTCAAAGCCTACCTTAGTGCAATCAATCAAATCCTTTGCTACAATATAGGGAAAATAAACAAGGCTATCTGGGACTGCAACTCCTAGCTGGGCAAATGGAGTGCAAAGCATGGAGGACTAATGGGGAGGAAACTGAGAAAGAGGAATGCCAGAAAGAAAGATTATTTCAGTGGCTCAAAGAGCTTAAAGAGTCTTAGAGGGGATTAAAGAATAAAACAATATATTAAAATTGCAAGGAAGCAAAATGAGGGACTCAGTCATCTCGGTAGCCATAAGAACGCGTGAGCCATGTAGCATGAAAGCCTGAAGCGACGTACTTAGGAGGAAAGATAGAGACAGCAGGAAAACTGTGCTACATTACTGCATATTCCTTCTGACCCTGAGAAGATGGCATGCTCAACCCCTTTACCCCTGCCCCTCTCTTTTAGTTATAAGATTGCCACCAATAAAAACGTTCACGCTCAGAGACCTGCTCGCTGCCCCTTCTTCTGGGACGCATTTATTTCTGCAAAGGTTTCGAAATTGCACAGAGGTCATTGTGCAGAGTCATTGATTCCTATTCATGTAGCAGAGGTGCTCTAAATGCTTGCTTTCAAGCCCTCCAGTAACACATCTCCTCTAGATCTTTCTAGTAACACCTCTCCAGGCAGCTACACCCTGTCCTGGCTTCCAAAGGCCCCTAGCTGAGAGGGCGCGAGTTTGCGCGAGCGTGTGTGCGCAACAGAGGAGTGAGCCGGGGGAACACGGCTCTGCATATGCTGGCACCAACTGGATTCTTTAAAAGTGTCTGTATGCCTGGTTAGCCAGAAACAGACCCCAAATCCCTCCAAGCAAGACTCAGTGAGAGCATATGTTCAGAAGCACACTGACAATTAAATGAGAATTTCATGTCATCTCAGTACAACAGAAGCAACTGAAAAACTATTTTCCTGGTTGGAGCAAGGGAAAACTAGCACCACCAAAACCACATAAAACTCTCTCGCTGAAATTCTGACAAAACTTCCCATTTACAGCAGCACTGTGCATGTGTATTTTATATACATGCTTCTTTACTTCAAGCATGGAAAATGTCAGCCCAGAGGGAACTGTCTGAGAAAGTTACAAGCAGGCATTGAGCCTGGTATTCACTTGCTTACTGTGTTCAGATTTATATATATATATATATATATATATTTTGATGGAAGTGTTACAGCTTTTTGCTTTCATTTAGAAAGAAAATGTGTAGCAGACATATTTGACATAATAGTGTTTGAGTTTTCAAGGGAGACTGAAGCAATATCTAGAGACAAATCATTCTGTTCTACTGCCTCTTGCTTGCCACCCCAGCTCTTTCACCAACTCCTTGCTCGCTTTCATGTCTACGCCTATTGCCTGTGCTGCCTATGAGAGCTGCTGGGAATTCTTTTCTCACTCCTTCCTTCCAGATCTCCTTAGCTAGAGCTCACAGTTCTTGAAGTCACTGTAAACAACTCTAGATTGTGAGAAAATTGAAATTAAGAAATTGTTGCTGAAAAAAGGCGGGTATGATTACTCTGGAGAAACCTGGAAAAGGTGCTTGGTAGGCAGGTGAGTTTTGGAACCCCTTCTGAGGATCATGTGGCACTTTCACAACAGAAGCACTGAGAAAGCTCTGTAGGACCATCACTGGCCAAGCTACAGACCGTGGCAATACAAATTCAGCCTGAAAGCAAAGTACTTTAGCACAGCATTTCGAACGCTGTTTAAAAAGCAACATGTCTTACTATATATCTAGCTCAGACAAAATTCTGCAATTCTGTAGTCTTCTAAATGCATTTTCTATATTGCAAAAATTAGATCAAGCACAGGAGATAAATACACAAAAAAATCCGTTTCTGCCTTGCCCTCTCCCTCATCTCTACTTTCCTTGCTTTTCCTCTTTGTTTTCCAAGTGAGTTGGCCACTAGAATTTTTGCCCTGGCATTCTCACCCAGAAGGTATCCAGACAGCTGGATGAGCTCATCATTCCAAATGCTTGCTCACAGGGGTATAGTAATGACACTTCAATCTCCTCCTTGCTGTGCCCTACAGCCCCCATACATTAGTATAGAAAACAAGTTTACAAAGCAGAAGACGGGTCTGTCAATAACATTAAACAAGCTGTTATTTTTCCAGTTGGTGCCAGAAAAGGGTAGAGAGAAGGGTGGGCGAGAAAGAAGGGACAAATTGTTTTATGACTCAAACACAAACCCTCTGTCTAATGCCTGCATGTGTGTATTTGCTTCCTTTTTTCATTTTCTTCCCTTGCTCTCTCCCATTTTTTCCCCTTGTGGGTGTCAAATGTAAATCTGGGGTTTATCCTGCTTTGCTGCAGCGTGAGACATATGCATAATCCTATTTTGTAGAGGACAGTATGTCCTCTGTCAGTCACACAAGAGGTGATCCTCCAAGACTCCCTGGTTGCCCGTCTGCTGCCCTGGCTTGAAGCTCCACTTTGGAATTATCTCCTGTCTCCTTAAATTCCCTCTGCAGTGCATTTAACAAAGTTGTAGATGCAACCATCCTGGGAGGGGGATGCTGGCTGAGGTTGAATTCAGTCTGAGATTGAATCTCCCATGGGTAAATGCTGCATGGTCTAACTTCCCACCACAGTTAATGAAGACCTGGTCCTTACAGGCAGTGAAGTCAAGAGGTTAATTCAGCTGATCAGGAGGTGTCTGCTCTAGGATGAGCTGAATTAAGTTCCTAGCCTCAAGTGACTGCACTGAATCTCTATCAGCTATAATGGGTGTTTAGACACCAACTCACATCTAGATACTTAGAGGAAGATGCCTAAATTTAGACTTTTTAATCTCGAGCTGAATCTCATTCCAGAAGTCAAGAAAATCTTTCACTCATTTCCAGCTTCCTTGTGAACATAAAGAAGAGATTTATGCCTCAGATTCTCTCATTCTGTGAAACAGGACTGAGTTTTCATGTATTGTGTGCACCAAGAAATACATAACACCACAGAAGAATGCTTCAAAAGTTGTGTCCAGATAATGGTGTGCTGTCACAGAAAAGGGGATATATCACACCTAGAAGGAGCAGCTGTCAAACCACAATACCTGGCAGAAGGATTCTCCTCCTTGCAAAGCACCAAGGACACACTCACAGGGACTGGTACAAATGGCATTCCCAGCAGTACCTGAGCTGTGATGAGCAGGTAGACTCCCAGAGTTAGCACAGGCCTGTGCTCAAGCAAGCCTCGTTGCGGGGCAGAGTTTATCAGCTTGTGGCCAGCACCTTGCTATCACGGCATCCTCTGGTTTCCATGACTGAGCAAGCCCTTCCCTGCACTATGGCATCTTTCTGTCATGTTGGACTACTGTGCAACAGAGCCATGTCTGCAAAATGCTGCTTGAGAAGGCTCACTGTATTTGGAGCACCTCCTTCAGTGTTTCCATGAGGCTTTGAAGGTCTTGTGTTCCTGCTCTTTTGTTGCTTTAGAGTTTTTTTTTAATAAAATTGAGCTGTTAAAGGAAGCTGTAGGCTATGCTTAGATAATAGCCTGGAAATGTTTGTTATAATGAAAATAAACTACTCCTTCAGATCTGGAAATGCAGAGAACAAACTTTCCAAGCTCTTCTATCCCAGAGCCCAGATAGAACACCGAAGCTCAAAGGCACATTAAAATGAAATAACAACATACAACACTTACCCTCTTTTCCTCTCCAAAGTACTTCCCAAGCTTTTATTAAATTAAGTCTCATCACACCCTTGGGACATAGGTGCAGTAAATACCTTCATGATAGGGTGAGCGAGTAAGACACAGAAAACTCTCCACAAATACTCCTCTGACTGACTGTATGAATTGATTCATTTCTGTGGCACCCTTGTGCTGTCATTTCCCACAGACTTTCAAGCAATCAAATTTTACTGCCCCAAAGGGCTTGCAGGAAATGAACTGCAAAGTTGTACACAAGAGAATTTGCTTATGAAAAGCACAAGAGCGCATCCCAGCAAAGAACCAGAGCAGCAGCTCTATACGATTGCAACTCTGTGTTTGGGGTAATAATCCAAATATTAAGCTATGTGTTGTCAGCATGAGCCTGACTTATGCATTTTTAATCTATTTGTGTATTTTAATTAGGTAGCTAAATGAAACAGGGAAATCTCTAGCAAGTAGGTCCACTCTCAGGGTGTAAAGCCAGCTTGCTAACCCCTTTCTGTGGGCATGCTGACCAGTGTCACAGAGGACACACAGAGTAAGGGACGGACTTGACAGTCATAGATCTGACAAATGGATGTGACAACTCACAAATCAGTGTTTTCTGTTTGGTGTCCAGGACAATTCAGTTATAGAGACAGGAATAAATATCTTAGCACCTAATTTTAATTCAGAATGTCTTAATGCAAAAATGCACAAAGCAGATATGTAACGATGTAAAAAGCCAGGTGGAAGAAAAATGTTGCTCCGTGGAATTGAAAACTACAGGTCTTGGAAAAAACAAAACAAAACAAAAAACAAACAAACAAAAACCAAACCAAAACAAAAAAAAGCCAATGAGGGAGACAGGGAGAAGCAAAAACCAATCAAAATCCCCGAAGCCAAAACTCCACAGCAAACAACAGGAGCAGCATGAGGTTGTATCAGGGTTATATGGAGATCTACCTGAATTTTCCTCTTCCAGATGTCCAGAAACTCAGAAAGATCATCTCAGAAGCAAACTTACAGCCCAAGAATTGTTTGCAGAAATGGCCTCAGTTTGATTCATTTGACTTGAATAACACCAAGTAGCAAATACATCCAAAAAATACAAAATTCTCATGGAGGTGTTTTACAACCAAAAGAAGCTACATTTTTTAAAATTAATTCTACAACCCAAACCATTCTACTGGTTTCACTTAATAGCTGTATTTTGCAAACAGGAAAACTGAAGCAGAAAGGAGCTAAAAGCAGTATTCTCTTCAACACATGAATAATTTTTCCAAGTTTTGGTTTAGATCTGAGGCATTTTTGTCTTCTTTCCACCTTTCATGTCCTGCAGCTCCCCAGGTCTGTTACTGGGTATGACATCTAAGTCCCTGTTAACTTAGAAAACATCATGATTTGAGCTGGGTCAAAAGAAGCAAAGTTCTCAAATTCATCTTGTGATTTTCAAAACAACAACAACAAAAAAATCATTCTCATTTGAAATTTATATTTTTGGCTGCAAAATTCATGCTTTGTCTGCTGCTTGTATTAAAATAATTAAATTTTTGTTGGATTGAAGATAAAAAAACATGTAAATTTGGGGGGAGTTGGTTTTTTTCCCCCTTAAAACACTTTTTTTCTCAAAACTACATTTCAATTAAATTTTGAAGCTGACTCATAAGATGTGCCACACTGAAAATGCTGGTATTTAAATTGAAAAATCAAACACCTGGAAGTATGTAATCATACTCCACCTTACATAATCTACTGCACCATCTGTAAAAGCTAACTTCCATTCTTCACTTCCAAACAAAGTATTTTGGAAAGAGGGAGGTCCCTATTTTTATGGAAAAGGAAAACCTGAGCAAAAGGCTTTAATTGTGGGGAAAGAAAAAAGGGTTGGGTTTTTTGTTTGGTTGGTTTGGGTTTTTTAGTAACTCTTTGGAAAACAAAACAAACTAAAAACTATAGAAGCTCATGAAGAGTGACAAGAGCAAAACCATCTTTGGTCATCTTCAGACAACATATTTTTCATATAGATGCAGCCATCAGCAAACTCAGAGGGTAGTGGCTCTTGGAATTTGGATCAGGTAGGTTCTTTTTTTCCTCTTTTTTTCAACCTCAGGTTTATTACTTTAACAAATTTAGGTCCATCATCATGTCTCATTTTCTAGAAAAGATTAAAGACCTCCAAAGTCCAGAGGAAAAAGGTGCAATTCCTAGGAACACTGCAAGGTTACAAGGCACTGTGTGCTAATAAAGCGTGTTGGTTTGGTAACAAGCTGAAGCAGGGAGCAGCAGGGGCACTGCTTTATGACTGCAGCTTTTTCAAAAGGGTCTGTTGAAAGTATTTCAGGAGGAGAGACATGTGAGTGAAATCTTTAAATGTGTCAACAGGGAGGCCTGACACTGAACTTCTGCACACTCCAGAGTCAACATCATCCTTCAAAACAGAGGAGATTGACCTCTGCTATTGAGAATCACTGAGTGGCAGCAGGGGGGTCCCTGCATTTGTTTCCAAGCCACTTGCAACAGAGAAAACAGGGAACAGTCATTTCAAATCATGGTTGAATGGGGGAAAAATAAAATTCTTTTTCCCAGGAAACTGGATTGGAGAAGGACAGTAGTAGGGTATTGACTAACAAAATTCTGTACTCTGTCCTTCATGAAATCGAACAGTGCTTGGAAGAGGATAAGCACAGTTCCTTCTCCTCTTCTCCTTTGTGAGGAATGCAAGATCTGCTATCCTGCTCTAGGGCAAAGCAATAGGTTTGGGCAAATCTTGCAGCAGGTATTGGAAATCCACCACATCGTGTACCTCCTCTTTCTCCCTCAAGCCACGTTAACCATGAGCCCGCTGCTCTGCTCCATTCCCTGAATCACTCTCTGCCATCCACATGTAGAAACTATTACAATAGAGCCTCTTCCTCTCTGACCATTTTTATCAGGGGAAAACATAAGCCAGCTGGTAAAGAGAAAAGAAGAGCACTGCTGTCACTGCAGCAATGAGACCTTCTAGCAAAGAAATGAGAGAAGTCAGGATGTTTCAAACAGCAGGACTAAGTTTGAGATCACCCTGTGTGGTTCACCAGTGAGCCCAAACAATCAGTACACTCTCTTTCTTGGGAAGAAAGCACCAGCCTCTCTCTTAGTGATGTCCTCCTAAGGCAGAGCCCTCCCTCTGTGCCTGATGCACGAGAGAAACCTCTCACTGCCACTGCTGCTGGACCAGTCACACACTCAGCTCCAAGTCTAGGTCTCCCAGACGGAGCTGTGTGCTCTTCAAAGATAAAGTGAGCCTCAGCTGCTTTGCTGCATCCAAATCTTAAAAGTGGGAAGACTGACCCCGCAAAATTCATGTGCTCTGCACTTTCCAAAATGGAAGGAAAATACAAAATTAAAGCATTTTCCATCTGCCACCGCATGACCTTGGACAGATTGCACACCTCTTGGTATTTTGTTCTTCCTTTTTCCCCTCAGCACATTCCCACACCCACTGCTGGGAAACTCAGATTGTAATACCTATGTCAATGACTGCATGAGGACTCATTTAATTGATGTTTTCCAAGTGTGTACAAATCCTCAGGTAGAAAAACACTTCTTAAAATAATGCAGCTGACCAGTAAGTTTTATATAAGTAAGGACCATGCTATGATCATGGGAGAAAAGACCAAAAGATCACTGACAAGGAAGGGAGAAGAGAAATCCATGCCAAGTTTTCAGCAAGTATGTATTAAAGAGGAGCCTGTGACAGCATTTGAAAACCAAGCAGATAGCAGAGCAGAAGGCTAATAAGGAGATTCAGCTGATAACAGCTTAGCTAAAACACCTATAGATGAACCAGTTGGCACAGGAATCTCAGTGTACTCAAGTAAGGAAAGGTGTTGTTTTGCTTTTTTCTTATGCTGTATTTAAAATTTCAACATCTTCCCTAAGGTACTCTGATGAAACAAAAGGAAAAAAAAAACCAACTTATTTGGTTAAGTGTTCCATTTTCACTAATGAAAACAAACAACCAAGACTCTCCCTCTCCAATGCAAAAATATCATGATTTTCTATTCTGTTTCAATATGAATTTTATCAACATCAGCTTGACTTCAAAAATCATTGATTTTGCTGATACAATGTCTCCTGACAGGAAAATATTCTATTGATATTTTCCAATCATCACCTCTAGTTTAGAGCTGAAGGTGAATGGAGAACTAGTGGGGTTGAATTTTTACTACTGAAAGGCTTTTCTCCCTCTCTCTGAAACAGAGAGGGAGAAAATGTTTGCTTCTACATATTCAGTTTGCTGAGAGACCCCTAACATGAGGTTTAAGCCCACAACATTCTCTATGCTGCTAACTTTAGAAAAGGGTAGAGCTTGTGACTGTCTCTGGTGGAAACAGGTACATACTTCATGATGCCCTCTGGATGATTTGGTCAGTGTCTTGCAAATCCTGACCCAAATATCTTCCATTCTCACACCACTATACAGCTTGCTCTGTGCTGGTAAACTGCTGCCATCCATCCATCTATCCCAGAGGAGACAGTTTACCATCAGTGTTGTTTCAAGATATGACTTTTTCTTTTTTTCCTGGTGATTTATGTAGAAATAAAAGCTATAGAAATGAGAACTCCATGAATATTCCAACATTTTGTATTACTACGTATTAATCACTCTCCTGTCCAGAGAAGCCATTGCTGATTTAAAAGATTTTTTTTTCTTTAAAGGTGTCTCCAGGCCGCCTTAAAGAGCTGAGCAGACTTGAAGAGATAAGAAGGAAAATTCGCCTCTAAAGATGCTTAATGCTCAATTCTGAGCGTGTAGAGATGCTCACAAACTCTAAGCTCCACAAAGGACCAAGAGCTTTCGTTTCATTCAATGTGTATATATTTACCCTTTTTCACAGCATTACAGAGTTTCCACTGCAGTCCTTCCAAAAGAGATATAATAAGTAGGAAAGCTTTCTGTGACTGAGTGCTCTGGCACATTCATCCAACAGTTTAGCAGAACAATGCAGAGATGGAGTCTGCAGCTAAAGAAAACAGAGCTGTCACTTAAAAGCTCTAATGTTAATAGCTGTTCTGCAAACCCCATCACAATGAAAAAGGGGGAAAAAAGGAGAATACTGAGGAAAAAGGGAATAGGACAGTGTGAGGGCCACAGAACTGGCTGAGTTACTCAAACAATAGATGCAGTACCAGAAGACGATCAAGGGAGTGTTGATTTAGGGTATTCCCCAGCAGCTGAGAGGGACATTGCTACCAGCATCAAGGAATGGCTGTGCAAATCTCCCCAAGAGCTGCTGACCTCCTCACTGTCCACTTTTGCTCTGACATCACTGCAGCAAAATCTGTGGGGCGCTCAGACCCACTGCAGCCACAGCTCTGCGTGCAGGGCCACCATAATCTCATTACCCGTGGAAATGCATTCTCCAGAGGGGCAGCCTGTGAATGAAGCAGCAGAGCCACTCTCCTCCAGGTCCCAAAGGAAAGAGGAAAGCTGCAGGGGTACATCAACAGTTGATAATAAATGCAGGTGCATGTAAGGAGGCTTACCAGCCCTGGATTTAATCTAGCAGAGATGCCACATTTACTCCAGAGCCCAGGCTGCTCTGCTTTACGGGTTGCTCGTTACCCATACTAACACCATACTAATTAACCCTGGTGCTGCTGCAGGCACAGCCATCCCTCTCTTCTCAGGGAGAGCAGAGGAAACAGAATGAAGGATTTATAATGCTGAAGAGAAGAGCAGCTTGCAGTAGCCAAGCTGAAAAGAAAGGAAATGGTGAATGTGTTTCAGGCAAATGAAGTAGAAGAGACAAAGCTGCTTGCACCAGGTGTGACATAGATACATCATGTATAATGTGGTGGAAAGATCCCTCCCTGTGTCACCCAATCAGATTTGAAAAGAAAGCCAGTAAAATGTTGGGACTGAGCCATTTGGGACATCAGGTTAGATTCTGCCACCTCATAGATAATGCCTAACATATCCAGAACAATTTTTAAACTTCCATTTTTTGGCACTCTTATTGTTAAAGGCTGCCTTCCTCTCATACACCTAGGGTAAGGTTCTCATCTTCCCACTTAATTACAAGTATTTGTCAAATATGACTAGCTACTCCCCTCAGCCTAATTTATTCTCCTCCTTTTTTTACTTTTCTGACACTCCCAGCTCTGCACATGCCCAGCCACTGCTGGGATCGCTCCAACACAATCCATTTCTGTAGGCAGACGGGCCAATACACCTTAAGTGTATTACCCTTAAATCAATGCATCCCCTCAGCTGGCAGCTTATGCAGAAAACGAGCAGGTAGTAATAGCAAATGTTTGTTCCAACTTCCCAGACTGATAGTGAGCTCTTGAAGGCGATACCCCATGGAGAGGACCCCCTTTTTTTCCTCCCATCCCCATCTCCCTTCAGCACATTGATGAGGATGCAGACCCAAATGCAATAGCTGGAGTCCCCGTGGGGCTGCTACCTTGCACCCAGGTAAATCGACTGCTGAGAGCGCTTCCAGGATTACAGGGCAGCAGACAACTTGAAAAGGACTATCACAAACTAATGTTTACATTATGAACCCCATGTTCCCACCTTCCTAAGGCTCCCTACCATCTCCCTCTTTGTAAGCAACCAGAATTTGTGTTTCTTTGAACTGAGCTAACAGAGCTCATACATAGCCATTCCAGCAGCCGAATATATAACAAATACCATCAGCAAAAACAGGAGAACAAGCAAAGGAAACAATTGAATTAATGGCTGATATTTTTGTGTCCCTGTAATCTTCCTCACTCCTTCCCCATAGTGGCCTCTGAAGGGAGCTGACAGAGCCCTGACTGCAAGGGAGATGGTACATGGATGAGGAGCCACTCCAGAATGACACAAACCTGTTTTATCTGTCAGTCAGCATGGGGGATGAACAGTCGTTTAGCAACAGTGCCACTGAAATTATATTGCTTTTCTTTTGAAATACATAAATATTTGATTCTCCCTTCCTCGACTTTCTGCCTCTCCCCTTGTTTTAAAACAAAATCTCATAGATTTTAAAATAGAACCATAGTTTGGTTTTTTCCTCAGTCATATTCAGCTGGTTTGAAAAATATCTGAGTTCCTCTGTGTGTGAGAGAATTGGCATATATCCTGCCTATAGCTGATAAGAGGAAAAAAGAAAAACAGGGAGTTGCAGAGTATATTGCCACTGGAATATAGCAGGTTTCTGTCCTCTTTCAGCTGTGGAGTTTTTCCTTTAAAATCTGATGAGACCAGTTTCAGGGGAAGGTCTGCAAGCCCCAAGCTCTCACCATTTGCCATATACCAAAAGCTCTGTGTAACAGTAGATTACAGGAGATGGGCCTGCTCTATCTGACCCACAGGTAGGTGCCCTGAACTTGAATTTCATCCATCTGTGAAGTACAAAGGCTGTTCCCAGCAACAGCCCTACCCCCTCAGAAGTCCCATAGGGTCAGTAAACCAGCCTGGGGAGGAAAGTCACAATTATCTAAGTCATATTAACTGAGCCAGGTGGACCTTGGCCACAGGAGGATGGACAAGTCCCTAAAAATTTGTCCCAACTGAAGCACAAAACCTCCATTATGTTTGAAAGTCTTTCCTGGCTGCATATAAGAAACATCACTGGGTATGTTTATCTGACTGAGACAAAGAGTATAGATCAGTTTTTTACACGGCACTCAGCTTTCCACATTTTGGAGGCTGGCTAAATACAAAATCACTCTCTTTTCTGTCGAGTGTATGTGGCAGGGAGTAGCCTATTGCCCCTGGTGCTGCCTTAACTCTGTGCTGGAGACAAATCCTTTGCTATAGAGACTTGTGCATGACTCCCGTCCCCATACTGGTGAGGGGGAACTCATCATTACGCAGGTTATTTTTGTACGAGAGCAAATCCTGTCAGTGCCGTGTCCTTAGGGATAACATAACATTCTTGAGCTCCATTAGCAAAATCTCACATCTATGTAAAGGATTTGTAAATGTTAACCCAGGATTGTGAGGGACTTCTGAATAAATCAGATGCTAGATAGTATCCATGGTCACGCTAACAATAAAGCAGGGTTTGTCACTTAAGAGTTTGCTCTCAAGAGCACACAACTATTAAATGCTTTAGAGACAAAAAAAAAACAAACACGAGCAGAGTCTTAGCCAAAACAGAGGATTTCTGTTTTGTGGGAATATCTACTTCAGGAAATTTTACAGACATTGCTTACTGAGGAACGTGGGGATTTATTACTACGTAAGAAGGACGTGAAACATGGACACACAGCAAGGACTCTTCGGGCTGCAGTTCCACTATAGGTTTACCATTGTTGCACCATTGCCTTTGTTCCAGCTCTAGATAGACAGGTTTATTTGCTCCCCTCTCCAACTCATTCCTGAGCAGGAATGGGAATTGATTAGCTCTGGCTTACATCAGTTAAAACTATTGTGGAGCAGCATCTTCAGGGACCATGGTGATCCAAAAAATGTACTTCTGAACAGCTCACCCCATGAGTTGGCTTCTGACAGCCCTTGTGTGGTAGAGGATCCCAAGTCTGCTGAAACCAGTAAGTTTCTGCAAAGTGTTTTGATTTCAACAAAATGGTATTTGCTAATGAGAACCTGAATCAGTAGAAGAGTCCCAGCTGCTCCTCTCTCTGGCAAAAGAAATGGGCAAAAAAAAAAGAAAAGAAAAACAACTAACACTTTTGGTATGTAAAAAGATGTTTCCAGCTAGAGGGAAAAAGAAATTGTTTGTTCTTTTAACAGTAGAGACTTGGAGCAGAGAGGAACAAGGTAATTTCACAGGTTCCTGTGAACAAGCTGCTGCAGATAGCTTCCCCAGATAATAAGTAGAAATGAGTGAGAAGAAATGGATAGGGGAAGATCTATAATAGTGCAAAGAAATGTGTGATCAGCTAGGGAATTCCTTTTAGGAGCCTTGTAGAGACTATTGTATTTGCCAGACCGGATCAGTCCACTGGGCCAATCAAGTGCAATTTAAGCATTAAGTGTAACAGCTTGATAAATCCAGGTCAATGCACCTACATGCAGGTACAGGTTTAATATCACTTCATTAGCAGGACTGCAGCACCTAACACTGAGCATATCTACAGGTCCTGGAAGAGAGAAACTATTGGCATTTATGAGATTGCACAATTAAATCAATGCTTTTCTCTTAACGAGTGACCAGAGATTGTTCCCACTTTACAATTTCTAGTCTGCAGCAGCAGACAGTGCTGATGGTTCAAATATAAGTGGAAAACACTACTGCAATGCTTCTCTGGCCAGAGTGTAACACCCTGCAGGAGGCTAGAAAGGGAAGAACTCTGCCTTTTTAAGCCCATGCATTCAATCAGCCTTCACTGTAAATGCATTATCTTAGCATGCAGCAACCCACAATTACTATAAAGTGTTTGCAAAAATTAGTGATGACCTGTTTAAACCCATCTTGGCACCTTGCCTAAGCCACAACCCAATACCAAGGAAGTTTTGTCTTTGCCTCAGGTTACTACAGAGGGACTTTTGGGTTTGCTCAATAGCAGAAAAATCTCAATTTTTAGGTGTACTTCTAGGATCTCATCTCTGCAGGGGGGCTGAGGAAGACAGCAAAATTCTTGACTGCACTGGCCAGCCAGTGGGAGAGGGAGTGAGATCACAGGGGAGTGCTCTGCTCTCCTGGGACTACGTAGAGATAAAAAGACTCTTGATTATTAGAAGATATAATTGGCATTAGTAGATCAACAGCATTAGGTCCCATGTTTCTTCTCCCACAAATGGGAATCATACAGTTTTCATGCCTCCTTCACTGACCACCCCTCATGACTGAGACTGGTCCAGGCTTCTGATTTGCATTAGCCTCAGGGCCACTCAGCTATTTCAGTAAAGAACCTTTTCTCTACCACAACCTTGAGTGTCTGAGTAAAGCTGATATTTACTCGTATCAGCTGCAAGCCAGCTTGTTCAGGCATTGACTGTACCACACAGGCACCTCTCCCAAGACTAGAGTCACACATCAGACCAGGACTAATGGCAGCCTCTTGGATACTTCCAGCACAAAAAGTTGTGCACCTCCCTTCCAGATGAACCACCACACTCAGAGAATTGCAGTACATTTCCATCTTGGCAGCCACCCAAGGCATACAGAGGACAGTAACACAGGTACACAGAAAGCACACCATGCTGTCAGACCCGTGTGAGGTCAGGGCAAAACATACTTGGAGTGAGGGGTGGTTGGGGCACTGAGCAAACTGATCTAGTGGGGCTGGCATCCCTGCCCACAGCAGGTGGTTTGGAATGTGATGATCTTCAAGGTTCCTTCTAACCAAAGTCATGCTATGATCCAAGCCAAAATCTGTCTCTACAGTTGCCCTGTGATAGATCTACCTGTTCTTTTCTTAGAAACAACTTTCAAGAACTGCTAACACAAACGCAGACTTAATATAAGTGCAGAAAGCTCCACAGGCATGTAATATGTCTTTTGGAAATGAAAAGTGGTCCAAGAGATCTAATCAGGCAAAAGGCAATTCTTTACTGAGGCTGTCAGATGCAGATGAACACTGCAGGGCTTACTGGCTCCTGAAATACCCATCTAATCTACCCAGCACTGCCAAAGTACCATCAGACCAGGCCTCCTAAAATCCTGGCTAGCAGCCCTTCCATGTACTCTTTAAGTGCTCTACTCTGGGTTTTTTTGACTTGAGCATTATTATCCAAAATATGTCATTCACCTGAAGTTAGCCCTTAGAGGCCTTTGGAGACACTTTTTCTACACAATTGCCCTTTTTTGGACAACATCTATCTACAGAATATGAGGTTCAAAAGCCTCCATGTGCTTTGCTCTAACATACATGACAAAATTCATCTGTGTTGGAAAAGTATCTGCCTCTCACATAGAAACAGTTGATAAAAGCAGAGAATGCTTCCTACTTCTCCTGCAATAATAATGCCAGCACTTAACCCCAGGGAAACATTACACTAGAGAATGATGGTCTTGGTAATAATCAGAACAACAATTTGCAGGCTAAAAGTGCCATCTTTCACACGCTTCTTCCAGGAAGCAGAATTAGAGGATTTTGCAGAGTGAATATGACACATGAGTGAGGGTGAAAGAGCACGCAAGGAGCTTCAGCAGGAGTGATGGTAGGTGTGGAAATACAAGGATGGAGTCCAAGCACAAGACTGTTGTTATCAGCTCTGACCCCCTAAACAGAATATCTCCCCAGTGCTTTCACCAGCCGGGTTCCTTACATAAGTCATACCCTGGAATCAGTAGCATGAAGGCTTTCACACACACACACGTGTGTGTTCATGCATGGGTTAGCAGTGGGACATGCTAAGAAGTGGCCAGAGGCAGCTCTAGGCTTTGAGTCCAAGGACTGGCAGTGAGAGCAGGACAGGATGGTGAGCATGAGTATATCATGAGCTCACACAGCACAGGGGACCTGCAAATAGGATAGGGTGACACAAAATGGACCAAAAGCAGTGTTGGACATCAGGAGATATTTGCAGCTTGTTTCATTTTGCTTCACCCCCATCCTCGTTCTTTTCCCCTTTTCCTTACTGTTGTTTCTGCTTTGACTTTACATCTCTCCTCAAATTGCATGGTACGCAATGCTGCATCCTCACACCTGTGCCTCACTCCCTTAACTCAAAGCCACCTTCATCATCCCAGGCAAGCCCCGGAAGGCACAGATCATTCAACTCCCGTGTGGATGTCACCTAATGAAGACATCTATAAATATGGGCACATTAGAGCTCACCATCTGGCTGTGCCTCTCGGATGGCTCCGCTCCCCACACATCAGCGGGCATGGAGATGGCTGCAGCCAACCAATTATTCCTCCAGCTCCTGTTCCAGCCCTGGCGGGCACGGGTGCCCTCGGCGGTGCCGCTGGCTGCTGAGAGCACAGCAGAGCAGGGCATTCATTCCAAGAGGAGCAGAGAGCTGAGCCCCAGCATGCTGGCCCTCCCTGCACACCATTCCCAGGCTGGCAGTGCTCACCAGCCCCTTTTCCCCTGAAGGGACAGCTCTCATCCAGCACCCCAGCAGCTCTGCCAGGGTCATAAGCCTCCCCTCCTTCTCTCTGTGTCTGCACAACACCAGCTCCAGCCTTTCTATCAATCTCGACCACATTTTTCTTCTTTCTCATCTGCCTCTGACACACCTTTTCTTCAGCGCTAGGCACAATTTTTCTGTCCGCTGGTCAAAATGATAAATTGAAAATATTTCTTTCCGGGAAGACTCAAGACCTATCATTTAATTTTTGCTTGCTTGTTTGTTTTATTTTAGAAAACACTCTTTTCAGACTGGCTGAAACATTTTACTTGACCTATATGGAAAGCAGAAAAAAAAGTCTTTTCCTTACAAATTTCCTTTTTTTTTTTTAATGACAGAAATTTTCCAAAACAAAACTCACAGAAAAATAAGAAATGAAAATTGTTCATCTTCTCCAAAAAAATTTTTCCTTTTTCCCTCCCCAAAATTAAGCATGACTCACAGAGTGCAAGCCCTCTCCAAACTGTGCTTAGGAAGGTAACATAGCATTCTTGTTGACATTTTTCTGCCTTCCTGCTCTTTTTTCCCTATTTTTCCCTGCAATCATCTGCCTGTTCCTAAATGCCATCACAGTTGCCAGACCAAGCTCTCAGAGATGAACCTGTGCACAGAAAAGTTCACTGAGCTGCCACGGCACGTTTTGCTCCCTGAATATTCTGTAGCTACAGGACACCGAAGATGATTGTATTTTCTTTGAGGTACATGAATATTTTACATTCTCTCTCCCTTTCTTTCCCCTCATCTTAATTATTCTCTTATTTTGAAACACCAGCTTGCATGCAGTATTTAAATAAAGCTGCTTTCAGAGTCACAAGCAGCTTGAAACACTCAAGCCTCTCAAAATACATGTTGCAAGCGACATACATCCTCCTGTTCTGTGCAGAAGTGTTAGAGAGCAAGGCACAACCTGGAGAATCTGTATAGGACAGGGCATTAGAGGAGCAACCTTTCCTTTCTGAAACCTTGGGTTTCAGAAACCTCAGCAAAGAAACCTGTGCATGTGAGTTGAGACACAGGGTCAAGGCTGCTCCTGTGCAAATTACTGGAAGGTCTGGTGTGGCAATTTTTACTCAGGAAGGTGTCTGAAAATGCAAGGGATGCAGTGGGTCAAAACTGAAGCAAGGAATGGGAGGGAAATATTGCAATTCCTGTTGGAAAAATAACTCCTGACAGGCAAGAGAGACAATGACAACACAGAGAATCTGCTATACATATGGCTACATTACATAATTACATACATACAGGAGGGTTCAGAGGATTTGGGTGCCTCAGCAGCTCTACACCTTCAAGGCCAGAGCACACAAATCTTTGTCAAGGCCCACAAGCTGCAAAGACCCAGCTCTGCCAGATTTTGAGAAGCCTGTTATATGGGACATCTTTGAGAGGATGCCCAGAAGCCCATTTGCTTTGAATCATAGTATTTTTACACCAAAACATCAGTTGATCTAAAGAACCTGAGAACATCCAGATGTGCAGAGACCCAGATGGCTCTAACTGCTGATCAGGAGGTGGGATGCTTCATATCTGAAGCAAGTGGAAGTGCTGCTTCGGGTTCACAGCTGACATGACACTCAAGGCTGGGGCTAGGCTGCTTTTTGGGGATGGAATCATTAAGGTTGGAAAAGATCTTCCAGATGAAGTCCAACCATTTTGGGCAGCTGTATCCCCACAAAGCTGCCTATTACATGAGGGAATGGACATTAAATGAGATAGCCAGTTGGACCAGATGAGGGTGCTACAGACCTGGCAGCTGTTCCAGCTGCTTTGAGTGATGTGTCCTGGCTTACTTGGAGGTGTTTCCCTGAACAGCTGAGAGGAAAGGAAACGAAGCGTGCCTCTGCACAGGTCAGAGGAGGCCATGCACCATAAATGTTTGTGCAGGTGGATGAAGAGCTGTGCCCACAGATGCTCACAAGCAGGGCAAGGAGTAAACATGCATATTTGAAAACTCATCCATCTCTATTACAAAAATGAGCCATCTCATCCCAATACCAGTTTTTAACTTTGCAGAGGCTTTTATCAGACACAGCAGGTAGCTGGGAGGTTGTAAAAGGACTGCCTGCAAGTCTCAGGGCCGAGTGCCCTGAGGTTTGACTGAGACTTCCCAATTGAGGCAGCACTCTGCTGGGAATGTGCAGTAACAGGGGCATATGGAAACTTCCCAAATTTGCCTGTGGGAGAAAGTCATGCTTCTCTGCTCTTAGCTGATGTTGCATCTCTGAAGCAGCCCTTCATTATCAATCATCTGCAGTAGATTTTGTGCTTTTATCTTGAAAAATCTCCCAGCACTGTCCACATCCCTTGCTTATAAAACCCCAGCAAAGGTAAGAGCTGCTGTAAGGAAGGAACTCTATCCTAATGTAGATGCTTTTAAAGAACTGAAAAAGTTACAAATGTCTCCCTGCTCTTGAACATATTTCCTGTTTTGCCATGAAGGTTCATAACACCGTGCTCCTTAGCCAATCCTGTTCAGTCATGCTGGGTGAGAAGAGGTGGAATTTTTACTGGGTTCTACACATCAGACAGGGAAGCACATTTTTAAATGAATTGAAGGAGATGGCCAAGTGCAAACCTTTCAAAGGCAAGAAGAAAGATACTTAAACAAGTTCGACATGCAGAAAACCCCACCCTACAAACATTGCAAGGACACATCACACCTCAGTTGCCCCACGAGACAAAGGGATTGCAAGTTCCACACTTTACCACTGTACAGCCAAGGTAGCCCTTTCCTCCCTTCTGTGCATGAGCCAAGAGACAGGACTGACATGATACACTTGTCAGCAGCTACAGAAAGCAGAGTAAAGACTACAGCACAAGGAGCACTCTGACAGAAGCACAAAGCATGATATTTATTTACTGCCTGTCAATGTCTAGCTTGGATGTGCTGCTGCATCTCCATAGCCATTATAACTGCTCATTAGACATTAACAGGACGGGATTTTGTTGCAGTCAGGTCATCCAAGTTGATAGGAAAGGGGGCAGCAAACAGCAGCAGAGAAATCCAAAGTGAAAGGGAAGGAACAACAATCATCTGCTGCAATGGTTACAGTCAGTAATGAGCTGGCTGGCTACTGTGCATCACTACTGCTTTCTAGTAAGTGGAATTAGGAGCAGAGCCATGTGTCAGGGGCTCCATACTGTCAGCTGTTAGCAGGGAGATTGATTTAACACAAGTGACAATGGCACAAGCTCTGTCAAAGGAGAAATTCCTCTCCTAGCTGCCAGGCAACCACAGCATAAAACAGTGGTACCAGTGACCAAACAGCCAGCATGGCTACTGGCTCCTTGCAAGACCCACATTGAAATGCAGCTTTATTATTCCTAACAAACTTAGGACTGTGGAAGATTCTGAAACTGTCACGTACATTATGCACATGCAAAAACATTCAGAAATAATCTACTACCAAAGAGAAGATGAAGAAAAGCATCCCAGACATAATGCAAACCCTGCCCAGGATCATGGGCAAGAACACAGCTCTAAATAGCATGTGCACCCTTGTTTTACCTGGGTGGGTTTGCTAGGGGAAGGGAGCAGAGGAAAATTAGGAGTGGGCAGATCCCTCTCCTAACAAACACATCTGTGGGAGAGAAAAGAGATCATCTGTCTGACAGACCAGAATGAGAACAGCAAAGAGAAAACCTTCAGGGAAAATTGCAGTGTTTCCTGCCAGAATGAGCCTGGACTCTGAAATCAGCACACAACGCATGAGATTGAACACTTGCAGGCCTGGGCCTGTTATTCAAGTAATCTTGGGTAGAAAACAAAAACCATAGCGTGAACTTCTTGTTTACTTTAAGAAATAGATTACGGTTATTCTCCAACTTAGTTGACTGAAATTACAAAGAGAAGTTTAGCTACAGAAGTCTTCTCTGAAAAGTGTAAAAGCTGTAGAATATCTTCTCTCAGAGTTTATTCTTCTCTGCACACACCCTGTCTACTCAGCAAAATAACATGACCATTCACTACATCTTAGCAAAGCTAAAAGGCACACTGTTTTTTCAACTATCACCATTTGGCTGTGTCTTCCCTTCTGTGTACATGATTCACAAAGAAGGAAGCTTGGCTTCCAGGTCCCAAGATACACTATTGATCTGGAAGGGAATGGGGTAGAAAAAGCTCCAAAACTACTCTATCTTCTAGATATGCAAAGTAACTTTCCTGCAGTAAGTAAGGTCCAAGCAACCAGTCCCAGGAGCTCTGCATACTTAGACTGTATGCAAAACTGAATTATATTTTAAAACATCTGAAACTACACTTTCTTTCTAGGAAGCCTCATGAGCATCCTTGGGAGCCGAAGCTGGACAGGTAAAGACTGGAACTGTATATAGGGAACATGACCAGAAACAGCATTGGAGACAGAAAAAAAAAAAATCCCAAAACGTGTCACTTTTTCTTATCTCCAGGAGAACGTTCCCTCGGATTTCCTCAGCTGAGAACACCAGCTTAATTCACACAGAGAAAGAGCAGAGCAGGAGGAATTCCAAGGAGCTGCTGCGTGGTTGCGGAGGTAGGTGTTAAAACACACACAGCCACGCGGCAAACTCACACACTGATCTTGCCAGACTTGTGTGGCACAAAACTCCCACAGAGGAGGGGGGGAAAAACAAATCAAGACAGACACACCAGGCTCCTTACAGCGTGTGCTTCATCAGGGGTGATATTTCAGGCTCCTTTGCCTCTCTCAATGAAGAGGGTCTGGATTTTTTCACGTGGGCTGACTTGGGAGGGAGTGCTGAGGCCCACGTAGACACGCCTGTGCCTTTTTACAAGGTCTTGGAGAAAGGGGGCAATAGCCAACTTATCCTTCTGCCTGTTGTCAAATAGTTGATTGTTCTAAAACAGCTGGGCCAGACAATAGCATCTTTAATGGCCCAGCTTAAGCACAGTCGTGACAGAAATCATAATATTTTTTAATCTCCCTTTCCCAGCCTTCCTGGAAATTCATTTTTAATGACTGCAGTTGGCTTTCATTTTTGCTCTTGTTTTTAATTCAGATAACTTCCTGAGTCGTGCAACTTCTCTCTTCCACCCCAACACTCCCTGTAAATGAAATGCTGCAATATTTTAAATTAAAAACTGGCAGCAGATGCTAACAGAACTGATAGGATAGCCTGCTTCACCAGTTCTTGCCACCTTGTTCTGGATCTGATCAAACATCCCACCTGTCCAAAAAGAAAGGACTATGGACAAGGTTTGTTCCATTCCCAAGGCACTTCAAAATACAAATTCTTTTTTAAAACAAAGACCCAGGCACAGAGGTCTCCCCATCACACTCCCCATGTGGCACACCTTCAAATGTTTTGATCCAAAGAGGTAAAATGAGATAATGGCAATCTTTGAGACTCATTGTTCCCACATGGTATCACACCTGCATGGCTATTGTCTGTTGCTGCACATTTAAACAATGGTAGGAAAAATCACTGTCTTTTCTCCAGAGTTTCAAAACCGCAAAATTTATTTTTTGTTCATTTTTTGGCAGTTCCCAAGTAAGTGTTAGAAAATGTTTATCACTGAAATTTCTGTGCTTTAAAATATCTACAGCTTTTCATAAAAGATCTAAATATACAACAGAGCTCCCCCAACACTTCCCTCCACCCTACAGCATCCCATGATCTCCCAGTCTAGGGTTCCCCTTATGTATTCCATGGCAGATTCTTATTCCATACACATGACACGGTCATTATCACAGTCCTCTGATCTAAGTTTGTCCATTTTTAACACTCAGTTTTGTTTGCATCTATAACTTCACACCTCAATACTCTGCTTCATTTTAGACAACAGAATAAAAATGCTGTAAAGCTTAATTTATTTTCATTGTTCCATAGAAGGCTAAATTTGGCTCTTGGGTCCAATGCCTCCTTTTTTTTTTTTTTTTGGTTATGAATTTCATATTGAAGAAAGAAAAATTCATACCTTCTCAATGAAATTTTCATGAACTATGCATTGCCCAGTGCTATATATTCAGCAATATTAACCACTGAAGCTATTTACATTCAGAAGGCTTCCCTCAGCCCCAGAAAGGGCAACATTTATTTTTACGTACTAAAAGAATTTCAATTTCCTGAAAATGCCACGGTCACCTCAAAATATGACTCAGTAACCCAGATGGAGGTCATGATCCTAGAGCAGGAGGAACATATCCATCATGCATGAATCAAGTGTGTCACTTGGCTCTCATGCAAGACAATATTGAAATGAGCCCCACAGAAACTGAACTCATTGTTTTTAAACACCTAAATGATCAATCTTATAGATTCAGCCTAAATGCTGGACTGACATTTGCTGGGGTCGTGTAATGAAGGATCCCACCCTCACACATCCATTCAGTGCTCAGCATCCCACTGCATGAATGGGACTTTGCAACTCCATCTCCACCATGGATTTGCTTAGTGGAAGAATGGCTGGGGGAGATGGAAGCAGCAAGGGTGAACTTAAACCACAACTGTGCTTTAAAATATGATGGGCTGGAGCCTGTGGTGCTGAGCACCATCCTATTCTTCCAGGGACAATTCAGGATCCAAGATGGGGACAAATTAAAGGGATAATTCAGCAATAAAGTGAGGGAAGGGACAGATATAAGCAGAGAATTGAGTTTCTGAAAAAAAACCTTTGTGTTTATACTATTGGGTTCACCTATGTAGCACCTAAAATAGTCATATATTACAAAGCCTCCATTTTCAGTGCTTTAGGTCAGGTTTAGCAAGAGTTCAGGGCAGGTCAGGGCCATATCCACATATGCTTGATTTGGCTTAAATCAAAGCAGTGCCACCTGAAAATGGGGAGCCTTAGCAACACACTTCCTGTTAAAAATCTTTCTCTAAAGCTCATGTTACCCAAATTATCATTTTGCCAAGAATCACAGGAAGAGAAAGTTTTTAAAAAATCTCAAAACAAGCTACCTGTTATGGGCACAATGCTATCAACTAGTCAATGCAAATTATGGTTTAAT
>VZSR01001342.1:2827640-2993825 GCA_013398615.1 Brachypodius melanocephalos
CCAGGCCAGGTTCAGTGAACCTTTGGAGAGGAGCATAGCTGGTAGTGGATTCTATTTAGCACTGAAGCAGTGCTAAAGAAAAGACATGTCTGCAGATGATCCACATTCTGGATATCAATTTGGATGCTGATTTTTTTTTCTTTACAAGATCTCAAGGTAGAACCTTTATTCATCCTGAAGCATGGGGAACACATATAACTTATTTTTCCTTTTCTGTTAGTACCCAAGAGGCTCCTAGTAAGAGCTTCCTGTTGCACTTCCCTACACGTAGTCAGGTCCAGACTGAAACAAGAGTGGCATAGATTGGCAAAGCTGCCAAGGAATACAAAAAGAATAAACCATAATTCCCTACTTCATAGACAGGAAAACGAGGCACGAAAAGATCACACTGGAAATCTGGGGCAGAGCTCACAGAAACAGACAGCAAATTGAGGGCCTGTGCTAGGACAGGAACCTATGGCATTGAATGCACAAGGTGCTGAGTATGGAAAGAACCCAAGGAAGGTGAGAGCTTTGTGAAGGCAGCTCTTCTGAAAAGCCATAACTGTACTGATTCACAGAAACGTATGACACAGGGCAAGCTACAGCCACCAACAAAAGTGCAAGCAGCAAACTTGAGGGGACCAAGAGGTGATTAAATTAGAAAACAACAGATTTGGAAAAAAAAAGCAACTCTCCCTCCCATTGTGATGGAGAACCTGTAGGATCCATTTCCACAGGAACCTGTCAGCTTGGACACTGTGACTGGGTAATTTTAGGAAAAATAACAACACTGAAAGTTATGCTGGACAGATGTGAAGAGGAATTCAGGGCATCAGGATCTGGAAAGGGAAGCAAAGAATCACTTTTTCTGTTCTTGTGTAGTGTTACAATTGGGCATATGCACACACTGTCCTTTGAAACATTCAGGGTGGGCTGTACCGTGCACTGTTGTGAGGGATAGATGGGCCAAAGGGATCTGATCTGAAAAGGGAAATCCTACTCTTCCCTCATCAAGAGGGAATAAATAAGAAGTGAGGAAAAAGAAGGGGAAGAGCATAAGGAAGATAAAGAGAGAACAAAGGGAAGGGAAAGGAGAGAGGATGGGAAGGAAATTTTCATAAGGCAGAAGAAAGGCTAGGATATTCAGAGGAAAGAGGCAGACCCCTAAAGGATTTGATTTAAACAGCCACGATGCTTTTCTTCACTCAGCAGCAATGCTGCAAAATGCATGCCCATCTCCAAATGCCTGAGAGCGAACATCAGGTCATGCAGCAAATGCCTGTGCCTGTCACTGGGGCACTGCCTGCCCCATTGCCCACCCCAAACACGAGATGCCAGCTCTCCTCCACTGCCTGCCCTAGCAGGCAAGATTGGTGCCTGATGCCACCACGGTGGCCTCCATCTGTCAGCACTGCCACCTCCAGCACCTCGGGGGCTCCAGCCCACTCATTACAGCAGTTTGCTCTGCTTCCCAACTTCCCTCGACTGGCTGAAAGGGACATGGCATGAGGGGAAGACAGCAGGGAAAACAAAGCAAGTTATGAGGAAGCTGGTGTTTTCATACAGGATTTGTGGAGTGGATTCAAATCACTGCACACAGGCAGTAAGCAAAGTGAAGAAAGGAAAAGAGCAAGAGATTAAAGCAACCTAGACACACACAAGTGATCTGCTTGCATGGTTGAAAGAAACAAAGCAGAATTAAGACCAGCTCCCCCAGTCCACGAAGGCTGCGCAGGGAGAAAGCAGAGGCTGAATCCACCACAACGCTGCCCTGTGTTGCTCACAGCAAACAAAGCTTGATTCCCCACTTCACAAAAAATCTGTTTTCAAAATACAGAAATGGGACACACTTGACTCCCTCTCAAAGAGCTGCAGGAACTCCCCTAACGGCACAAGAGAAGGGCTGGAAGGGAAGAATGTCCTGCAGCAGAAAGCAGAGGCAGAACTCAGTCCTGCACCATGAAAATTGAATTGCCTTGTTTAGACCTTGGAAAGCCTGGTGACTTTGAGTCACCTGTATCTACTGAAAGTGTCACAGGAACTGAAATTTAGGGTTTTAAATGGGTCTGTGAGGGAAAATGCTCCCAAAACCTATGAAACCCTTTTGCTACACAGGAATATCATTACAGGACTAACTAAAAAGGAGAAGTGCAAGCTGCTGTATCACCGCTTCTTTGCAATTCTGTCTTTTCTTACAATCTTGCCTCTGCTGAGGCCCAACGGTGCTTGCGCAGTGGAAAAAAATGGGATCACACAACAGAGCGAGATGCTTCTAAGCATCTCCCACAGCAAACCCTTTCCTTAAAGTAACTTCTGTTTAGAGATAGCAGATCTCTTTACAGTTCTGCAGCTCTCTTCCCTAGCAGGCCTTTCATGCACATGAAAAGAAATATCTGATCAAATACACTCCTCTATCATGGCTTTGGAAATATTAACAAGATTTAATTTATATATAATCATATCAGCAGAAGAGTTAATTGAAATATTGAATAACTACAACTTTAACAGGATTGGAACATAATGTTTCAGACATACTAAGCAGATGATTTATCCGCTATGCTATACAAATCTTAGTTAACAGTTGGGCAAAGACTTTAGAGCTATTATTTTTAGCAATAGAAGGGTATTCCCTAGGTTGTGCCAAGGCCTGTGTGCTGAAAAGCATTGTGAAAGTTCAGCTTATTGTGCGTTTTCTTCTCCTATTAGAAGAAAAGGAGACAAATGTGTCTGACATTGTTAATTGGGATCTTGTGATAATGCAGCAGTATGTGCACAGACAAATGAAATTTCAGTGCAAATTCACTGACCTTATCCAAGATATATCCAGGGAAGAAAATGGCTAAATGAATTGAATTCAGTGACATGAAACATGTATTACATTCCCAGGTGTCATATTAATTGCGCATGTTACCAGCAGGACAGTTGTAAGATAGGTACAATATGCCTAAAATCACTGTCGAGGTTAACTACATAGCAAAGAGATTAGCAATGAAACAGCCCTGAACTACAAGACACTATCCCCACCTTCAGACTTTGCAGAAACTTGTCTACAGACCTAAGTTCTGAATACCTCTTTTCCCTCCTGCAGCCACAGGCCAAAGTCTCAAATGTCAATAAAAATCAAGAAAATTGAGGGGGAAAAGGTTGACTCTGACTACAATTACCCAGATGTGGACAACCTCCAGTCAATCAAATCAGCAACTTTGCAGAGATGCACTTATGTTAAATCACTAGGCTGGCAGAGGCTGGTGTTTATCACCAGATTGCAAGTGGAAAACAAACTGATGAATCTCAGATGAGATCCCAGAGAGGGGGATTCACATTGTAAAATCAGCCACTCAGCAAGGCAGTAGGCACTACCAAACTCAGGCTTCCTGCAGTTTCCTCAAGACACTGCTGTCAACTAATTCCCTCGGGATCTTGCATTAGTCACATAGCTGCGTAGCATCTCTCTCCCCTTCTGTGAAATGGGAAGAGCAACACTGCCTTTCCACCAGGGACATATGCAGATAATCATCTCAACAGTTGTGATTAGACACGGTGATGATGGGGGCAAAAGCACTGGGGAGACTGAGGGAAGACTGAACTTGTGGCTGCAAATGGAGAAAATTGATCTACCCAAAGTAGGTAATGTGCCTGACCTTGTGTCCAGGAGCAGGTTTCAAGCACCTGGAAAAGCAAGTGTGAAATACTCTGCTGCAGAAAAACATACATGCAGAATTCATGTCCAGTTTACCATATCTTCCATTTAAGTTTAGATATGGATGTTTACTTTAAAATTACCGCTAGTGTGTGCAGGTACACAGAAATACAGAGTGAAATTGTCTAGCTACACTCATATCATTTTTTTTCCATCTGCTTTCACAGCCAATTCTCTAGAATCATGGTGTCTCAGTAGAATAATGTCTGAAAATACTGTTAAAATATTGACCTAAATTTCTGAATAAAATTGAACCCAGCACCTTCCCTCCAATATCTTTGGTATTAAGCAAAAAAAGTTTGTAAATTTGTTACTAATTTGGTTGTTTGCTATTAGAAACATTCTACCTCAAATGTGGAAAAGATACACAATTATCTCGCTAAAGTTATCATATGATCTGGGGGGTTTTGGGGGTTTATTTTTTTTCCCTGTCTGAAAATACTTGGTTGCAAAGTCTAGAGAAGCTTGTGTATTTTTCACACTGATTTAAATCAGCCCTACATGTTCTTGAAGGATTTTCAGGAAATGATAGAAGGTATAAAATCTCCCAAGTCTGTACAAAGTCCTGAAATGATAAGGCAGAGCTGTAGGATACCAGAATTGTTCCAAGTTATTGAAACTTCATCTTTCTTTTGCCCTGAACTGACAGGCCAAAGCAAGCAAAAGACTGGACACATCTTTGAAGCTTTTCCTGGTATGTTTCCAAAAAGGGCAGCGTGCCAACGCTCTTGTCAGGGAAATCTCTGCAATGTCCAAATGCCAGCTCATGAAAAGATGCTTTGCTTTCCCAGTACACCTCCTGTGCCAGAGGAAATTCTAACCCCACAGCCCCATGCTACACGCACAGGCAAGGCTTCAAGACGGTGACCTCAAGAAAACAGCGCCCTCAAAAGTGTGTCCCATGCCTTAGAAGAGACTACCTGCACATGAGGAAGTGAGGCAGCATCTCAGATGGAAGACAGTTTGATTTTAAATGTGAGATAGTCAAGAAAAAAAACAGTTGAAAGATTCCTGTGTAGCTTAAAATATCAAAGAGATGCAGAAAACCAGTGGTGGTGGCAGAGCTGCAGGTGTGGGAGAGGGAAGAAATTCAGAGCTAGTCTAGGTCCCATCTCTCCTAGCTACAAATGTTGGGAAAAGCAGCACGAGACACAGAGGCTGTAAAGAGCTGGAGCTTTCTCCAGCTGGAAACAGTATAAGAAGAGTTGTATCAATAAATTCTATAAAATAATTTAATAATGACTATCTAACTATTTATCCCAGTTTCATGATGTATTGTCTTACTATTTATTAAGAGAGACCTAAATTTTAACAGAAGTGAGTGGTCAGTGCCTCCCTTGAGCTATTGTTAAAGGCTGAATTCATTTTTAACTAACTGTGAAGATTATTCATAAATATACCATCAAAGCTCTTACTGGAAGATGAAAAATCTGTTATGGATCCAAATTTCCCCAACTAATCCTGTCTGCTGTCATCAACAACAGGAATGGGTAGAGGATGAGTCCCAGGTCAAGAATCTCTCCAGATACTGGGGGGTTTTTTGCTAAATAGATTCAGAGTAGCCCCAGCCTTGGAGGTGACAGCAGGAACACTTCACCAGCTTGCTCTGCTTGTGCAGACACAGTCAGAAAAAAAAAAATTACTTGCTTGGGGGTGGCTGGTCTCAGTGGCTTTCACAGCTTTAGTAACAAAGCTGAGACCAAAACCCATTAATTTCACAACTGCAAGCAACATTGTAGCTTCTGCCAATGCTCTCAGCTTAGCCAGATCTCCCTACTTCTGCTGTGCTGGCATTGATTTATTCATCACTCCCAGTTATTCTTCATGCCATTGATGACAATTTCTAGGGAGCAAACTGAAAATCTTTTTCCCAAGTCATGCAAAATGCAGCATGTTTAGTAGAAAAGGAGCAACAAATCCTGAAATGAGCACTCCAGGACATCTGTATTCAGGATAGATGTACATATTCAAATCACTGAAGCCATACCTTACTCTCTTGCCCTTAAACCCTGGAGGTTCATTAAGCCTAAGCCTGGAAGTATTTACATTTGGCGTGTCAACACTGCAAAGTCTTCAAAGGACAGAAAGGGAGATAAGATGGGCAGCCAACATTCCTGCTTCATCAAATGAGATCCCAGGAAGCAGTTGTGCCCTTGGGTTTTTTTTTTGTCACTCTCCTCCCATACGGGAAGGTCCTACAAATTTGGTCTCGTAACATCTGAAAGCAGCAGCTGCACTTTGTCACTAAAATGCTTTTAAAGCACTTCCGCTTCCCTCAGGTTATGATATGAAACTTCTTCCTGTTTCTCCACCCATAACTCACACATGCAGGAGTTGTTGGGAAGCTGGCTTTGAGTGCTGAGCACAGATGCAGGCTGGGAATGGGAGTTTTCAGACTCCACTCTCCACAGGACAATAATCCAGTGTAAGCAATATGCCATCTCACACTTCACCCACTGGTCATGACAGAGACCCACAGCACTGCAGCAGGGTCTGTGAATGAGTCCTGGATTTAGGGTACCAAACAGCAGCTTCCTCTAAACTCTCAAGATTCTCACTACTAAAGATATCAGTCCATCAGACGTGTCCCCACAACCTCTGCCCTGTCCTCATCTCTCATCCCAAGGAGAGCAGCGTCCCTGCTCCCACTCTTCTGGCAAAGAAGAAAGCCCCTGGGACTGAAATGTCACACATTCTGAGGACATGATTAATTATTTAAATCGACAAAATTACATTCCACTGGTGACATTCAGCTCTACGTGTGCTCTGCCTCTCCCCTTCCCTCCCTGCCAGCCCCCCAGCAGTTCTTCCCCCTGTGGACATGTGCCAGCAAGGGATCTGTTCCTTTCACTCCACTCTCTGCTAAATGTTTTTTATTCACAACCACCTGCCCCAGGCCCTCTCATCAATTATTAATCAAGTGATCCATGAATATGCAAATCAACCCACGCACTCATTTTATTAAATTAAATATTAAAAAAAAAGGAGACATGGCATGTACAGCAGCAGAATAGATGATGGGGTGGACTGCTCTGGGGAAGTGGGGATAGGTACTGTCTAACAGAGAAGGAAGGAGAAGGATGAGAGGGAATATGTACTGTACACAACTGGCAGGAGGATTACTTCTAGAGCCATTCACATGTTTAAAGTGATGCTCTGCAGGAAGGTGGGGGCTGAAGGATGAGTACATGCACATATAGGAGAGCGTTATCTCGCAGCAAATGAACAAGTGAAGAAGCCACTTTCTAATAATCCAGGTCAACAGGGGCACTGTGTAGCAGGGCAGGCATATATGAGTCTAGGATGGTCCAGCCGGCCAAGGCATTTCCACCTGGCCTACAGCATCCACTTCAGCAAAAACGCAGCTGGGCTGCTTCCTTGTGAACAGATAAAGGTTAGCCAAGGACACTGCCTCTAGATAGGTCTTCTGAGATGGAACAACTGCTGCCACCTCTCTGCATCACACAGGAGAGGAATGAGGGAGGGATTCCTTGAAAATAGTGTCTTCTCTCAGCTGATAACATGCTGACTCGTTCTGTGTTAGGTGCTGAAAAAAACTCTCTCTCTTCCATCGAGTTTTATATTTGTGTAACATCCTATGTCACCTTCACTCTTCCTGACATTCTCTCTGCACTTTTACACACCAACTGGTCTTTTTGGATCTCCTAAAATCTTTCTCTCATGGACAGGGTATGAGCCATGACACTGGCCTTTCATTTCTACCAAATACAATGTTCCCTGAGTGCTGATGCTCAAGCAAGAAAACAAAAAGTCAAATCCCCTTCCAGGACAGAGTGATGCTACCCACATGCCTACAAGCTCTTTTTAGGCCTGTAAGAAAAGAGAGAGAACCATCTGGTCTGCTTTCCTGGTCCCTGGTGTTGAGGTGAGCACAGCTGAACAGCTTTAGGATGACTCTCATTTCTGGTTCCTAACTCTTTTGCACAAGCATCCCCTTGGGTGCTCCTGCCTCATGGAGAGACCATACTCCATTCCATCTAAACAGCTTGGCTTTTTCCCTTGCTGCTAGCTTCACCAAGCTCCATCTCCCTGGTTGACTCATGTCAGGTATTGACCTTCACGAGGGTTTGAGGGAGTTCAGAGCTGGCAGGCAGAAGGGGATATCCTTCTGAGCCAGGGAGAAGGTGGTGCATGGGCAGTCACAGGGTGTATGCTTTCTCCACCAACAGAAACCAGCAGATTATCCTGACTTGTACTAAGCATTCCTACCAGCTGCTAATATGTTGGGAGGACATTTTTTCTTGTTCAGTAAATCAAGAAAGTGCTAGTGACAAAGGCCATACCATTCTTTCAAGGCAGCAAGCTTGTGACTCCTGAGACCATCACGCCAAACTTCTCTGCAGAGGCTGGGACACATGTTGTGTCAGATCATGGCCACACAAACCAAATGAATCCTGGAGCTGGCAGCAGGCCCAATCCTGTCCCAAGCAGAGCTTCAATGAGGTGCTTTGGTTATTGGATTGGGAGACTCCCATGTAGCTTCACCTTCCCATAAGGCTGTGAGATTTAGGAGATGAGTTTTCTACCTCCTGACAGTGTCATGATTTTGAAAGCAATCAGGAGAATCTCTTACCTCCAGTACAGCTTGCAGCCACACACGCTTTATGGAATTGCGGAAGGGAGGCCAGAGGAAGGTGAATGCATCAGCAGCTGGAAATTATGTGCTCACATGATTCCTTGGCCACTGCTATACTTGTGGGGGTATCAGAGGTGGATGGGAGGGGAGGAACAGCTTTCTCACCCACTGATCCAAGACTGTTGCTTCATATCAAGAAGTAATTCTGATTATAATTCTCCTTCTCCCTAAAACAGCTAACAAGCCTGACAAAAACTCATGACTTAAAAAGTATAAGGCCTAGCCCTAGTGGTATTAATTTCTTAGTAATATCTATACTATAAGGATTTGAAAAGATGCTGCAGTATCAGAGTCACAATACTAGCACTGATGCAAAAACTCCAGTACGAGGGGTTTTCAATATTTCAGAGTAATGCCTGCACCTGAATGGAAACGCACAAGGGTCAAGATGTAAGAAGGGACAACCACACCCCACACTTTTCACATGTGCAGCTGCATGTCCCCACAGAAGCACCCACATTGGGATACCTGCAGTGCCAACATGCCCAGAGGGGCAGCTTCCCTCTGCTGACATGTCCCAAACATGCACCCATGAGACTCAGCACCCATAAACACCTTGCAGGGGTCATCTTCTTCATTCCTTCAGGGCACCTCACACCCCACCTCTGTACGCAGCATGCTCCTCTGATCCCTTCAGGGAGCAAGAAGGATCCTGCTTTTTAACTTCTGAATGGGAGGGGAAAGCAGAAAAAAAAGAATTCCCTTAATGTCACCAGCTAAATGTTAATTTGGAATGTGATTTTTTTGTTGTTGTTTTCTAAATTGCTCTTAACTGTGTGCCAGCACACAGGTAAATTGTTCTTGGCTGAGAAAATGGCCTGTCTCTCTTCTCAGAGATTAACAGAGAAGACAGTGAATGGAGCAGCAAACAAGAAAACCATGCTCCTTTTACAAATCATTCAATGGTTTTCTGACTTCTTTTCTATATATTTTTCGGCTGTAAATGAGTTTCTACTGCTCACTCCAACTGAAGGCCGTGCTGGCCATTGTTAGTCCCCATTTTCTTTTTAAACAAGGTGGAGGAAGGAAGGAGAAGTAATTTGCTGCCATGGTGACTCCAAGTGAAACGAAATTGCTGTACTTCCCTCCTAGCCCTCCAAAAGCTTCTCCCAGCCACCTTCCCCAAGAACCCTACTCGTCTGGCATAGGAATGCCCATGCTTCTCTGGCTCAAAGGGAGCCTGGCTCCTCAAATGGCAGGCCACCCTTTTTCTATTGTTGGGAAGAATTAAGGATATCTCTCTCAGCTCTCTGTTTAGAAAAAAAAGCTGGAAGCAACCTACAAGGAGGTCTAATGGGCCCATCCAAAACTTTGTAGAAACAGTGCCAGAACTGTAACCAGGGAGAACGAACCTGGATGTCACTACGCTTTTGTCCATCAGTAGTTAATAACACTGGCAGCAGAGGTCAAGAGGATGGATTCAGATACTTGCACATTCTCCTGCTGCAAAGCCATGCCAAGAAAAAAAAAAAACAAACAACAACAACAACAAAATCCAAAAACCATGCACAAAAAAAACCCCCAAAAATGAAAGAAAAACAAAAACACCACCCCAGTAGCTAGTTGCTAAGACTACAAACCCTGCTTCTTTACCCAGAAAAAAATATCACGGGCTACCCGTGTCTATTTGTCATATGGAGCAACTGTTTCCCTAAACCCATTGCCTATATCCCTCTCACCGAACAAGTATTACCCACAGGTCTGCATTGTAGGTCTTGGTTTCATCTTTGAGCTGTGGCAACAGTTCACAGCAGTTGGGTTGCTCAGTTGTATAACAAGCCTATTGCATTTTTCCTAAGTTTTCCTCTATTCCTCCTCTGCCCTATTAAAGCATTTCCCCATTTTCTGCTTAAAAAATCTGACTCAACTCTTCTTTCTTATAAGAATTTCCATACTGTGCTGCCAAAAGGAGAAAGGAAATCTTAAAAGTAATGCTGTAGAAACAGGCCTCATACAACAGTTAGATTCAAAAGGGCTTCCCTCTATCTCAAAAATCACCATTAAGATCTTGTGCTTTTTGAAGCAGAAAACTTGTTTGCACTTTGAAGGTTATTCCGCATACTGAAGGAGTGGGAACATGAGTTTTGCCTGGAATTAACACAACCTGTCATGTTCTCTTAAATATACAAAGACTTCACCTGCAGTGGAGGATAGTCTACTGATGTAATTAATAATCATGTGACAGATGAAAATATCTATTTGCTTGATTCATGGATCTTGAGTGAATATGAGGAAAGAGAGACTTATGCCTGCCTTCTTTGCATTGCAAGTTTAATTTACTGCCTGTGTAGAGAAGGCTTTTCTCCCTCTACTCATCTCTCCCTCTCCAAGATTCTTGCAGCTTATCTCAGAGGAGATGCACACAGTCCCTTACGGAGACTGATTCAAGTCTTGAAAACTTGAAAGCATGTGTTCTTTTCCAGATGCCCAACTTGAAAACACACTGAAAGCTTTATCCATAGAAAGCACAGCAAGGACTGCCCAGAGGAAACACTGCTTTCTTTAACTTTCAAGTTTGGGGCTCTAAAAATGGGGGTATCAGTAACAACCAGGACTAAAAAATCCCATCCTTCAGTTCTTTGATGGTTTCCCCCACCCCTCAAAGGAATTACAGCTTATCCATATTCTTACAGCAGAAGAGGACTGAATTTCAGAAGAGTTAACTATACCATCACTTGCATATAGAAACATGCAACATCCCAAAACAATACATTTGTAGCTGATGTGTGCTCTAACTGTAGGAGAAATCACAGCAAAATGCACGGTTGTGGGAAGCCCTTATATGTAGATATACCACTCTTGCACTGTAGCTACTCACATCTCTCTCATGAACAAGCCTAAAAAGGTGAAAAGAATTAATTCAAGAAACCCAGTCCCAAATATTCAATTTTAAAATCAAGCTAGCTGGATAGAAAAAGAGCAGTCATTAAGACCATCATCATTTAAGGCGCTCAGGACAGATGAGGGAAGTCCCTGAAGAAAGGGTCTCTGAACCATGTCAGAGACACAGGAATGGTCAGCTGGAATGGGATCTGAGGAGATGCTCTTGAATGGGGAGAAGAGTGGCTGGCTTTCTGCAGTGTCTATCCTTCACATCATACCAGCACATCAGGAACCTCAGCTGGAAAGGAATATCCATATACCTTTGGAATACAGACTTCAGAGGCAGAGCTTTCAAAGTAACCCAAGAACACATCCAAGATAACAGATTTACTCAGATATCCAGTTTCCATCTCTAATTTCCAGATATGAAGAACTTGAATTGGACTTCTGTGTCCATGGAATGGGTGTTACACAGAAACCTTTCCAGTAAAAGATTAGTTCCTTTTTTTTTAATTTTAATTTTCACTTCTTTTGGTCCTGAAAGTAATTAAGTTTCAATGGCAGCTAATTATAAGTAAAGAGAAATCAGAGGCTGCATGGCTGTCTGTTCAGTGCAAGCTTGGCAAAGTGTTTTTTAATTGGTAACCCTTTGCTGTGTATATTTCAATCCATTTTGCACTGTGTTTATCGTTCCAGATTCATATTATATCCATGACCTTTCATCTAATGACAGAAGCTCATGCAGAGAAAAAATGATTATTTTAACAAACAGATATTAGAGCTATGAAAGAGAAAGCAAAAAACAGGCAAATGGAGAAAGCAGGAATGACACCAGACAAGAATGAAGCACATCATAAAATGCTAGATGCTGGTCTCTCTCCCTCCTTTTCCTCTCATATGTGGCCAGTGCAGGAGCCCTCCAACCCACAACTACAGCCTTCCTTGGCTGATGGCAGGTACTAAGGAGCAGCAGCCACTGAAAGCCTTAGATTAACTTGCTATGCCCATGGCCACTTACTGGGAAGAGACACTCAGAGGTGCATCCTGAACACAGCTTTTTGTGCAGCCAGTGCCACATTTGGAGTTGTGGCCCAAACTTTCTATGATTCTGAAGTTTGCCTTGATTGCAAGTCAGGGTTTAGTACATCCTCCAAGTCACTCTCAGGTGAGAGCTTAGAAACATGAAGCTGAGAATCATTAAAGACAACACACAACTTGAACTGCAGGGTGTAAGTTGGAGATAAATAGGAAAACAGATCCTAATTTCATGCATGTAATGGTGTCACCCCAAACACATGTAGATTCACCTTCCTGTACTTCAACTAAGTGGAAGATGTAGAAATATCAACAAAATCCTATTCCTTACCTTTGGGCAAAGCATTAGCCCCAGGATGAACCCTCAGCCACCACATTGACACCTGCCTGTGTTTTCTCACTCACTACTGTATGTAGTTTCCAAAACACCAGAGTCTGTGTCCTCAAGTGGAATGAGATGTCTCAGAGCCCTCAGGCCCCTGTGGCGGTGGAACAACATCTCTATACAAACAGCAGCAGCAGCTCTGTCGGGCTGGGGCGGTTGGTGGGTTGCACGTGATCCAATCTGAGCTGGCACTTCCCGCTGTTAACGCACAGCTCTTGCCAAGTGCCCACCTGGCTCCTGCAGGAAACAGCTTAGCAGGCACTAGAAGCTTGGCAAGAGACTCTGCAGATTAATCTCAGTAAATTTATATGATACACTGAGCACCAACTGCCTGATCCACGCTTACCAGCAGCAAGGATGATCCAGTAGTGAAGGGCCAGGGATATTCAGCAACTCACCCCAGAAGTACCCTGGTACTGGAACATCTAATACACATCTTTACTTCCACCCCTAAGGAAATTATCCAGCATGCATCCTATGGTATCCCATAAGGAAAACTCTGAGGTGTAATTCATCCAGCAGAGCAGAATTTTTGATTACTACCTCACACCATGACACTTTTGTTTAGGACTGTATCATTCCACAAACTTTCAGAAAGAACACAGGTATTTTTTTCCTGAGTCCCTGTGCTGAAATTAATTTTTCTGCTTGTGCAATTGCTTTTCTAAAGGTTCACACAGCTTTCACCAAAAAGCATATAAGAAACAGTATAAGAGTGGATGGATACTAGTGCTATGTTTGAATACCATTAATCATACATAAACTTAAGAAGGAAATAAAAGCAGTATTTTTTTTAAAAAAAGAGTAAAATTGTCTGCAAATAAAGAAATAAACAAATATATTATGGGAGCCATTTGTTGATGTTGATGGTCAGGAAATGGCTGCCTTGAGCCTTAGAAATAAAAGCAACTGTGCAAAAACTCAGTGATATTTCCAGAAGTGTGACAGTGCCTAAGACATATGAAATTCAGTGAAACTCATAACCTACCTCAGGCCTTGCATAACACCAGTTTAGAAAACTTCATTCAAAGATACAAAATAAACCAAAGCATGGATGCTCAAGATTCATGAGCTCTTTAAGGCAGAAGCAGGTACCACGCTTTGCATATTTTTGGGAATCCATCTTCACATCAGATGCCAACATATGGTCATAAAGTGACTGAGGGGCTCTGGACAGACATCTACAGAACCCCCCAAACAAAACTCACCCCTGAAAGGTTTACATAGAACTTCTTTATGGGGGAGATTTCCAGAAGCTCAAATGGCCCTTAGGCACAACCCTTCCATCAACTTGCAAACTCTAAAATACTAAGCAGGTAATTTAGAAGCCAAAGAGGAAAAAATACATTTGCAGAGCAATCACTTATAACTATACATCCAGTCCCAGTGCCTCTTTGTGATTCATTAATAAAGAAAACTCACAGACTAGCAGCTGTGTTCAAGAAAGATTGCAGCAAAGTCCATCTGAGCACCAGCACTAAATATGCCATGAGATGTCACTGTGCAGATTTGGGAGCCCTCATATTGCTAGGCTGACATCCATCTGGCCACTTTAGCACTGTTGTAGCAGCACGGAGTTGCAGTTTTTATAGCCCAGTTCTCCCATATAAACTTGATACAGCGGGCTGTTTGAGGTGAAGGTTTGTTCAGCTGCGTCATGGCTGCCTCAGACCTTGTCAAGACAGCGTTGCTCAGCTGATCTCTTGGAATCCCTTCCCTGTTCCCTCTGTGAACTTGTAGAAAGGTGAGGGGGAAAAAAGGTAACAAGAGAGTAGAGGGGTGTGCAATTAGAAACTATAAATTCATCAGATGGTTAAGCACCAGGGGGGAAAAAGAGCTCTTTAAACTAAGAGAACATGTTGACATAAGAACATTGGATGTTAACTGGGCATGAACACAGTGAGACTGGAAATTAAAGAGGGGCTTTTAAAACTTCAGAGAAGAAAATTAGACAGGGATCACCAACTTCACTATTAGGGGAAAGCCACCCCAATCACACTGCATATTTATGAAGGAATATTTAACAAAAGCTGAATCAAGTAATTCAGAGGTTTCCATGTATCCTGTGTTGTATTAGAACTGTCCCACACACTTTGTTATGTGTAAAAGTTATCCCATACCAGTGTCTCAGAGTTTTTCCCTTGATTGGTAATGTACAAATACTAACAAACCACACTACTATGAACACCAGAACAATGACAACTCTTTTTATACATCTATTCAATGTGTGCAAAATGACCTATTTAAAATGTGTGAGGTATGTTTTCAAAAGTAGCTTTCAAAAAAACAAGACCCATTTTCAAAAAAATAACTCAAATCCCTGAGTCCTTTCATTTTCAGGAAGACAAGCTCATGAGTAGCTGAGGTGCTTTTAAGGAGGTTTGTCCCTAGTCTTCAGTGCCATTTTTAGGAACTTTGATCACTTTCACTTCACTGTCACACAACACGGTTTTGTCCTATGCCATACTGGAAACAGTGTCTCTAACCTTTTGATTCTAATGAAGCTTGAAATTCTAGGATAGATGACAAACTTGGCTCAGTTTTATCTACTCCTTTCTCTAGACATGAGGACCATGGACCATGTAACAATGTAGAAAGACACCAATAAAAAAAGAGAAAAATTTGCTCTTGACTTCAGCACCACACATAACATATGAGTTATACCTTTGTGAAAAAGCCAAACCACAGCATATTTTTGTACAGGATCTGAATAACTCACATTCCCACCTAGTCTCCTCAAACACTAAATGAGATATCTACCTGAGTAAAAGGGTTTTTTTATTGCAATAAGGCTTTTTCAAAAATTATTTTTAGGCCATACTCATGTTGTCAGATCATGTCTGGATCACAAACACCTTGTCATTTCCAACATGCCAGGTCACCAATCTTTAGAGGTAAGTTAGTAATTTGAATATCTAATCAGAAACCAGACACTTCAGCTGATACAAGTGAAATCATTGGTGAGGGATACAATCTCCAGCAGAGCAGTTGACGTGAACAGTGAACTGCTAATTCTGCAAACTTTTTTGTTTAATCTGAGTATATCATTAACATTTTAGACATATTCCATTTGAACATTTTATGACATAGTGCAATCATTGAGAGGCAGTCTATGAGGTTTATCTTTACGAGGTAAAACAAAAAAATTTAACCCAAAAGCAGCAAGAATTTCTGAAAATGCCCCACACTGGTTATCTAAGTCTGAACAAAGCTCAAGACACAGATCAGAAGTTTCTTCTAAAGAAAGAGCCTACTTACCCATCTCATACTACACATCTCAACACCAGCTGGAATACCTGTGCCCTGCCTTCCATCACCCATTTGGGGTCAACAGAGTGACCTGAGCATGGTGCACACTGGCCATCCAGTCCAGACTGAATGTTGATCTTGTAATTTTACTCTGACTTATCAGACCTTCAGCAGAACTCAGTTGTCACAGTAAAGGACAGCTGCCATATGGAACATATTAAGCTACTGACAAGCAAAAAATCACAGTGCCTTCACTCATATCTATCCTATATGAACATATCATTTTCCTTGCCACCCAGCAACAGTTTCTGAATGTTTTGCAACATATATATTCTACCAAAACCGTAACAAAAAGCGCTGCTGTGCCAGGATCTTATTAATACAACCCTCCCAGACAAATAACCACTCCTTCAGCTCCAGCACACATATTGCTTGCTGCCTTCTCTGGTAGTTATAGAAGCAGTAGCCAATACCATTTGGGTGACAGGATGTTCTGATACTTGGGCATAACTTGATGGATGCTAATTACAGTGAGATACTGGTATTTATCACAGCTATGCTCAACTGCATCAAGATGTTTAACAGTTACTAGGATTCAGAACAAGCTGTGCACGTCTACTCATTTCTCTTTTCCCCTCCCAAATTTAGCACATGCAAGCACACGACACGGCAGTTTTGTTGCCAATCCAAATTACATAGCGATGTTTTCGTGAAAAGCACTCAAATTAAATAACTTACCATTGCTTTAAAAGACAATCAGGGGATGATTAGAAAGCCCAAAGACTTACCTATGAAGAGAAAAAAAGAGGGAAAAAAAAAAGGCAAGTTATTGGCTGAGCAAAAGAAAGAACAGAAGGTTTTCCAACAATTTGAGCTCAGAAATCTCACAAAAGTCTTGACAGAATACCAAGAAAAGCAGATCTAGTTCCTTGCAGGGATGACCCTATGAATTAGAGAGGACCAGCTTACCAGGTAACACTAAAAACAATGGCTATTTTAATCACGCTTACAGTCAGGCTCAAAACAAAAGTATAATTTCCTACCCCAAGGAACTTAGATTCTCATTCAAGAGCACAGCAGAAAATTATCACCTGTGGGGCAGGAAAAACATACTACTCTCCTATCTGGCTGAGACACCATCAGACTTAAGTCTTAAGGATTATGTGGAGTACTTGTGTTAGATGTCACAGGGGAGCAATTAAAAAATAAATATAATAAATTAGTTCTGAATTGGCTCTAAAATGTGAAGGTGGCTTATTTGCCAGGGTTATTTTGCATGTAGAAAAAAAGAAACAGTTGTAAGTCTTTCAAGACTTTTTACTTCACAGAATCACCGAATGGGCAAGGTTGTATCAGACCACAATGGGCTTTCTGGTCCAACCTTCCAGGGTCATCCTAGAACATATTTCACAGGATTGTACCCAGATGTTTCTGGAATATCTCCAGTGAGGGTGATTCCACAGCCTCTCTGGGCAACCTATTCCAGTAATCAGTCACCTGCACAATAAAGTTCTCCTTCAGGTTCAGGTGGAACTTCCTGTGTTCCAGTTTCTGCCCAATGCCTCTTGTCCCGTTCAGTTCTTCTCTCACCATTTACCCTGACTGGCAATATTGAGAAGAAAAGCACCTGAGCACCCAGATCCCTGACAAACATCCACAGAGCTCTGAAATCAAGCTTGATGATTGCCAATTTACCCTTGGTATGGCTATTGCCCTTGTGAAAGACCAACAGGGACTAACAGCCACACGTGTTGACAAGCCTTGACAACCTTTCCATGAAATCTCTGATTTGAGCCCAAAACAGGCATCAAACTTATCTGAATAACCAGCTGGGGTGGCAAATGGGTGCCCTTCTTCCCTGGGGAAGGGAGTCACCCACTTCAACTACTTGCCACTTCACCCAGGTGACACTGTGTGGCTCTGGCCTGAGGCACTCACTCAAAATCCTACCCATCTCCTCCTCAGCTTGGAGGGCACTAAACCTGTTTGTAGTGTCAAGTCATCAGGAGGAACAGGAGTTCTGTAAAGAATGACTGTTTTCTAGTTTTCATATCTGACCGACTTGTGAGATGCAGTGCAGAGCCCACCTGCATATCCCATGTCTGTAAAATCTCTGAGATTAACCTCTCTATTTCTTTCTTGCCAAAATGTTACTCAACCTACTCATTTCCTCGTGTATCTCCTTGGCCTGGTCACACAGCCTGATGACAAGGACACACCTTCTGCAGAGGAGATGACTCTCAACCCCAGCTTTCTGGACAGGCACTGGACCTGCAGAGCTGTGCCTGCTATTGTGAGGTCTGTTGGGGTGGAACCCTCTGACATCACCGGTGCAGCACCTTCCACAGACACTGGGGAACGAGTTCTACAGCACCTAGTAACCACTGTGCTGGGAGCTCAGCCTGAGGCTTTTGGTTTCAGCATGTTTAACTCTCCTGTGGTGGCTGCTGCCAACGCCTATCACCTTATCAACCACGCAGTTCTTTGTGGTACTGCTGTTAAGAACCATGGATCCATGGTGCTAGGTACATACAGAAAACCAAAGACTGCTTCATTTGAAGCAGCTAGGGTGCATTAAGTTTTTCTTTATTTTTCACCAGAAAATGGGGAGCCTTGACGGTGAAGCTACAAGCATCAAGCACAGCTGAAAAATCTCCTATTAATTGGGTTCCCCACCCAGGCTCTCTCCCACTGCAACCCACTTTTTAATTTTCATGAAGTGACTGACTCCTTCCCCAAGCCTATCTTCCCATTCAATGAAATGCCACTGCTGTCCTTCAGACAATCATGCCTGTGTGCCACAAAGAGCTATGCCAAGCAGGAGTTTCAGCTGCTGCACAGAAAGTTTACAAATGGTAACACAGCTCTGTAAGGATGAATATTTCGCACATTATCATTGCTTCACTGAGGTTTCCAAACAGACTGTAGACAATAAAAACTCACAATATGTGGAAGCACTCATAATAAATGTATTTTGCTTAAAAAGCCTTATTTACAGGGGGCTGGATCTAAAGACTATTGATGTTACTAGCCCAGGGTAGAAAGGAGCAACATTACAGTGAAGAGGCTACTTGGGAAGGAAAAATCACTTTTGGGGGATATATGAACCTGTATCATCAAGCTTTGAGCATTGTTTGCAAATTAATGACTCAGCTTACAAACATCTGAGCAAGCTTGTGAACATGGGTGCTCCTGCCTGCACAAGTCCCCATTCACTGGCACAGGAACAGCACCACAAAGCACCAGCTCAGCTCTCTTGCCTACAGTTCCAACCATGTGGATGTGACTGCCACCAGAGGGGCCAACAAGGTGGTTGTTCACAAATAATATTCACCCAGGACTCCTGCACACTTTCTGTTTTCTCCATTGCTCAGCAACACATCTCCATTTTACAGCGTGCCCTCTACACAGTCAGCCCCACGCAGCTCAGTGGGATGAAACTCGTTTAAAAGAGAAGAAAAAAGGGTCTCAATAATAAGAAGAAAGATCAGGTGGTTTCTTTAAAAAACACAGGCTTAGGATTTTTTTTTTTTTTGGTGAATTGTATGCAAGATCGAAGAAAATTGTATGCAAAGACAGAAAGAATAGAGCTGGTTATTTAGAGATGAAAAAGCAGATAACACTAAAAAGCTTGTGAAAACCCTAAACCCAGTCACATCTCAATGCACACATTCTCTTCAGAAATGGCCTTGCAGATATCTGGAACAGTGCTCAGTGTGCAATGCATACCAGAGTCATTGAATACTTACAGATAAATATTCATAGACAATTTGTGAACAGGAAAAAGGATGAAACCACTTTTAGTGTGTTTAGACTCACTGACACAGGAATAGGAATAATGTCATACAGCATCATTGATCCATCAAACGGCACAGGGAATTAGGAGTAGATACTCAGTTAAAAGACATTCTCAAATAAACCAGAGGCTAAAATTCAATCACACAAACTATCTAACAACTGAGAATAATGAACAAATTTGTATAAAATCAGTCTGCTCCCAGATAACTTAAACAGAGGAGCGAGAATACATTTTAATAACACACTAGAGAAGAAAAAGTGAATGAGGATGGAAAAACACCTGTTCCTCCTGGCAGGAAAAGGAAATGAGGGGAACAAATCCTTCCCCTGCTTACACTGCTCAAGCTCCTACTTGCTTCAGTTAGATTACAGCAGATTTGGCCCTCATTGCATAAAATCTAACAGCACAATCACCTATGAAGAGCTGCACTGGGTATAATGAACAAAAACCCCACAGCATATCTTCCAACAGTTTCTCCTCCTCGTCATAGGACACCTAACCCTCCTTCCTCCCACCACCTCTTGCTCCTGCTAAACTTTCCTGCCTTCCAGATAGCTCTGCTTATCAGTCAATCAAGACACTTGGTCCAGCTTCTGTCTTAAGGACACTCAACAATAGGAAAATAGAAGATCAGCTTAGCCAGCTCTGCAGAGGAGATTATTCAAAAGGTTAATTACTGAATTAAACAGAAATAGGAAATGGAAGGGCCAATGGGAAAGTGGATGGAGGAGGAAGGGATGGAGCAAATTATTTTCAGCTGCTAAATCCAGCTTCCCAAACCCTTAAAGTCCTTTACAATATGGGCTGAAGAAGGAGGGAACAGGATGGGGTTGAGCTGTGTTCACTTACATGTTCAATAAAACCTCGATAATGTTCCTCTCCTAATCCTGTGTCATTAGGAACAAAATGGTACATCAGGAGACTATTTAGATATGAATGCCTGCAACTTCACCATCTGACCTGCTGACTTCTTTCTTCTTTCTGCTCTCTCTTCCTGTTGCTGGAGCCAGTTATTTTTAGAGATGTGATTTTTTTTTGGCTAGGCACTTGTCCTCCAGCAGCAGGGGCTCCAAAATGACCTAGCTGGAGACCCTTATGGCCATTATTATTATTTTTTTTGGTATAAAGGTCGTTATTACTATAATAGCTGTGAATTAATCTGTCTATTCAGAAATTTTTTAGAAGGAAAACAAAAACTCCAAAACAAAACAAAGAGGCATTTTCTATCGTGCCTCCAATCCCTGTTCTCACTAGAGCAGGAGGAGTCTGGCTGCTGGCTTCAATGGGAGAGGACAACTGTGGACAATAGGAGAAATTTTCAATACTAAAACAAAAGCCTCAGAGAGCAACCGAAATAATTAAAAATTAAAACTGGTATGTCTTTGCTACTAGCTGCTGGAAGGAAACACAACTAAAAGAAGCAACTGTCTGTATAACCCTCTCTTCATCCCTAGCCTTGTATCAAACCCAGCCCTGGCCCATAGCACATTCAGATGCAATGAAAAATCTTGTGTCAGGAACAAGTAACACCATATGGAAAAGCCTAGCATGGAGGCCAGAGGCGGTGTCATTGTGCCACCTCTTTGTTACCCCAAATCCATGCCTGTGACGGAAGTTCACCAGAGACTGCTACGTATCAATGACATGAAACAATCCACACATCATTTTTATGGCTTAAGAGATCAATACAGGTATCTCTTCTCATTATACTATAAAGTACAATGTGTGCAGTCACTACCCTTAAGTCACTTGTCAGTACATGACATAATGAACCCTGCTTTTTCTCCTCTGGTCATTATTGTGCAAAGGCTCTATGAGATTTCACAGGCAATCAACTTAGTATTTCTATTAGAGAAGATGCACTAAAGTGAAGGAGGCAAATAAATGTTTTTGCAGCTCTTGCCTAGCATTAACTCTGCAGGCTGGTTTTGATACCATTGGGGGGAAAAAAATAATGAGAGCATGTTTGAAGCCTCCACAACTTTCTAGAGAGTCATAATGTTATAGAGCCTTCTGAAACTGAAGAACCTACCTCATTGCTTATTAAAATTTAGGCAAATCACGAGGTGAAGGGGGTAATAAATAATCTTGGGGGAGAAACACTTGACAAAACTATGTTCCAAAATGTCATGAGCAAAAGAGCCTTGACTTTGGGAATTTCACTTAATTTGATTTATTGCCAATTAACATAAACTTTTATTTACTCTTTCGGGCATTGGGAAACAGAGATGACAAACAATTAAACAGACACTTAGGTAAACCTCTTTCTTTGCAGTTCCCTGGGGTCCACAGCAGTACAACACATCTTCCCACACACAAGCCAGCCAGTCTCCCCTTCCCTAATCATGGGCACACATTACACTTACAGCAAGCCCCTTGGGTGAGGCGATGGACAGCTCAGGAGACTGGGTTGGGGTGAGGTAATGGAAAGTTCAGAAGACTGGGTTGGTAGATGATGCTTTCTTGCTGCAGCTTGTTATTTCTTACTGTTTTCTTTCTCCTTTGCTTTCTGGTTGTTTCCTCTTCTCCTACCCAAGTCTTCCACAAGCTGCAGTTCCTTTTGGGTATCCCTGTTCCAGCGTGGGCCACCCATGGACGCAATGTCTTCTCTGATAATGTTCTTTTCCACGTTCCTCCTCCTCCTCCTCCTGCATTTGCTTACAATATCCCTTTCTCATCATTCTCACACATCTTTCTGTGTCTAGTTTGTTTTCCCCTCTCCTGCCCCGACATGACCCCTGAAGAGGCTAGGACAGCTCTGACTGGACACTTTCCAATTGAGGAAAAGCTTCCATCAAGGATTACGGTGGAGTGGGCAGGAGGTTTGCCCTTCAGCTCCCTAAGCCATTGGTATATCTGCACAGAGCTATCCACCACTCCAGGACCCTGCATCAATACAAAATGCTGTGTTAGAAAGATCAAAACCAGAGAAATGTGCTTCATTGGGAGTGACCATCAGGCCCAGCTAACCAGATCCTTGCCATACCACCTTCCAACCAATGTTCTTCAGCCACTGGAGTTATTTCATGCTGAGACAGTGCAAAAATACTTTCATAGACTGGGTGATGCTCAATCTTTCTTCTTGTTTATCTCCCTCCCTTCCATTCCCTCCAAAAATTCAGGCTGCAGTTGAAGTAGTAAATGGCTGTATCCCTGAGCACAGCTTCCTTGAGTTAGAGTCTGCCTCCACAAACTAAAGCTCTTTTAATAGCACTGTCAATGAGAGATTGCATATCTTGTTAAGTGCTATTCAGATGCACCCACAGACGCTCACTGCTTAAGAAACACATCTCTTCCTAATAATATAGTTGGCTACATTATCTTATTTGACACTAAAAACTTGAGATGATTGATGGTAGCTTAAATTCTGAATAGACAAAAATTACAGAGCAGCTTTATAATCTTTTGCATTAGTGCCCTGGGGAAATGGCTGAAGTCTTTATCACATCCAAAGGACAGCATGACTGATGCTAAACCTCTACCCTTCCAGCCAGACCAGCCTTCCACGAAGGTCTCAGGCAGCTTGGTCAGGAGTCTGCCTATAAGAATGGCTTTGAGGGCCCAGCATCTGATCATTAGGTGCAACATTTTTCATCATCCCTAACTACTGCTTTGCAGTATTCCTAACATACCTGCAACTAAGTCAGGATCAAGGAACAAAGAGAGAGGAGGGATGATGAAGGGAAAAGAACAGATCAAGAAACTTCCCTTTAACTTGGGTACAAATGAGGATCCTGCTCAGAAGTAACGTAGTATTTGCTTTCTGGACACACGAATACCACAGAAGATCTCAGGGATTATATTCTAACAGCTATGGAAGAGCGGTTCAAGAATCTGCCCCAAGAGAAAAAGCAAATGTACTGCCAGCCATGAAGGGTAGGTTTGGGAGGGACCAGGCTTTTACAACACCCTTGGAAAGAATGAAGTTCATCACTTAGAGAATCATAGCTATTAAAATGGAGTAGAAATTCACCCACTCCTAAATCTCTTTTCCAAATTTGAAAAAGCAGTCCAAACTAAAGTTCTCTTTCTCAAAAGGAAGAAAAAAAAAAAAGATAAATGTGAAGCAAAAGGAGCCTCTCATCAAGAGAAAGGCCACTGAAGGCTCAAACCCCTAAAGAAGATAATGAATTTTTTATAATAGCATGGATAAACATATAGATCCCATGTGAGCATAGGAGACACACATGAACAGGGAGATGGTCGCCAAACTGCAAACCATAGGCTTCCTTAAGTTTTTTGCTAGAGGAGAGTGTCCCCACTGTTCCTTTCACTCAACTGATGGTCTTTTATCCAGAATCACCATTTGCCTCAGCCCCCAAATCTCAAACCTTTATGGCCATAAACAACTCCACAGAAAACTCTCCTTTTTCTCCCTGAAGAATTTTAACACACAACAGCTAGTGAGGAAAGAAGATATTTCTGAAGCAATGCTCCCTTTAGTCAATGTTGCATCAACTGTGTTTCTTGTCCTTCCTTGCTTTGTATCAATCTTACTTCTATTAATCCACACATCAATCTTTTTAAGACTAGGTTTCTATTGACAAAGAGAGGAGGCAACTGTTCAAGACTTTTTTGAGCATTGCAAGCCTCCTAGCAAGATCCAAGCCCATCTCAGGACAGACATATCAAGAAGACTCCATAGTAAATACTAGCCTTCATGCTAAGATCAGTAAATGACCTAGGAATTCACACTACAATTTCACAACAGTTCACTTGAGTCTGTCCAGCTAAACCTCAGTGTTCCATGTTTAACCAGAAAAGCTCCATAGCTTCACAATATTGCTGTAGCCTTGGGGCCAGAGCTTGTTAAACAAAGTAAACAAGCTCTGATTTGCATGAAATGTAAAAGTTATTAGTAAGGCGATGTTGAAATGAAAATGCAGGAATCCATTCTTTATCGGAACCACTGAGCTCTGGTGCAACCAGACAGTTTGTACAGCTCGGCAGAGTGGGAGCTGATGGCTTTAGGTGAGATCACTACACATGATGTCCCCATCTCACAGCCTGGAGAATGCTGCCACAAAAGAAGCTACAGATCGCTAATTTAGTCAATTCTCTGAGAAAAAGCATAGCTTGAGGAGTAAACATTTAAAAAAACCCTTCCTCATAATCTGCTAGCCAGAGAGTACCGGAGAAAAAGTAAATCATGGCCTGACTGGTGCAGGTCATATGAAATAATGTTCAGTGACATCACTAACAGCAAAGGCAATACAAAAAGCCCTAGCCTGCCTACATAGTTTTCAGCAAGCTTGACAGGGCACAGAACGTTTTTCCTCCCACATCCAGCGGAAAATATCATCTCCTTGTCTGTCTTTATTCATCTGGTGTCTTGCCTTTTAATTAGCCTATAAACGTTTTGGAAGGGAGAACCATCATTCTGATTCCGCACTGGTGCAGAGCAGAGGGCCTTGGTTAATAGCAAGGCCAGTTTAATGTTGCTGAGATGAGAGCTGTCATCAGCCAGTCCCAGTTTAGCAGCTTTGCCATTACATGATTTTGCTGGATTGCAGCCCCCTTGCCTTTGCAGTCAGCTTGTGTGGCTTCCACGTGCATTCTCCAGACGTGCTGCGGCTTGAAGAGTGCATCCACTGTAGCATCTCTGCCCACCCAACTGGCTGCTCTCCTGCACCAGTGCACATCTCTTCCCCCTGCCACCTCACTAGTTGCTTACTTGTGATTAAGTCCATCTTAATAAATGAGTCCCATTAAACTGCATTTCTCTGTCACTGTTAGAGACATAAAATTAAAAACTGACTGTCTTTAATCACACCAGGCTGTGTCTCCATCTCTCAGGCTCCACTTATCAATAATTAATATAAGAAAGACTGAAATCCATTTCAATTTCAAAGACTCAAATGTTACAATTTTGCTTTAAAAGAAAGAGAAAGAAAAAAAAAAAGGAGCCACCATCACTCTGAGAAACAGAAAAAGCTAGATTCACATCGAGGAAAAGAGAATCTGGCAGAACTGCAGCAGCCTCCAAGAGGAGAGAAGGGGCTTGAATGTGACAATCAGCTCTTCTTGTTGCTTTATAACTGGAGATCTTTCCTCTCAAATACTCCCACATAAAGGAAGAACAGTGGTCTCAGGGACTAGATTTCTGCATGCTAGCTCATGGCTTTATTTCTTTTGGTTTTGCCAAGTCCCCAGAGCAATGACAAACAGCACGCTGCACTACCCAGCCTGGTATCTTCTTTAAAAGAACTTCCAGATCTCAGATACTCCTAGGGAAAGTCACAAGCAGCACTTTCCTGTAAACACAGTGTCAGTACAAGGCAGAACTTACTGGTATGAGCAAGGATGTGAGGCAAGTCGTCAGCCTGACTCTCACTGCATTGCTTTATACAGAACTAAAATTAACATAAAACCCTTTTATTCAAATGGTACTGCTGCTTACTCGGGCTTTTTCCCACTGTACCATACCCAGCATTTCAGCCAATTCTACTTTTGTTGCATAGAAAGTACAAGAAAGTCAAACATTAAAATATTGAAAAACCCCACAATTTTTTTTCAACTGTCTTTCACCCCAGAGCAGCTGAGGACTCACTGTCCAGTGTGAAGGTCTGGCTGCAGCTAGCTTTAGGCCAGAGCTGGGTGTATCTCTGAGTACAACTACACAGCAAGGTCCCCTGCCAGCACCATGTCCTGCAGAAAGACCCCTGTGACCATGGCCATTCTGTGCCTCAAGTTGCACACCCTCAAGGGCTGTCTAAGCTCAACTCAGGCTGGACTGGAGACACAGCTTTCAGTCAGTTCATAGTGTGAGTAGACAAACTGACACCTTCAAGAAAAACGAGATGCAGAGCTGTCATGTAGTACCTGACAAGGGCTCAAATCACATTGTATGCACACACCATCAGCAGACTGGACAGCTTTGCCAGCCACAGCCACTATACAGGTAAATATGCAAGTGAAAGTGAAACAGAACACAAAACACAGGAACTGTCCTTTCAGGGAAATCTTGCATATGAACAAAACAACTCTTTCCTAACCCAGGTTACTGATCAACACTCAAATGATACTGAACATAAAAATGCTCAGCATGGCACTAGAAACACACATGAACCTCCAAGCTAGGTGTTATCCTACATAATTCCCAAATCAGGCTATTTCCAGCATGCTCATCAGCTGAACACCTAGCCCAACACCTCCCAAGCCTCAGCAGGACCCAGAGTACCCAGTCCATTCGGATCTCAGCACACCCTGCTGTCCAACCACAATTGCCATGGAACAGGGGAGTTGCACACAACTGAACCCTGCTGCTGGAAGTAGCAACAATTAGGACATTACCCTCTGATTAACAGCCCAGTGCGCGGGAACACAATAAGCAGCCTGGCGTAACACCGCCACACCATAAGTCATTACTCAGTAATTACTGTGCAACTACTCAGGGACACAAAGGCACAACTCCCCCCTCAGAGGTACAGAGAAGAAATATCATTCAGTAGCCTTTAATTACTGCAGAAACACACAGCAACAAATGATGACCTACCCACTGGTATAAAGTGGACCTATCACTCAGGACTCATTCCCTGGTAGTTACTAAGGGAACCTTTTGGTAATCCCACAGCGACTATGGCACATTGTTGCTGTGGGGATTTTTATCCCAGCATATGGCCGGTTTTCAAGATTTTGGAAGGGGAGCCAATATGGAGGAGTCACAAAGAAACATTGGCTGAATTGCTGTTATCTCTCCAATAAGCTCCCTGTTCCACACCACTGAATTGTGGCAACGTTGTGGTAATGCTTTCACTGACTTAGGCGTGAGGGGTATAATTGCACCTTTGTCCTGCAGATCTTGTGGTACTTGTAATTATATCCCATTACCAAGGAACACAACAATTTCAAACCTATTACCCACAGGTATCATTTATTTCAGAGTTGAATTTATTACTTCAGTGCCAGCCTCGTTCATAGCTCTCCTTTATGCATTCAAGCTTCCCTAGTGAACAAACATTGAAAACAGAGTGAACTGAAAAAAAATGGGATACAGGGATAATGGATGGGAGCAGAAGATGCAGGGGCCTTTCTAGCCCTTGCCCTATTCTGTGTGTTGCTTTTCACTAAGTCCATGGGAGTTTCCTTAAGAACAAGCAGGCATTAATGCAGAAGGGGAGCAACCCTCTTGCAAAAGCCCAGAGAGGTGGCAAGATGCAGCTGCTCCCAGCACCACCATCATTTGTGATGGGGCTGCAGCACTGGCAGTTGTCACAGCCATCCATGATTTCCAGGCTGCTGTGTTTTGTAAACCTTCCCTCCAAGAGCCCCTGTGTCTTGTAACAACTTTCTGTCTGAAAAATTTAGAAAACCAGAGGTATGCTCTAGCACAGAGCCAAACTTTGATGCAAAGGACTGCCAATTGGTCTGCAGCTATATAATACGCCAGAGAGAAAAACAAAGCCTGTTTACTTCTGACTATTCAATTCCCAACAAGAGTGGAGTCACAGGAGGAAGAAATTGATATTTTCCCCAAGCTATATCCAAATTTTAAAAGGAAGCAAGCAGCCAAGAATATGGATCTTTGCTGAATGCAGTGTGCCACTTCACCAGAAGCAGAAAGGAAAATATGTACAGCCTTCCTGCAGGATCCCTTTTCCCAACTAGCAGAGATGTTTATGATATTTGCCACCACCACTGAGCTCCTCCCAGGTTGTGTTCATTTCTGCACACAAAGCAGTGTGGCCTCTGGACCACCGCAACTTCTGACCATTTTTAATAAGTTTTTAAAGGAAATTCTGGCAATCAGGTACTGCTCCCTTACAACTTCTGACACTCAGCTGCTCTGAAGGGCTGAAAGAAGGGCAAGCATAGTACTCCTTATCTGCCTTGGGAGCTCCTAGCTCCAAGGGGAATGATTTACTAGATTATACTGAAATGCATTGATTCAGTCCTGACTCTCCTGTGTTGAAGGGACTGAAAAAAAGGGAGGAGGCAGCAGTAGATAGAATGAGGGTCAGTTCCCCCACTCCAGGGAACTGCAGTGAGAACATGGGAACTGTGAGCATCCCTGATGACACACATTTTACCTAATGACAGCAGGTTTCCATTTTGGGGAGCTCAAACAATACCAGATACTGAAAAGGCTAGAAAGAGTAGATAGAGACATTATAGATGTATGTCTCACTTCCTGCTTTATCTTTGTGAGGAATAAGTCATCTCCTCAGGTAACAATAAGTGCCCCAGCTCCTGGAGAGGAGCTTGCTGCTGTTCAAATGCATTGCACTCCTATAGGAAGTCAAGCTCTAGGAGCAACAGGAAAATATAATGCTGGAACACAAAGAGAAGACCTGAAGTTGTTATGGAAACCAGATTCTCACAAGCTCACACCACCAGATAAGGTCTCTCCCCTTACATCTGTTTGTCAAAATGCCCAAGATGCACAGGAGTCCCTGCTGACCACAGCTCCATTGCCTCACCTTGCATTCACTCCCAGACCTTGCTGTCATGCTCTCTCAGTTAATTTAACATGGCCTAAGCATCTCCAGTGATGAAAAAGGGCTCAGGACTCAAGCAATGCCCTTTGGGACTTTGCTTGGAAGAGCTGGTGCTGGTAGTATCAGGTTTTAATCAAAAGAAACAAGGCTCACTTCAATATGAACCACTTTTCTTAAAAATCCTTTTTAAAAAATCAAAACAGCATTGAAAGGGATAGTGGCACAATCATACACTAATAGGTTCAAGCCCATGTAAAGCAGTGTAGATGTGCAGGATAGGGAATAGTTACTTCACTTGAGCTATGTAGTGCTGTTTCACACCCCTGGGTTCTCTTATCAGACTTCTGCTGTCCTTTCCCGCAGCACACAGCTCTTCTATAGTTAACATCTGCTGCTACTGCCACATGTTAATTAGACAGAAAAGGCAAATTCCTGTGTATGCTTATACTGAAACAAAAATTCTGCATGGCAGTGTAGTGATAACAGCACTGGCTAAAGATCATTCTCTCACAGAAACAAATCAAGGAGCTGGCTGTGGCAGACTGCTAGGCAGGAGTAGAAACACTGCCTTTCCCATCACTGCTAAACTTTGGTTACTCCAGCAGAAGCTGGGAGAATCTGGCACTTCCTGCTAGGACCACCTGCTTCCTCTTCTCAATGCTAGCAGTCAAATTGCTTTTCCAAGGCTTCCCATGCAAGTTCTTATCCCTTAAACTCTGTCACAAGATTGAAAGAACTTCACCTAAGTTGTCAAAATGCCTTAGGCTGAGATACTGAGTCAATTTTTACTGAGTATCAGTTCAGCCCTTGACCCTATCTATCTTGTGCCTAGACCTCCTTCCAGAAAGACTCCAATCTGTATTGAAGGACTCACCAATGCTCAGGATCAGACACTTCCCATTTCCAGACCTGAGTTTTGGGACTTGGTTTGACACAGGGCCATCCTGATCCCCTGCTAATTCCCCCAAGTAACTTGTGTCCTTTCTACCCTACAGCTCCCAACACCAGGCTGGAGCAGGTGTAGGCAGGTACAACTCTGCATGGGATGACTTAAGAGTGGACAGAAACAGGCTTGGTGCCACCCATAAACCAACACCAGCAGGCAGAATTTAGAAAACATTCCCAACTTGTGCCTGAGGGAAGGAAGAAGCAGCAATAGGCATTAACAGGTCTCATGCCAGCACAGTGGCTCCTGCTTCTACAGCCTGCTGTCCAGCTTGCAGGGCAACAGCAGCAACATCTGCTACAGTTAAGAATGCAAATGAGTTTCTCTGCTGATTTCAGTCAGTCATAAGTTGCCAAAATGCTCATCTTCAGAGCTGAAATTTTCTGGGCTTGGCCAGTGTCCAGCAGCGATTATTTTTTGAAAGAACATGGCAGAAGTTATTTAACCACTACAGAGTGCTTAGAATGGCATTCATCGCTATTATTCAAAAGTCATGACAGACAGAATTAAGCAGCTTTAAAGTCCACAGTGTTTAGGTCTGAGAGTTAAAAAGCCAGAAGCATCTGCCAGGGGATTTCAAACATGTCCCTTTAAGCAAGCATTTGTACAACATTCAGTGTGCAAGGGCTCTGAATTAGCACTAAACCTCGACTATCTACTAAGATGTAGTTCAGAGAGGGAGGAAGGGCTAATGATTCTGTAACCAACTACTACCTTGTAAAAATAGTATGCAGGGCATTTTGCCAACTCTCTGCTAAATTAAATTACACAGGCAGGTAGCATAAGAACTTGGGAAAACTTTAACAAATGTGAGTACAAGTTGTAGTAATGGCTCTGTAAGACCTTTCCTCTGAAGGCATTATTTCCTGAGCAGCCAAGCAGATCTAACAGGTCACTGAATCCAAAGAGGGAATACCTGCTCCCCCAATTCTCTCATCACCCATATTCTTAGCTGTACAACTCCTTCCCTTCCTTGAACCAGCTCAGTGCTCACTGAATCCATGTTTCACCCAAGGAATTTGGCTCACTAATCAACCTGAAACACTAGATGCTTTTATGTGCCAGGTTTGAACATACTTGGAAAGGGATCTACTAAGCACCAAAATGGAAAGTAAGTGGCAGGAACACGCCTCTGGAAGAGGCACACTGTTTACTGGTGTCAGAAGGCTATTAGAGTGCTTCTCTCACCTGGAGCATCTTGACTCCAAATCTCCTCAAGCTGCAAATTTGGAAAGCACTTAAGCCTCACTGCAAGGAAAATCCAGTCTTAAAACAGGAAAGTACAAACCCCTTTCTAGCAACCAACATTTGAAGGATAGGTCTTTTCTTTGATGGGTTTAACAGCATGTAAACACCTCCGCAACAAAATGATGATATAATAGCACGAGAGAAAAAGTTGCACAGATACATATAATGCTGTGACATTTGGAGTCTCAGGTGAAGCTTCCAGCCCCCAAGAAGTGAATACCAAACATCTTTACATTCAATCAATGCTCACTGTCACAAGTTTGGCTACTTTGTCAGTGGCATTCTCGTGGTATCTGGAAGAGGAGGGACAAAAAGAATTGGTTTTAATTAAGTCACAGGAAAAAATCAGTTTTTCATCCTGGAAGACATAAGAGGTGGCAAAGGGATGTGTAATGAATGAAGTTCATACAAAATTTCCATACATAAGATCGCAAGCTCTACACTCTGAAGCAAGCAATTTATTAATTGCAGACAACATGTTCATGACGTTACAGAAAGCATAGGATGGGCAAGAAATGGCTACTGGTTAACTTTGTTCTTTCAAAGAGTTCTGACAATTCTTCTCAGCTAAAACCACAAGAGAAAGCTCAACACACCTAGTGAAAAAGGTATAACACAGATGCATTTCTTTACTTCATAAAAACTTCTTTTTCCTTTGGTAGCTAATCCCATTCTACAGTGGTCAAAACACATTTGCAAAGGTAATGATCCCCACACATCACCACCAAGTCAGCCACCCTTCCCAAGTAACTTTGACAAATAGAGAAGGGGAAAAAGGTCAAGAAAGGTGCTCTGTATTATTGAGTACAATTCAACAGATAAGAGACTACACAGAAACCTAGCTCAGCTCTTGAAAAAGGTTTAAGTTTGCAAATGGTTTTGAAGGCAGCTTGTGATGCATGGAGTTTATTCCGTGCTATTTATTCTGTGTATGCCAGGACCAGTGATCACGTAGAGCCTTTCCTGACTGCCAGTGCTTTCCCACACAGGACAATTGGCCATGTTTTGAACAATGGCTTGAGTCAGATAATCCCAAGAGAGCTCACAGTCATTTCCATCAGTGGTAATGTAAGGAATTTCAGACTGATTCTAATTTTTAAAGTTAAATTTGCAGACTGATGCACAGTCAGAAAACATCAATGTAACACCTTCCTTCATACTCTTAACCACAGTTCACATTCACAGCTATTTTGATTTAGCTTTATTACATTTTTTGACATCCACTGCCCAGATCCTACCACATTTAGTCCATAGGATGGCTGGGACTTGCCGAATGTGTGGCTCTTCAATCTTTCTTTTTCCTTTCATTATTCATTGTATGGCCTTAGATCTTATTTATCACACATTAAGCCACTCATTGAACACGGCAGAAATCCTCCAATAAGAACAACCTGTGAGCATTTAAAGGCTGTACTGTAATTCTGATATTTCCTGACTTCTGTACATTTCATTTCACTGTTACTTTAATCCATGTCTTTTGTGTTGAATTTCATTGCCTCTTTAAAAAAGAAAAGTGGATAAACAAGAAATTCCTTCACGAGCAACACATTGACAGACAGCAATAAAGCCCTTGTCTCTTATAAATGGGCAATTAAGAGCTGTGAAAATAACTGATTTGTTTTTTTGCTAGCAAATCAAAATAAGTTTGGGTTTGTTTTTTTCCCTCGGGTTTGTTTTTTTTTTTCTTGATTGCTCTAAAAAGCATACTGAAATAAATCTAAGTTAAAAAGGCAAAACCCCCTATCAGATGAAGCCTTCAGACTAATTTGTTTGGCTGAACTCAAGAGCTGCATTGGAAATACTCTGGTTTAGAACTTATTTTTTTTTATTTTCAAAAATAAAGTTTGTCATTCCTTTGAATTTTATAACCCCCAAAGTTTATCTTTCTACTTCCTTGATATTTTTTCTTTCTTTTTTGCGTGCCCTAAAGATGTTGTCACAAGGTCAACTTGAGTTTATGATCATATCAATAGACTTAAAGGCATATTTTTGTAAAAAGTTGTTCAGAGAAAGGGAGGAGGGATGATTGTGTTGTCCACCTCATGGTTTAAACCAATGGACAGCCAGACTCTCCTATTGCTTCTGCTCTGACCTTTGGATCATTATTTATTACTAAGTGCACAAGCCCAGCTACACCTCACAAAGACTTAACCTAAAAACCATGCCCTGCAATGGATTCATGTGGTAACACAGTAGGGTAGGGCTGGGGTGGACCAGCAGCAAACCCTCAAGATGCAGCCCTGTGTGGTTGGGGACCCTTCCACAGGACCATGGTCTGATCACACAGCTATTGAGCCAAACAAGATATTGAGGCTGTCCTAAGGTCCTGTTGAGGCACCAACTCCACATGTATGAAATCCCTGCCTGAAAAGAGTCTGTGAGCAGTTCTAGATAGATCAAGGCTGAGATGGATTCAAAGGCAGAGATTATGTTTGTGCACCCACCTAGATATAAAGATCAGGTACATGCCCCTCTACCCAATTCTTTGAGCCAATTTAAGCATGGAGGAAGATTTGGCAGAACAAGAAAACACAACCTTGCCTTCTTGCATGAGAGAAGTACACACTGGAGCATCTCTTACAAGATACGCTGGTTTTGGCTGAGGTAATGTCCCTCACAATGGCTGGTATGGAGCTGTGTTTTGGATTTGTAAGGGGGAACTATCCAGAGTTATGGCATTTGTCTTCCCAAGGAACGGTTATGTGTGATGGGGCCCCACTCTCCTGGAGATGGCTGAATACCTGCCTGCCCATGAGAAACAATGAAAGAATTCCTTGCTTTGCTTATACACATGGCTTTTGCTCTCCCTATTCAACTGTCTTTATATCAATGTACAAGGTTTCTAGCTTCTAGTCTTTGCATTCTCTCCCTAGTTTTGCTGGTGGGAGGGTGAGCAAGCAGCTGTGTGGCACTTGGTTGCTGGCTGAGGTTAAATCATGACATGAGGAAAGGTTGAGGCTGCTGGGCCTATTCAGCCTCAAAAAGACACAACTGAGAGGAGACCTCACCAGTCTACAAGCATCTGAAGGGAGGGTGTCAAAAGGACAAAGGCTGGCTCTGCTCAGTGGTTTCAAGCAACAGGACAAGAGCCAACAGGCAGAAACTGATGCACAGAAAGTTCCACCTCAACATAAGGAAGAACTTCTCTACTGTGCAGGTGACCAAGCACTGGAATAGGTTGCTCAGAGAGATTATGGAGTCTGCAACTCTGGAAATACTCCAAAACCATCTGGGTGCAATCCTGTGCAATGTGCCCTGTAACAACCCTGTTTATCAGGAATATTGGACCAGATGAACTAGTGTGGTCCCTTCCAAACTCTGTGTTCTGTGATATAACTTCCACAATTTTTTTCATGTCTACTAACTAAAATGCTGAACAAATAGTTTCTCAGAGAAGGTGCACTGCAACTCTGATAAGCTAGTTCCTGGGAATAGCTACAGTTCTACTGTCATTAACACACCAAGAATTTCAAAGACTCGTTTGTTCCCAGCAGCATAAGTCACAGGCAAATTATAATTGCTGTGCATCTTTAAAACGTTTGAGACTACATCCATTTGCAAAATAGTCAGCAAATTACAAGCTCTCATAGCTCTAATTGCTACTTTTCAATATGGGCTGGGGGGGAAGTGTTTATCAGTTTCCCCCAAAACCCTGTTCGGAAGCAGACAAGGACACCCAATTTCCCTCCTAAAAATTGCCAACATCTTAAAACAGAAATGTGTGATAGCAACCAGTTCTCTACAGGGCATGGCACCAGAGAGCTACATCCTGGAGAGAAGGACACATCAACAGTGTAACTACTTCCACATCTCTGTTGACATGTGTGATAACTCAGGTTTTTTCTTCATCTTTTGTCTCCTGTCCCAGAAAGGTTTATTTAGCGAGGCAGAAAGCTAAAAGGATGCCTGGAAGCAGCTCAAGCCTTGAGCCAGCCTAACTACACCCTATGGCATTGAGGGTACCTAGCTCCATCAAACCTAAACTGGTCTGTGCAGATACCACAAGGCTTGCCCTCACACCCAAGCAACCTGTTTTATCTACAGACTGTGTTGTCTGAGAATGAATTATTCAGCACTAATTGATTCCTTTTTTTTTTTCCTTTGCCAGAGAGAAATATCTTTTATTTACAGTTTATCTGAAGAACTGAAGTTTCTTGACAAGATGTTCTACCAGATATCCACAACTGCTTTAATTCAATGTCATTTTATTCTTGTTCTTTCATTTTTTTCTTGGAATAACTAAAAGAATGAGATATTAATTAAAAAGACAAAATATTTGAAGGAAAAATATTTCTCTTCTGAAAAAAACTAAAGCAGAAAATTTTTATTCTTCAATTTGAGGGAGAGAGGTGGGGCTAAACTACTTCAAAAATCACTTAGGTTAAAGAAACTACTCATTTCTGCTGAATGAAGTGCACAACCAAAAAATGTTATCCAGCTCCATTTGAAATTTAGCATTTAGAGTGAAAATGCATGTACAACTTCAGCTTTATGCATAGGTGCATGCTTCACCAACAATAAATTGAACAGAACAGGGCACAAAGACATTGCCCTAAATTGCAAACTGCAGCCTCCAATTTCGTACTTTCCGATATTTATGGGTAGCTGCAGGATTCTGTGTGTCCCCATTTTTCACATGCAAATGGTCATTTGCATGTCCAGATATGCCTGAAAAATTAAAGACTTGTTTGAGCACTGATGAAATACAAAACTCCATGTACTGAATAAAAGTATTAAAGGCATCACAGCAAAGGGAAGGAGGGAAGGTAGAAGCAATATGGGAGACATTTAAAGTACGTAAGAGAACAGCTGAAAGATTAAAATTAACAAAAGCATCTCTGGGTCTGGATTTTTTTCCTTTTTGAATAGTCTCAGAAAGAGAGACAAGACAACATAACTCAGTTGAAAGTCTGTCCTTGGCTTCCCACATGACCTCTTAGGATGAGGATGAACACATGTGGTTGATTGAGTGAAGACCCTTAAACACATTATACCTTCATATTAATGACAGTTCTGAAAAACAAAACACTTGGAGGAAGCATTTCAAGTGCCCCAGCACACAAGTGGCCACCAACCCCATGCTGCAGCCTGGTTTAAGGACAGGGCAGCATCCTCCACTCACTGTCAGGGAAGTTACATATCTATGTTTGCTGGATTTATTTGATTTTGGCACCCATCTCTTCTCTCACACCCCACAGGCTGAGAAGAAGTGAGGGCCAGGTTCCATGAAACAAAGGCACTAAGAGCCAAGAGAAGCAGGGAGAACTCCCATTGCAGTTTTGTCAAGAAATGAAGGACCACTGGAAATTTGAGGCCTCTTCCATCCCATTCACAACACACTCCCTCAAAATGCAAACACACTCTGCCAGCCCTAGCTCCTTCCATAGATGACACAACATCAAATTGGCAGAGCTGTGACTGTTTGACATCCGAGCTGATAACACAACGGCGCTTCTGAGCAACACTCAAACAATAGGCAAGAAATGTGGCTCCCATAAATGGGTGAATTTACAGCTTGCTGTTCAAGAAATAAATAAGCCATTACCCACAAAGCATAGTTTCTCTTTGAAGTACGTCACCTGTCACTAAAGGTTAAATAACTGTCGACTGCTCACGCGAGGCTGGCGGGGGTTGGTTGTAGCTTTGCCACTTCTTTCGGCTCTAACGGGGACTGTGCAGTTATAACCCTCCTGCTTTAAGGAACACAACCTAAGTGACTGTCAGCAGTGGGAAACAGATCACCTACTACACGCCTGTTATCGGTGCATTGTTATGATTTTATGGAGGAAACAGGTCAAAATACAGCGGGCAGAAATCAGCATGAAATAATGGGCCAACTGTTGTGACTGACAGGACAAAATGCAAAAGGCATGGACTTCACATTTGGGAGCCAGCTCATGGGAAAAGCAAAGATCTCTTCTCTCCAAGGTACAGTCATGCCATTAATCACGAACCAGGGACAACCACCCATCACTCTGGTGCCCCAGATACCTTAGGGAATTAGGGAGGAAGGTTCATAGCCCAGACAACCTGGTAAAGAGAGCAGGGGCAGGTGATTGAAAGCATGAAGAGCATTAGGGAGATCACCAGTGAAGATTCAAACCCTTGTCCACTCAAGCAGATGGTATCTTGTCTGGTTTTTTCTCCAGGTAGTAAAAAACCCATCCCTAAAATTTCACATGAGGTCACTTTTCTCCCCTTTCTGCTAGCCCTGGAAATATAAGATCAGTTTAAACCCCTAAACCACACACAGGAGATGACAGTAGGGCAGGAAGCTTACTGATGGAATGGTAGTCTTCAGAAAACACATCAGGCATCCAGACAGTGAGCTGAAAAATACATGCTTCTAGAAATAAGACTTCATGTGAACTTGGTAGCCTGCCATTTCCCACAGAGTCTCATGAGGACAAGGAAGTGGGCAGAAATCACTTGTAAAGTCCCTCAGGCATTGGTGAAAAGTGATGGTAACCTTGTCAGACAGGTGATGCTGCTTGCCTTCTCCCTTCTAGAGGAAGGAGATGTGGATTTTCAAATGAGAAGATATTTTTACATAAGGAAAGATATTTTGTATACTTGGTACGAGCGGAGTTTTGTGCCTAGACAGGCACACAAATCCCATGAAGCATGAGTACACATGTCCTGTAGAAGTTCCCTCACTCTATAGTTGGCTCACACGGCTCAGTCACCTGCCTCTCCAAAATTCTCCCTGGAAATAACAGGCATCAGGGAGAGTTGCAGCCTCATCTCTCAGCTGGATAATCATTCATCCTAAAAACATGACAAAGCAGTCCATTACTGATTTTCTGTAATACCTGTAATATTACCCTCTCAGGCTGAGAAACCCTCAGAAATTATTTTTCTGCCAAAGCTCAACACCATTCTGGTTTGTGTCTCAGCAAGAGCTCTTTTCCCTCTCTGAAGGATGGGTGCACATCCCAGAGAATTACTGACCATTCTTCATATCCACTTGAGAGGGAGTGACTAGAGCTGAGGGTCTCACCTACAGATAACCACAGATTGTTAACTGAGCCCCAAGAACTTTGAAAACCAGAACTCCTTTTCAAAATTCTTCACTCAGCTGTTTTATCAAATTCAAAGTGTCCATATGGCTAATCAGCACAAAGGGCTTGCTGTGAGAATAAAAAGACTGTCAGCATCCCAGAAGCAGACAGACATTAGTTAGAGGAATAGCACTCATAGCTAACAAGTCCTGAATCCATTTACCTCTCAAAACTGTATCATCTTCTCCACTCCACCAACACTGGAAGTAGTAAAGCTGTATTTCCTGATTATACTTGGGGAAGGAAAGAAGAGTGTGTTCCAGTGCAAAAATCTCATTTGCATGTCGCATTTCAAGTTTCATGCTGGTTCTGAAAACTCCATGCCTGTTCCCAGATCTGTGCCATTCCCTAATAATCTAAGTTCAATGAAGCTGAATGAAAGCTTTCAGGGAAGGGGAGCATGATGTAAGAGGAAGCATAGTTTGTACAAATGCTACATGACCCTTTCTTTACCTTTATCCAGGTAAAGCCAACCCTTGTCCTCAGGGTGGGTTTTCAACCTGCTAAGAGCCTGGCAGCAAGGACTATAGACAAATGCTCTCACATGGGTTTTCTACCCTCTCCATCCCCTATTTTATCTAGGAATAGTCCTTGCTGTATAGAGCTGTAGACAGCTGCAGTGTGGTACTACAAAGAGTAGCACCACATATTTCAGAAGCCTCCTGTTCTAAAAAAAAAGATTGGTAGTTAATACACCTTCCCCCATGGAGCCATCTATGAAGTTCTCACAGTACCAAGTAGAGAACCTGATAGGAGAGGGGACAGACCAATTTTTCATCTTAAAACCTTTATCATAGTTTATAGTGTTCTCAAGTTCAGATAAATTTGGGGAGGACCTAAGCCATTTGCCCTTAAAAAGGAGAAGTAATAAATTATTCAAGCCACAGACATCATCCAAATGCAGAGTTACAAGAATATTCTGTTCTTTATAAATTTCATGGGCCAGTGGATGTGGCGGCACAGAAGTGTGCATTTCAATGCAACAAGCTGTATTCTCATAGACATTTGTTCCCTTCCCTCACAAACCCTTCCAGTACCACCCAGCTAGACAGAAACATGCACGCAAGTATTTGGCACCTTTCCTCTCACTTGACAGCCAAGAGACAATCCAGAGGCCAGTTTCCCCAGTGCCCTGACAACCCTACAGGGATGGGACATTCATTTCCATTCCCATGCCAATGACAAGCAAGTTATAAATTGTGTTCAATCCTACCATCCCCTTGTTTATCTACCACGACAGTCTTCTCTGGGTCTAGTGTGGCTAGGAGCCCAGAGGGCACACATGACCTTTTTCAAGCTGTTCCAAATTGTCATAAGCTCTTCTGCCCCCATTTTTATTTTCCATCATTTTATTCATGCCCTGCCCTTCTCCCTCTAACACTCCAACATTTCTTTATTGCAGTCCTCCTAGGATGTTATCTTCTCCTGTCTCCCCGTCCATGAATTACAGCCTCTCTTTCCTCTCTTTTCCTCTTCTTGTTCATTTTGATGGTGTTTCTTATATTTCTGTCCTCCATTTGCTGAGCAGGACAAGCTTTTGCCCAGACATTCCATTAACCCACACCTCCTCTCACTTGCTGCAGTGATGAAAACAGATGAAAACTGGGCTCTCTTTGCTACATCCTTTCTCTCTACTTTCATTTATCTTTGCTCCTTCACACTTTTTACCCCTTCCAGTCTCTCTTTCCCCTTTCTCTGTTCAGGCACCTCATTCTACCTGGCCCTCTTTTGATCTGCTGTTAATTTTTGAGCTCCCTGTTTTACTCATCTTCCAATCTCTCATCAGCACTCTCTGAAAATTAAGGTCAGAGATTAGTCTTTTTCAGTTGCCCCATTGCTGAGTCAAACCCAACATCACATCAGAAATTTCTTTCAGGGCCCTTGGCAGAGTAAGCTAAGACATCCTGCATTTGTTGCCAATGATCAAGTTTCTGAACCAGTAGAGAGAATTATTTATACAGTTAGTTTATGGGGAGGCTGTTGAGATGATAGCTCATCATTTCAGAGACAGCCCCTCCAATATTCCAAGTGGAAATGAATAAAAAATGTGGGAAAAACAGGACTCACAACAAATACATTACCTGGGATTTGGTTTCAAGCAACAAAATTTGGCTAATTTTCCCTCCTAAACAGATAAAAGGAAGTGATGTCAAAATCTTTGATCATCAGAAATACAGGAAGCTGTATTTATAGCTAACAAGAATCTCATCTGATTCTTTAACTTCCTAGTGTCAGAGCTGTTATCTTTATACAATAATAGGCAACTCACCAGTGAGAGTGCCAAGACTTGTGGGTTTGTAGTTTCTCTCATTACATAGCAAGACAGAAGACTGAAATAATGCCAGGCACAGGAAGGTTTGGGATTGCAATGTCTCTGACAACTCTCATTGTACAGCTAGAAGGACCATTTTTCAAGCACTAATGTGCAGATGACAAGACATTAAAAAAAAAATCACAAGAAAAATAAGTGACTGATTCCAGAGGAGATGGTGTTGGTACTGAAAGGAGGCAGTTCTACTTTTACCCAAGCTACACCAACATGCAGCACAAGATACAGGAGGGCTAGGGAGCCTATTGCAGCCATCTGATTTGAGAAAACACTGGAATGCTATAGGCTGTCATGACAGACAAAAATCTAGGACCTGTGCCTGAAGAGGGGACATTTCCTCCTGCTGCAGAGACGTAATTTCTATCATGCTCTGTATAGGATGGAGATGGTGAGCTTGATGGATTTAATTTCCAGAACAGGATTATAATTTAACAACCTTAAATCATGGGCAGCAGAACTGGCTCAAGCCCAGCTTCTTAAAAATCTCTTTGGTGCTGGATAAAAGGATTGACTGAAGCTTTCACTAAGATTGGGTCTTTTGCAAGAATTATGGCATCCAAAACAGCAGAGCCCACTTTGTAACTTCTCTGTGGCATTGTTTCAAGCAGCTACCTGCTAAGATATTTCCTGAAAATAGAGGACAAAACCTTTTAGTCACTTAATTTTGACACTTCTGGCTGAAAACAGCTAATGCATTCAAACAGCGAATGAGGAACAATAAACAAGAAGGGACACACCATAAAAACGGTTTCCTAAGTTTTCTTCTGTTAAGTGTCTAAAAGGAACAGTGCCAAAAATAAAGCCTACAGAAAGCTAGATATTGCACCAAATTGAGAGGCTGCTCAGAATTCCTAGCAAAAGGATCTGATCATAACTCAACAGGCCTTTCTGAAGGCAAAAAAATGTGGAGAAATGACAAAAAGGGAAGTCAATGGGATATTGTATTACCTGGCTATAAAGTATTCAGGTAGGATAGATCGGGGCCAAGTTTTCTTCTAGAAAAACTTCAATGACTTCAGTAGAGTTACGGCAATAAAGACACCAGTCCTCTGAGGCAGAGACTATTAGAGCAGCAACAGGCTCAGCTCCCACAGTATTCAGTGACTTGACATCACTGCAGGCACAGAGGCTTAATTAAGCATATCTTGACAAAAACATCATACTGTAAACATATTTTTAAGTTACAATACCCAACAAAAGGTGTTTATTCTACAATGAAGGCAATCAAAGGAGTAAAGAAATCTAATGTAACAGCTACCTGATCAGCAAGATGGAAGTTAAACAATTTTAGTTTAAGTGTTTCTTGAAACTGCCAGTTCTAGGGTACAAGGACAACTGAAAAACATTTGTTCATTAATTCAGAAAAGTTAAAATAAAGACAATTATTGATGAACTAGCATATGCTAGTGACCAGAATATCACCCAGTTCACATTTTTAAAATGGCAATCAGAACAAAATCTAGGAGTCTTCTATCACTTAATCAGAAATCAGCAAGACAGTAAACACCAAACATCCCATTATGCCTGAAGTACAGCATAGTACGTGATAACTCGAGAGCACTTTTTCCTGTATGTGCTAACAATTTGTATAAACAAGTAATAAGGTGAAAAAAATTTCCCAAGTAGAAAGATTTATGTATTTTAAACAATAGAACAAGACAACTCTTCTAAGGTCTCTGATCAAGCTGAGTACACCTACAGCATAATAGATCCGTTCTGTTAACAAATAAAAGGTAACATAGAGCAGAAAACTCAATTTGAACTGCCCCCACCTATATCCGCAGCCAGTATTAACTGTGACCCCTCAGGGAAGAGACCTGGGGACAGCTCAATGACAGCCTGATCAATATGCACAGGCAGCAGGAAAGGGTGAGGGGAGGAAAAGGAAATGCATGGTTGACAAATGTACCCGAGTACATTCTGGTACTGCCATATAAATTAGGGGTATGCTCTCATTTACAATGCTACATTCAGCTCCAGCCAACAATCCCCATCCCCCCCTGTGGCACCATACAGCTAAACCATCAGGGATAGAAACAACAGACAAATATGATTACTGCCTGCATGGGGCCACAGATGCTTCCAAGGACAAAGTTAACTTTCACTCTAGTGGGGCAGATGCCTTTGCTATGGAAGATGACTTAGGGACTCCCTGAGGGCTTGTCTTCATAGGCAAGCTAAATCCTGAGTCATAACATCCCTAAAAAAGTACTAAGTTCCAACTCAAAAATGACGAAATAAGGAAGCCAAGTGATTTCAGCATTCATTAAAAGAGCTTTAAATACAAGTGATCCACTGAGGTTACAAAATCTGCACTGACCCAGAAAACTGCTCTGGTGCTGCATGTGTCTCTGCAGATCTTAATTCCTATTCGAGACACCAAACCAAGACTTTTATATGAACTAGCCACATCAGAGATGGCTTCTTCATGGTTCAGCTAAAGAGTTTGTGAGCCTCTGTCTTTGCCAAAGCAGATGACAGCAGTGTACTTTGGCCAGTGTGTGTGAAAAACACACTGACACCCTCCCACCCAGCCAACTGCCAGTGCTCGCCCCCATCCTTCACAATTTCATACACCATCACCAGAGCATCATGAGCCTGCCCAAGGGCCACTAACCCCAAGCCTTGCTTACCAGCTCATCATTCAAATGAGCCTGAACATGCCATGAAATAATACTCTTCCTGTTCTTCAGGTGTACAAAATTACTCCTCTCCACTTGCCTCCGATAAGTTTGGAAAGAAAGGGATGAAAACATCCTGCTTGGGACTGAAAATTATCTTTTGACCTCCCAAGTGTGATATTTTTTTCAGCACTATCACATTGTCGTTTTGCTAAGCGTTACATATCCTCAGAAGCCAGTCTGCCATCATTAAAGAAATTCCCGGAGCTGTAAATAGTGATGAACCTTGAATATTCCTTACAATTTCTGGAAATCTTGTGCCACATCCATGACTGCACTCTAATTATCCAATTCAGAAGCAGGAAGGTCACATAGTTTATTGTGTCTGGCTAGATCTTGTGTGTGTCACTCTAACCAAGTTGTTTACAAAGTAGTGAGACCAAAATTATTTACAGAATTTTCCTGAATAATCCCAAATCGGCAATTAATTGAAAGAGTGCAAAAAATGATCTGCTTACCAGCAATTCTCAAACATGAACAGAAAGCTGAATTTGCTCCACTTTTTGTAAACGTGGTTTGAATCTTCACCATAACAAGGGTGTGAATTTGACTGGGATCTGCAGACTGCCTTTAAAGTTGAGTGAAGAACCAGAGGCTCAAAATAAGGTCAAATTTAAATAAAGACAGAATGTTTTCAAAGCTGTCATGATTTTTTTTCTCTCTCCATTACCTATACGTTGTTTACTCCATACATGTTATCACTGTTGACAACGTAGTCAAATGCACAGTACCAAGAAACAAATGGTTTGTTCAAGACAGATTATGATTGCATAAAACTTGAAAATGTTGAGTATACTTTCTCTTCTTCCTCTGACAAATCCACTGGAAATCCTGCAGATTTCCTCAACCATTTTTTTTGTAAGCCTTTGAAGATTTTTGTTTTCCATTTTGTCTAATATTTTCAAGCTACTTTTTAAAATACAGTATTTTCAAGAGAGGATACAGAATATGCATTAAAGCCTTTGGGGTATTTTGGGGGGGGTCATATTAGACAAGCATCTAAAAGTTCTGGGAAACTTTCAACTTTATGCACTCTTTTCACCAATTTGTCAAGAATCTGTTCACAGTATTTCTCCCCACATCTCATTCGCTTCTGAAAAGAAGAGAAAAAGTTATTTCTGCAGGTACTACTTTTAGTGGCAGGAGATCCAAGGGAAAATGTTAATAAAATGCTGTTCCTCTTTTTCTGGGGTATGAGACAGACAAACAGAAGAAGTTCATGACAAAGCCATGTGATGACTAATTCCTTTTGTTGCAATAAATGCTGACAGTTCTCCACCCCCACACAGACACATACTTGATTTCATTAGATACTGCTCAGATGTGTGTTCTGAGTATTTCAGAGGATAAGCATGTCCCAGTTGAAAGGCTGCATGGGAGAAGGCAGAGTATCTCAGCGGCCACACACCGCGAGGACAGAGTACACGACACCATGACTGTTCCAAATACAATTTCATTACCACTAATTATTTGGTCGGCTCTGGCTGACTTCTAAAATAATGCACGGATAACCACTTGTCAATGTCCCATTCCTCATTGTGTATCTACTCAAACCCTGACAATGACAGCGCATTCCCATTTTATTGGCAAGTGTCTCCCATAGAGGCACAAAACCATCTTGCACCTCAAAATGCACACCTCACAAATCATAGCGTAATACTCACTCTATCCTACTGATTAAAACACAGCCCACTATCCTAAAAAGGCATGCAGATTTTATAGATGACCAGGTCATTTGAGATTTGTCTCATCTCTCCCCACTCTCATGTTTTTCAAAGTCTGCCTTGAAACAAGTAAAAGGGATCTTATCTTTAAAGAATGAGGTTTCATCACCTTCTGACAATTAAGCTTCTTGAAGGGGTCTCAAGGTGGGCAAGCAGCCTCATGAAATGGCCCATAATCACTAGCCACCTCAAAAAACCTTGCCTATATTATATGTAACATGAAATAACTGGAGATACAAGGAATGCAACTAGGAATTCAACCCATAAAGCCTTCTTTGTGCAACTGAGAAGCCTCAGAAGTGCTTTGAAAGGCTTGAAGGAAGAGAAATTATTTTAACAAAAGAACAAAAAAAAATGAGAACTTGAAAGAGAACAGAAGTTCTGAAGTGCGTGGGGGTGGGAGAAGTCTTCAGTGTTAGGAACACCAAAGAGATCTCTAACTCAAAGCTACCAGAATAGCTTAAACAAGCAGAGGTGGCTGTGGCTGGATATTCTTACTCTGGCAGTGACTGTAGTTTGTTGCCCGGGGGGACTACACTGTGGATGTAACTGGGCTGTGGTTTAATTGGCAGAGGACCTAGAGGATGGCTACTCCCTGTACCCCAACAAGAAGCAGTTCAGCTTCCAGGTGGCTACAGAGTTGTGCTTTCATGCCATGTCTTGCTGACAAGGAAGTCACATCCTACTGCTTGTGATTCGGCTGAGCACAGGCGAAGGGATGCAGAGAGGAGGAAGAGGGCTCGTGTTTGCTATGCATGAGCTGCCCTCCTCTGCCAGAAGAGCAGCTCCCAGATGACCACCGTGGGGCTGAGATGAGAGAGGGGCCAGCAGTCCCTCCACCGTGACAGCACCACAGCTTGAAATTCCAATTTCCTCATGTTCCCCTGGGGTAGTTTATGAGCCATTTTGGTTAGTGAACGTTGGCTCCTAAAATTAACGAGCGTGTCTGTTTTCAACATACGGTCAATTGCTGATTGTTCTGATGTGGTGAGCCAGGCTGATGAATACATACCACCCACAGATAAAGAAAGAGCTGGGCTTTCCTGCTGCGTGTCGAGGAAAGGGAAGAGGAAAAAAGAAATAAATGCAGAAAACCCCAAATAAACCAAGTTCCAAAGGCATCAGGGTAACCGCACCCAAAAATTCTCTTAGGGACCAGCGCCTATGAAAAGATGTATTCTGCTGCAGCTAGGGTTGTACTGAACACTTATATCTGATTTTCAATTTTTTTTTTTTTTTTTGTGTAGCCAACAATCAACCTGGGGTCCTATAGCCCCAGCCTTAACTGGATGTCAAATCACAGACATAAAAAGGCATCTATCTCCTCACTCCATTCACTCACTGGAATAGGTAACAACACGAATTTCTCACACCTTGCTCAACTTACCCTCTCCTACAGTAGTCCCCAGCATCTGCTTATGCCAATGAATTCCCCAAGGAGGTGCCCAGCACAGTTGGAGGCACGCATGCACGTGGCCCTTTCACAGTGACCACATGCACTACCTGCACAATCACATCAGAAAGCAGGTTCAGCTAGTCAACTCAAAATGTCAAGTAATAAAAGTTCTGATTTAGAATAAAATAAAAAGGCCAAACGCCCCTTGCCAGTCATAAGACATGCCACCCACCAGTAAATTAAAAATTTTATGCCACTGTATACATCACATGTACATGTGTTCACCTCATGAAAAATACATGAAGATCCAAGTGGCAGTAACAGTGTTTATAAGCCTGGACTGGCATTCTCTTTATGGTTCTAATGAAACAACACAGAAAGACAGACACACCCTGAGTCCATAACCATCTCAAAAAGAAAAAAACCCTAATCTGTATTACCAAACTGCCTAACCCAGATTCTTGATGTCTCAAAATAAAAAGAAAAGAAAATAAATTTCACTAAAACAAACATATTGGACAGCCCCTTTCACTTAAAAAAAAAAAAAAAAAAAAAAAAAAAGCATCTGCCAAGCTTGTTACAGATATGTCATGTACAGATCAGGCTGGGCTCACAGGAGTGAGAGGATGAACAGGAACTGGGAACAGGAGGTAGTTGGTAAAAGAGGAGAGGAGGGAAAGCAGCCAGCACGTGAGGGTGGTGGAGCAGAGGAGAAACAGAAGAGCTGGAAAAACTGAGAGAAAGAGGGAAAATTAAAGGGAGGTTAGGGATCGATTGCAGAGACTGTATTAACTCAGTCACAGGGCCCTGACATCTCTAAATGGACTGAGCTTTGCTCTCATGGTTTATGATACCAGCAGAACCACTTGACTGAATTACAGTTCTTCAATTGATCACTCCATATCAGTAATATGACTTCTCTACTCACCAGCCCGCTCCTCTTACAAAGGAAAGCTTTGATGGTAAGGAATGCTTTCCTGACATTTTTTATCTGGAGCAAATCAGTATAAGAGTTGAATTGCTTTCGTTGACATTTCACAGGGAGAGCAACACTGCAGGTACCACTGCCACTCCTTGATAGAAACGAAAAGGCAGAAAAGAAGGGACAAACACACTTGGATACACAATGTTCAACCCTTTGAACTAGGCAGAGATGAAGGCTACTTCCAGATAAAACATGCCTGCATCCTCACACCATACATCCATTCCTTTCAAGCTGTCCTGCTCATATCCACCTTTACTGAGTAAGCACTGATGCTGCCAAAAGCTGCTGCCTCTGTGCATTTGACTCGAGGGCAGAGACATGCTGGCCTTGTGATTTGGTAAGGACAGAACAGAGTGCATCATGGAAAAGCACAAGAAGCTATCACAGGCAGGACCACACTGTAAAAACACAGGTAAAAATGGACATGGGGTGGTAAACTGCGCAGAAAGAAAAAGAACATATTGAACAATTTGAGAGACACTGATCTGGATGAAACATCACTCTATACCAACTAAAAAAAATTAAACATTACACACATTTTCAAACAGGAGTCAAAGCTGAACTGTTACTTTGACAAGTTTTAAGATCAAAGATTAAATATTTAACTTTCTTGCATTTCTGCCTAGCATACATGTTACCTCCCTTTTGAGTATTCAGGTTTGGGGCTTTGCTTTTGAAATCATCACAATAGGAGAAAATTTCAGAAGGGATTTGAAGAAAAAAGGAAAAAAAAAAACCAGTCAACTCCACCCACATTTATAGGGAACTCAACTTCTTTCCAGAGGAGAGGATCAAAGCACAAGGAAAGATATTAAGTACTCATATATCAACACTGCAAATGCAGAATCAAACAAAATAGAGACTGCTTTACCTACAGCAAGGACTTCAAACTGTCTGAAGTCAGCATCTCTGAACTGACAGAGTAGGGGCTGTGCAGAAGGTGAGCCGTGTACTAAACATCAGCAACTCTTTACCTTAGAAAATGACCCTTGGTGGTTACCAGGTTGCAGAAACTGGAACAATCCCACCATTTTTCTGATTTAATCTAAGCCGAGCTAACCCTAGGCTTTTCAACTTCTTTTGGCCCATTGCCTTCCCATCCTTCCAAGTCAAATAGATGTGACTTATTAATCAGGCTGGAGCATTGACCTTGCTGTATCTGTCTCCATTCCTAATAGCTGAAAAGTGGGCAGACAGAAAGATTACTTCAAAAAAACCCTGATGCTTATAATGACAGTTCACAAAACCAGGGTCAAGTCTTGGGCAATGACATGTATCAGAGAGCAGTTCAGGCATGGGGGCTTCTTTAGTCTTGGATCTGTAACAAAGCTACTGTACCCTGGAGCAAACACATTGCTTCACTAGAAGTCAGCAGCACCTCGAGAAAGCCACACACACACAGCTAATATATTTCTAACTTCAGTAACTATCTCTTTTTTGAAACTGCCAAGACAAGTGATGCATCGATTTTCCTACAGCTCACCCTGCATGATTGGTATCAAGGCTGTGTAGGCGTCTGGTGAAGTGTTCACAAATTTCTCTGAAAAAGTAAAGACAAAGAAATCCACAACAATTCAAGATGCCGAGACCAGCACAAAAACTTCTACTTCAGGCAGGCTTATGCTATGCAGCCAGAATTAAAACTGAAATCTCATCTGAAGACCTTTAAAGAAAGCACCTGCAATATCATCAGCATGTACTTAAAAAGTAACCTTTGCAGAGGTAGCAGTGGCAGGGCAAGCAAAATTTGCATTTTTGAACTAGACAGAGAAGCAGGCTGCAGAGACATAAAAAGGGAAAAGACTTCTATAGGTGGCCATTGAGATCCTTGCTGCTGCATGGCACAGATGTCACTTGGGAGGGTCATCACTGACTGACATTTTTCAATCAAATCTTTAGGCTGCAACTGCATTGGTTTGGCTGAATGATTGCTATCAGTTCCTGCCTTCTGCACCACATCAGTGTTTTTTCTCACTAGACTTAAAAACATGCACATATCTAAGACATAGCTCTGAAGATACAGGCAAGATACACAAGTGTCCCACCACGGGCTGACATTTGGGTCCTGCTCCAATAGCTATCCCTTTCTCCCCTCTCTTCCCCAGGGACACCTGTCATTTACAGAGTGAGCTGCCCAAGGGAAAACCAACAAATTCAGAAACTGAAACCCATATATATAAACTAATTCATCTCCCAGGGGTACAACTACTCCTTTGAAAGTCATTTAGAAAATGACATTTTCACTGGAAAAAATCCAGGCCCAGGAGAAACTGCTTACAACCACCAATCTGTACATGTAGAACTGAAGTTCTGTATCTTCTAAATCAAGAGCTGTTTCTTCTACCTCACCAGCACAGCCTCCCAACATATTCCTCCTCCCCTCCAATGCTAAGATGGAGCAGTATTATAGCGGCTGCAGATGCAGATTTCTTTTGCATATAAAGTTTATCATCTAATCACTCACAGAATAAAGTGCTGAGCAACAGTTGAGAAATCAGACTGAATGCATAAATATCCTGTAGTTACACAGTTGTTACAGCATATCATTTCTTAGTTAGTTTTCTGCTTTTACAGCTATCATCAGTAGTGACTTCAACCCCCTCCTAAACATTAAATGATCTCTTAAGAAATGATCTCAGGTGGGGAAGGAAGAGGGAAACATTATCCATCCCACTGCAGACACCAGCAGGCACAAGTGTGAAAGTGATGAGCAACCACTACCTCCCTGGACCTTTTGGGATGTGAATTTCCCACAGCCTGCTCATGACCTCAAAGACACAGATCCCAACTTTTGGGACTCCCACACATGGCCTTCTACCTTCTACATGGTGGAAGGTACCACACATTAAAAACAGGTCCCACAGCCAGCACATGTGCTTTCCTCCTCAGTGTCACAACCCTTTGCAGAAGCCCCCTTTTGAGGCCTTGGTCCCCTGGCGTGGCTCACATTCACAAAAGGTATGAGTCTTGCCACAGGTAGGGCAAAATTGCTGCCTTCAGTGAGGTCTGGTGCTGTCCTCAGTTTCTGCACACAGCAGCTCAGGGTGTTACAGCACACCTGGAAAATTACTCCCTTTCTCACACAAAGCACAACTAGTGTAAGCCTAGGCATGAATAAATAGCAAAGAATATTTCCCTATCAAATGCCACTATTTTAGTACATACTTCCCTTTCCAATTTTGATGGAAATCCAGTAGTTGGACTTGTATAAAAAGGAACATTTTGAAGACTTTGAATCAGCATAATAAATTATTTAACACTTTCAAAAATTAAAGTTAAATGCTTACACCCTCTTGAATCAAACATTTTGTTTCCAATTCTTGAACCAATTTCCTCTTCCTACCCCAAAACAGCCATGCTTCAAGAATGTACTCTTTTCTCAGGAGGAGTTAAATTTATCTCACTTTCTCATTGTCTCCTATATGCAAGACTCACTGGGCTCCAGGATTGTGTCCCCTGATGTAACATAGTTATTTAACCATCAATGCACCATCATTTCAACCAGAAGAAATCACAGTATTGGGATTGTATTGAGAAAAAAGGTCAAGGAATCCTGCCTGCTCTGCAGGAATGGGGGCAACAGGAACACATTTTCAATGGAAATTTTCTAGACACCTCAGTGAGTAATTCCAAATGGAGATAAATACAAACATTTGTTATCAGGAAACAATCCCTTATACATGAGAAGTATATTGACAACAGCTCCTTGACCAGTAAATATAAATTTAGAAGAGCAAGGTAACAACTGGAACCCCAGATACATTACTGGGGAGGTGCTCATATTGAAGTGAACAGACACCCTCTGAACACTTCTGTGTTTCAGGGACATCTGGCTCATTTTTTACAGGGCATGTACTTCCAATAATCTGATGGTTTAGAGATCACACACTCCACTTGCCATCTAGGATATCAGCCTCATCAACTCATATTCTGAATCAGCTTTTTGTTTGGTAAAGACCCTGTCAAGTTAATTCTGTTTTCCCTGGCATTCAAAACACCAATTAAGGGACAGATGAATGAGAGAGTGGGCAAGAATGAGGTAGGAATGGCCCAAAGTTGTGTCAGGAGAAGTTTGGGTTGGATATTAGAAAAAGTTTCTTCACCCAGACTGTGGCTGGGCACTGGAACAGGCTCCCCAGGGAAGTAGTCACAGCACAAAGCCTGACAGAGTTCAAGAAACATTTGGACAATGCTCTTGTGCACATAGTGTGATTCTTTGTACACCTTCAGGTTTCCAACACTGAGAAAGAAGCAAATCACAAGGAGCCACGAACCAGGGGAGGTGACAGCTTCATAGTGCCCAACTTACCCCCTTCTAGTAATCTCTTAGATGTAGGCACACCTGGCATCTCTAGCAGCTCTAGCAAGAGGCCCTGAAACAGCTATTAGCATCTGGCACCTACCACTGCAAGCACTTTCTCATGTGAAACAGAAACAGCACTACCAGCCAATTCCCACTGGGACTAGATATCATGCTGTCCCCAATGGGGAAAACACACACTGATAAATTGGCTGAAAACACCGAGATTTGCTGGTTCCATGGAAAACGCTGAAATATGAGCCACCTGCAAAATTTAAATAGGCCACATAAATAGGTCCTCATATCTCAGGCACAGCAGACACAAATAACTCACAGACCAAGCAGCCAGGCAGGGATGCTTGCTGCTGCTCTCCTTTGCCTGCTGTCCATCAGGAACACAGACTCAAGCATGCAAATTAAAACTCACAGCATTTCTGCAAAGCTGGCAGCAAAGGAGAGGGCAGCACACCTGAAGTACTCTTCACTCTCATCAGGCCATGCTGAAGTGGCCTGGGAGGAGCTGATTGCAATCACAATCTCCTGCTGAGCCAGATGGACACTACAGAAGGCAGTATCCAGCTGGACTGGCTAAGATGTACTAACAGTGGCCACAAAGAATGAAGGCTCAGAAGAAAAGGATGAAGCTTGGGACAGGGAGTGACCATGTATCTGTGTTCAACTAAAAAATTAGACTACAACCAAGGGCACTGTATTCATATGTAGAAAGGCATAAGCAAATGTGCCTGCAGAACAGCTCTTTTTGAGTATGGCACCCCAATCAAGGGCTTCAGCTCAGGATCCCAAAAAATCATTCTTCTTTATTGTTTTTTTAAAAATCAAAGCCCCTTCATCTCCCATTCAATTCATACCCAGAGAGAAACACAATAATTCACCATCAATTTTAATTGGTAGCTCTTACTGGAAGAATTCTATTTCTGTAGTGAATGAATGTCTACTTAAGTGTTTCAGGGCTCAGACCTCCAGTCACATTTAGCTGTAGAGATAACTCCATCAACATTCCAAACTCAGATGAGGTCAAAATAAAACCATGGCTTTTTTCAGAAGATGTCCTTACTGCTCCCTTGCTCCCATTAAAACACACAAACAAACAAACCCCAACACAAACAAAAAACCAAACAACAAGGACAAAAAAAAAACCCTAAAAAACAACAAATTCAACAAACAAAGCAACTCCAGTAAGAAAAAACTGACCATCTCCTTATATCAGACAGGCTTTTAGGAACCAAGAATATTTCAGGAAAAAAATAAAAGGTAGATCTAGATAGAAAACATACACAGATGTAGCTTATTTCATATTCTGTGCAACTTCCATACAGGTTTTCATATGCAGAAATTGCTTTAAAATTCCTTACAGATACCCTGTTACTGCTTAGTATCTCCAAGGTCTGGCTGGCACAGCGCATTTCTTTGATTCATAAATGACTTGTTGTTGCTTCAGAGAGTGTCTGCAAAAAGCTGTTCAGGGTTTTTGACATTCCAACTCACCAGGCTGGCAAAACAAATCGCTGTCTTTCACAAAGCCCCTTCTTCATTTGACAGAGCCCTTGAAGCCAGCGGGCAAAGGCCTGAGCTAAGACGCCTGCATCCATCGTCTCCTTCCCGTCTGTTCTCCTTGTGCCTCCCCGAGAAGTTGGATCAAAGCATCCCCATGGGGACATCTCATTAAAAAGCAACTCCCTTCCTTGACCAGGTCACCAGCAGCATTACACAAGGTTGCAAGTTCTTGTCCATCAGACAATACTTATAAATAGCACAGGGATAGTACTCTCCTTCCATTTTTAATAACTACTGCAGAAATCTCACAGAAGGACTCCAAAAGGATGGAAAAGGAGAAAGGTTGTTCCTCTAACACACTTCTCCTTTAGACACACCTAGCCAGGTTAGGAAAAAGCAGCTCAAAGACATGCAATTTAACGTTAAAGAAAAGAGAAGATTCCAACAAAACCCCAAGGGAGTGCTTTGAGTAGAAGAACTAATGAAGCCTCATTTTCTACACATTTGCATCTCACAATTGATTGACTTCAGTGCATAAGGAAGAGAAAGGCCCAGCTGAAACTTTGCCTGCCCTTTGGGCATTTATAACAACTCACTCCTGTGGATTTTTGCATGTATTAAGGTTTGAGTTCAAGCTGTGGAGTCTCCTGAATTGGGGAATTCAGAAGGCCCTAGAGGAAGCATTTTTATTCAGTTTAGCCTTTACTGCAAATGGAGGCCATGCCAGTACAGCAGCAGAGACAAAAAGGTGCTATTAATTTTTTGACATGTGGTAACTTGAGAGAGCCTAAGCCCATAGACAACTTCATCTTATCTGGGCTGGACTAAATTGGAGTCCAGAGAAAATTATCATTTTTTTCAGTCATGAGGCATGGAAACAGAAACACTTATGCCCAAATGGGTGTGTCAGATGCCTATAGGCACCATTTACATGTAAGGTTTTGCCCAAGCATTTCCTGTTGTAATAGCATTTTACACCTGAGACCAAGCTCTAATAATGCCCACGCTTTCTTCACCACACGCTCAGAGCAGCCTGGGTGGTAGGAGAAGCATCAACTCCTAAAGTCTCTCCAGCAGCACAGCTGCAAGAATGGAGACACCTCAAACTAGAGACCAGATGCTAAAAACAGATCCCCATCAAGCTACCAAAAGCTCTCAGAAGGAACCAGCAGCACAGGCTTCAGCAGAGTTGTAGCTGTCTCTTCTGACAAGCGCAGGAAAGATTGCAAGTGCTGATCATTCATAACCACTGCGAGCACAACACTGCTGGGACTGCACCGAGCCCCAGCAGCTCCGCGGAATGTCAGGGCTTCAGGCTGAGCCGCCACTTCCCTGGCACACAGGAGTCCCGGGCGTTCACTGTGCCTGAAGCAATTCTACATGAGACAGCGACAAAGTAATTAAACTTTGAGTCCTCTAGAAATAGAAGGCTGCACTTGTCGTTGCCTAGTCCCTCCTGCTAACAGGGAGCATCTTGATGATGAGCGACATCACCTGGGCTCAAGGTGACAAACCAGACTTTTCTCACAAATTAGTATCCTGCTGCATCACCCAGGGGGGAGACCTCTTTTATCCTTTAAGCACTGTGCTTAAACATTAGATAAATTTCTTACTCTGAATCTTAAACCAGCACTGCAGGTGGAGAAGAAATGAGCAATGAAGTTTACATCGTAGAATCCCCAAACAATGCTAACAAACACTCATACCCTATAAAAAGATCAGCTAGGTAATCAAAATATTGCCTGTAAAAAAGAAGGTTTACAAGTCTGTCAAACCCTTCAAAATCATATCAGTCCTGCTTCTCAATTAAGCCATTCCATCTATTTAAACTCATTTCTGTCCTTTTCTCTTCTGGTATGATTGTCTCACACCTTTTATTGACCCACCAATCCCCCAGATTGTGAGGTTGCTCCACAGCACATTACAAAACCTATGACCATTTGTTTTAGCATAGCAGCAAACTTGACTGAGATTATTGCCTGATTTTGTGCCCAGCTGTACAAATACACAGCAGACACTTCCTGCCCAGATCACGTAATCATATAAATACACGTGATAAGAGAACGTGGTATTACATGCCTTCACAGAAGGTGAATGAGAAACATCCTGTGAACTATCCACAATCACTCAGGTAGTCTATGAGACTATTTTAGAATGCTTTCTTCAGTTCCAGCTCAGGGCCTTGAACTTTAATCCTTGCTTTCCCAGCCCTCTCAGCTCACAAAAAGAGTACCTCTACTACTAAGAGTACCAGTACTACTACAAAAGAGCCCTTCTGCTACCAAGCCATCCAGTCAGCAATATCACTCTTTTACATTTTATTCTCCAGATCCTTTTACATGTGTGTGTAGTAACTTTTCGTGAGAGATTTTCCTGGTGCCAAATGTTATGTGCAGTATGGAGCTATGTAAAACAAACATTGTTTGCCCTTATAAGTAAAGAGATTGATAGACAGGCAGCCCTCAAAAGTTAAACAGGTTAAAGTGGAGTCACTACATTCTATAAGTGAAGAGTGAGACCAGCACATATAATGCAGTCAGGAAAAAAAATTAAATAATTCAGATCCTATGTCACAATTACTTATGCAAAAACAAACAGTAAAAGAATATGTGATTCAATATAGTGCATGTGAGAGAAGATGAATGCTAAGTGCTTGATATACACACACATTCTTAAATCATAAATGTGAAATTACACAAGTAGCTCTGAGAGCCATAGAGCTAATGAAAACCTTTTTCCTACAGCTGTAAGTCTCATGGCTGGGCAGCTTCAGTGGCTGAGAAGGTGTGAATGCTGTACAGGAAGATTTACTTGGCACAGACAATTCTGAGGGCTTTCTTCTGGCTGAACTCTGAGGTTTAATAAAGAGCTGGCCTCACACTACAATTTCTCCCTCAGTCAGGTCAAACCAAAGTGCCCCCATCTCCTATACTCAGATACTTATTTCCAGAAACTCCTTTTTCTTAAAGGCCTCAGTGTCTGATAGCTGACAGGACCGAGAGCTGCAATGGGTGGGGCAAGAATATAAAGGAGCCTGCACAAAGACTGCAACTGGTTTTGTTCCTCTCCTTCCTGTATTTCAGTAGCAACAAGCACAACTGCTGCAGATGACACCCTAAAGCCTTGCTTGCTCCAATTATGCAAACAGGAACACACTAATCTGCATTTAGGTGCAGCCTTCATGGTCTTGAAGTTCACCAACAGGGAACAGCAGCAGCTGGTCAATTTAGAGTCAGAAAGTGGCACCAGAAGGACCTGTGACTATTAGCTAGGCAGAGAAGAGCAGGCTGGGTTTGCTTTCTCCTATTCCCCAATCAGCCAGATTGCACAACTGTGTGATTAACCTTTAGTCCAGCGATCATCGTGTCTTTCAACATCAGAAAGAGCAGAAAAACCTGCTTCCAGATGTTACTGTGCTAAGTGCAATGTGCACATACTGGGATTAAAGTCACGAAGAAGAGTTGCTACGTTTCCTTTATTGTCAGCTTTTTAAGACATAAAAAGCAAAAATAACAGATTTCATGGCCTTAAAAACTTCCATAAAGCAACACGCTTACGTCTCAGAGAATTGTCAGAAAGCCTTCAGCCCAGCAGGTTTCAGCAGAGGGGTTTGCTAGCCAGACCTTCTGCACAGGGGTGGGAGTATAACCCAGCAGATGCAGCCAGCACGGAGCATTCACAGGGTGCTACTCCCAATTCTTCTGCAAGCACATTTAGCAAGTCATTTTACCTTTCTGTCTCAATTTCTTTATCTGTGAAATGGAAATGCTGATACTTAAGTAGAGGAATTCAAATGAAGGAGTACATTCAGGCAGGCTCTAAAGTGCAACAGTGCTGATTGTCAGAGACCTGAGAAAGCCCAAAATAGCTGCAAGAATATTTCACCTATATTCTTATTAGACTTTAGTTATTCCACAGGTGAGAGATACTAACAGAGTCTCTTGCAGGTCTAGTCCTGTGTTAAAAGGGACTGAAGTCAAACAAGGCTAGGCTGTAATCATCAGTAACCTAAGTCCTTTATCTTACAATTTAATATTAATTTTAAGAATTACTCAGAGCATTTACCCAAAACAATTTTAGCAGACATGCTTCTTCAAAGTCCACTACTCAAACTAGCTGTAAGCTACTTCATCACCTGCTCTTCTTGTGCCATGACTGTTCTTCAGCTTAAATATCCCTTTTCTCTTCCTGCTCTGTTTGACTCAGTGTATTTACACAAATTAACTCCATTCCTTCTCTGTCTTGACTTCAGCAGCCAAAGAAACATAGCCTCTACTGAGTCCATGTTCCTACCAAGGACTTTCTCTGAATCCTGAGGGACAAAGCTATAACAGGACTGACTCTGCCTTTCTGCCATTATAATCCTGGTACTTATGAGGCTTTGGGTTTTGGGTTTTTTTGTTTGTTTGTTTGTTTTTTGGTTTTTTTTTTTCCTCAGGAGCACATGGTGAGTGCCTCGATTGTCAGAAAGAGTAAAGCAGCACATGAAACAGGTCACACACAAGCACAGTGTCCTTTATAGAGTATGCTACTGTGCATTATTATTTCCATTGCAAAAGAGACAGCCAGAACACGGGGAATATTCCTCCTTGCATAAAAACACCACAGGAAAGGTCTTCAGTGCACAGGAGCTTCAAAACCCCACCCAGGTCATGAGCTACGTCCTATGGAAAGAGAGGCAAGATTCACAGCCCTCACGTTCAAACATTGGATAAGAAGCCCAAATTACCTTCATAGTTATCCCAAGTCCCTGACATATATATATTTTGTAGGATAGACAGCCTTTAGCCATTACAATAGGGGAGGTCAGGGTAGAAGAAACAGTAAACATCAAGTTTAGGAATTACATCATGGAGAAAAAGAGAGAAGACCCACGAAGCACACATCTGCCTTCTGCATATACGTGAAGGTACTACCCATGCTTACAGCAAGGTTCAACTCTAGACTTGTCCTCTCCCTCGTGGCTACAACAGTCACATCCCACAACATCTGCCACTGTGTTAATGACAGGCACATCACATAATGAGCCACACACACACCTGTGTAGCTCTGGGAAGCAGCTGACAGGATCCTTCACCCACCCACAATCTCTACATCTGGATCCATGCATTTCTCCATCAATGGCTGGCCCCAGCCACAGTACAATCACTGCTCCTGATTTTCAGCTCCTTCCTTCCACTCTCTTTAGAAGGGACTCCTGGTGAAGCACCCATTGCCTTCCTGCCCCCAGGAATTCAAGCTTCACTGCATCCCCTCTCTGTAATAACTATGGTGCACAGAAACTGCAAGACACCAGTACTTTCTTCACACAAGTTTTGCCATAGCAGCTGATTATCTCAGGTGGCTGGGTTCACCAGGGTATCAGAAAAGGATGTGTGAGCATCCCAGGCAGGCAATTATAGGATGACTAGTCCATGTTAAAAAAGTTTCCTCCTAATCCTGTCAGATACTGCTTGCCTTAAGCCCTGAAGCTCTAAGATATATTGATCACCATCTCCTTTTATCCTGCACAACAGAGCTGCGTTTATTCTCAAATTCATGGGCCATACCTAATCCTACTCACTTGACAACCTGAGAGATCTCTCATGGCACCAGTTCCGCTGCCCCAGTTAGGAGGAGTGTGCATATGTATTTCTCCATTTCAGGCAACTACTAGCTTGCCAGGGAAAAAATGGACAGAACATTTAACCTAGCAGCATCTGCTCCATGCCTGATTTCATCTGATGCCTGTGTGTGCACACGACAGCAAATTCTGCAAAAGGTAAGGCTTTTCTGACCCTCAAAATTACTGGAAAAATATCATCCAAGTTCCCTTAGCAATGCTAAGGGGGTGGCAGTGGTAGCAGAGGACTGACCTTAAGAAGCAGAGGCCAGATTACACTTCTTTCACTGTGCAAAGGCCATTTCTCTTTAGGGAGCACAGATAAGTCATGTAAGAGGACCTCAGCTCATACATTCCACAAAAGAAGGTTAGTTACCACCAGAATACATTGCAAGCTACCACCCTGATCCTCAGAGCTTCCATCCCCTGCACAGCACCCAAGCAAAAATAGCATTTCTGAGCAAGAAAACTCCACCCCAAGGCTCTTCTTCTAACAGCATAATGGGTTCAGGTTTCAATTTCCAACTCTTTTTTCATTAAGCCAAACTAAGACAATTAATATTCCCCCATACATTTAATTATTCATCCAGTACTGCTCTACACCAGTCACCATTTCTCTTACCTTTCATGTGCACTTCCAATACAGCAGCACCAGGCTGGAACTGTCCTGTTGGAAGTCTTTCCTTCAACTCCTGGACTGTAGTTGGAGACTTTGACACACTCAGCCCACTGCTGAATGGTCTTGCCTAACCCCCTTCATACCACAGGTATTTCACATAGTGCTCACTGAAGCAGCCCATAGCTTATCTGAGCATCTTTTAAAAAAGACTGGTCTCAAAGTTTCAAATCCCACCTCAACTTACTACAGCTTTCATGGGATGCAACAATCAGTATTATTCCAGTCAAGTGCGTTTTATTGATTTGTACAGTGGTATGATAAGATTGTCAATGATTTCTATTCCAATCTTCATGCATCCTCACACTTTTTAATTTTTTGAGAGGCAGAAGAAAAGAAAAAAAGCAAAAATCACTCCTAGATATTGAGCAGAAGGTTTCAGTACAAAGTCCTCTTCCCCCTTGCTGATTGCAGTTAATCGTGAAGCCAGCAGAGCGAGAGACCCAACCAAACTGTTTCCTCCAAGCTGTAACCTCACAGAAACAATGGCACATATTCCTCCCATCAGGGGCACATCACAGTCGAGACTCCTCCATCCTGTGGCCTCAAGTAATGCCAGGGGAGTTCCTACTTCTTCTAAGAGGTTGAAAGCTAATGGTTTAACCCTAATCTTTGTGCTTGGACCATCAAGCCAGCTCCAGACCTGAAAGAGCACTCTGCTGCTCACCTGAAAGCTGCCCTGTTCCCCTCACAGGCTCCTGCAAGGACTTCTGTCACTATGTCTTCTTCATCTTGTACAAAATGCTCGCAAAGCCCCTTACCTTCCTTCACCAGCTGTTGAGGAAGGAGCAAGCCAAGGCTTGGTGGTTGAGTGCAGGACTCATGGAATGCAGCACAGGTACAGAGCAGGCACAGGCAAAAAGAAGAAAGGGGGGAAAACAAGCCGTGGCTTTATATAGCTATACTTGGAACACACCTGTTCCTTCCATTCCTTTGATTTCCCCTGAATGCCTCCACCTGCCACCTCCTCCTAAGCACAGGAGGATCTCATCAGAGTATTCATGACGAGGCCCTGCCTGTCTGCATCAGCTGTACAGTGAATTAAGACAGCCTGAGCTTTTGGCACAGGCTAACCTAATCCACCTGAGGAATCCTCCTCCAGCCCTAGTGGGGGCAATCAGTTGTGAGCTGCCTTCCGCAGCTGTCAAGGGGCAAAAGTGGAGAGAGTTGTTTTGCTCTGCTCTGCTTTTATGACTGACACATAAAAGACACAGGTCCTCCTCAAAGTCCCTGCTGAGCATTTCATAAAGTAGGTTGCCTTGCTCTGCCAAGCAGATCTTCAGTCTCCCTAACTGCCCACCCTCTGCACCTGTGGGGCAATCCCCCTTAGGCTGGGCTGCCTCGCTGCTGTCTGTTTAGAACAAAGGGCTGGGAAAAGCCACCACTTGGTGCAAGATGATGAGTGACATCATCTTATAAGATAAGATAAAGGAGCCTTGATCTGAGCATGGCTGTGACTGGCAGCCAGAGCAGGACACAGCCACAACACTCTTGGTTGGATGTGTTTCAGAGCTGAGGACTCCTGAGCACAATAGAGGATGATGTGGCTGAAAGGGGGAAGATGTGTGCACCTGACTTATGATGTTCACCTCTTCAGAGCCAGCAGTGAGAAGTACCTCCAGAGAGCACCTGTCTCTCTGCATTGACTGTACAGTGAATTAAGACAGCCTGTCCTTTTGGCACAGGCTAACTATGGGGCTTTGAATTAGGTGGTGTGAATGGAGCTTCTTCTCTGGCTCCCTCAGTAATTTCCCAGTGTCACTTAAATGCTACAAAAATCACATGGAAAGTTGGGCACATAGACAGAGTGCATTGGGGTCACTGCCATCTGCCTGAGTATACTGCAGAGAATATTAATAATAATTTCTTCTATTGGAGCTTGAGGGGAAAAAAAATTAAGGAGAAAAAGAAAAAAAGCCCAAGTGTTTTGTAGCTTCCTGTTTAAATTAATCTCCTCTGACAACTGCTGATTTGGGTTTGTGATTCGATCCTCCATATGTCTAGCTCTATTGGTCAATTAAGTGCAGGGGGCAATTGGGAGAAGCAGTGATGCTCGGACTGATTACAAGAGGAAGCATCACACGGCAGCTAGGACATGCAAAGCTGGCTGGCGCGCTTGGCGCTCGCACAGCCAAGCCGAGCACTGGGAGCTGCTGCTGCTGCTTTTCAGGTCAAGGAGAACCTCCCTGGCTCCTAACAGAGACAAGGCACAGCTGCCTGGCTGTTGACCATTTTAAGCAAGGGGCACAGTTCCAGGGAAGGAGTGAGCAAATGAGCACAAGGAATTGTGGGGAGCAGAGGATCAAAAACTGAATAAAAGGCTACAAAAAAATGAATAGCTTCTTCCATTACCCACTGCTGTAGAAAGACAAATACAACATAAGCTAAATTTTATGAGTAGGGACCAGCAAAGAAAATGAGAATCAGCTTATAATAATCCAAGTTTGTACATATGAGGGAAAATAAATGGAAACCAGGACATTAAAAGAGAAGTATATTTGAAAATTGGCAATGATCAAATGAGGACTGTGGGATATAGTGGACAGCAAATTAAGTTACAGATCTGCAATGTCATATAGAAGCAGCAGCAGGAAAAAAAAATAAGTTAACATAATGCTGTGCTTCATCTGCAGAGGAATCATGTCAAAATATGAGGAGGTACTGGCCCTCTGTACAGATCTGGCAGGACAGCACCTGGAATGCTGCCCTCAATTCTGGGCAACACACATTTACAGAAGATGTTGATGAGCATAGGGAATTCAGAGATGAGCGACAGCAAAAAAAATTATTAAGGGTCTGAAAGTACATATGAGAAGAGATTAAAATAATTAAATATGTATTGCTTGGCAAGGGCTAAGATTAACCATCTACAAGTGTGTAAATACAAAGGAAGTAGAGGAATTGTATTAAGGGGTATAAATATAAGTGTAATAGAACAAAAGTAAACACAGGCTCAAATATTAAGGAAAAAACAAAAAAAACTTAGCCCTGAGTTTTTTTAAACTCTCCTTGAGAAGGTGAGGCTTATTGCTTGCTGCAGCTGTAGTGGCATGAAGAGAGCAGGGCTGCAGTCGTGCCTCAGTGGCAAGTCTCCACAGAAAGACCCAGAGAAGAAGGCAAAAATCTCATGAGTCACAAGTGATAAGAAACAGCCCAAACGGGCCCGCAGACAGCTCAGCAGAAGCTATGGGTGTGGCAGAGCTATGGGCCAGCTGCTGTAGCAGAAGGCAGAGTGGAAAGGGAATGGAGAATGATCTCTGTCCTCAAAGGTCACCCAGACCCCACTTTTCTCGAGTGCAGGAATCAGGCTTAGCTCCTCACCATCTTCTCTCTGTATCAGTGCACCCACTTCTTCCACTCCCGCCACCTACACCAGGAATGTCCTGGGATGCTGCTTCCCCGCCGGGCTTGTCCTGTCGTGGCGTGTCCTGCCTTGGCTGTGCCAGAGCACAGAGGTGTCACCCGGTGTCACAGAGCCATCAGCAGGAGGTGCCTCCTGCGACACCGGGAAAGGCGCTGCTGGCACCGCCGCAGCACGCGCACAGAAATTGGCCTTGTCACTTTAAATACATTAGACAATAAATCATCCCTTGGAGACATCCCCAGAGGAAAAACAGGGGGAAAAAATAGCACTTAAAAGCCCTTTTCTATTACAAAGCCTCTGGGGAGCTTTTAAACTTGGAGAGTTTTCTAAGTGAATTGTATGCTTTTTTCCCCCTTTGCCTGCCTTTATTATCAGTTGCTAACATTAGCCTTGCCTTCCCATGACCAAACTCTCATTCAGACTTCATTTTTTTTTGGTTTTTGCTCTCCTCCCTTTAGTTTCCTCCCAAAGTTTTTCTCTCTCAAACCTTACAAGTACACACATGAACACCCATAATGTCCATGTAACAACCTCTTTCTCATTTGACATCTGCTTCTAAATTGAAATTACTCTTTGCCAGTATTCCTTTCCTCCATATCACTCTCCCCTTCCCTGCGTTTCCCTTCGCTTTTTCATTTTCCCCTGTATTTCTCCCTTTCATCTGTCATTATTCATGTCTGGTTGTACTGAACAACTTGAACAAAGTCAAAAGGTTTTCCCTGCTTTTAGGAGGACTATGTAAATTTTACACCTTTAACCTAATTTTACAAAGTTGCCTGATGGGTTTCCTTTCTTGCAGAGTATATGCCTTCACCCATGCCTTAGGAGTCATAAAATACCACCTAAAAGGTGGTATTTTATCCCTTCATTACAGCTCTCTAGTACCAGGTTTTCCCAGCTGGACTAAGGAATAGTGTTTCCTCCATTTTCCAGTGCTCAGGAAGTCAAGAGTGGCTATGCAACCAGATGCCTCATGCAATGCTTAACCTGTTCTCCTGCCTACTGCTTTTATTTGGTCTTAAATCTTTATCATTAAAACCTTGAGGAATAAGTCCAGTCTGGTTGGATACCTTTGCAGAGCTGTGTGGAAGATGTAGGTAGTGTTTTCCAGCTAAGCGCAAGGATTTTACATCTTCACTCACGTAGTGGATGTGTGTTGGAGAAGAAAGAAGGAATGTGAGGTAAGTGAGGGCAAATTTCAGGAAGCTGCAACTCTGTGAAACAACCTGATGATTTTCTACAGGCTGGGAATCAAAATGCACCTGTCAGCATCCAGCTATCATAAAGCAATTCTTATGCCACCGTTGACCCAGCAGAGTTCTCCACAGGTGCTATGAGTCAATTTTGTTGTGTTGTGCCCAGGACTCACCTAATCCATTTCCCACCAAGCTGGTCTGTTACACCATAGCAGGGGAGAGACCCTGTCACAGGTCAGTGCACCCTGGCAAGGGCAGCAGCAGCTATTCCACCTGACTGTTCCTTGCTTCATTTCATTTTTGTTCCTGTAGGTGCAAGCCCAAGGCAACCTCGTGATCTTCCATTCCTCATTGCTGCCACCTGAGTGCCAGCATTACCACGGGTCAAAGGTGCAACTTTTAGGAAAACACAACAGAATCTAGCAGAAGACAACAGGCTGACTAACAATGGAATTAACCTGCTTGGGCACTGGCAACCAATAATGTCCTGGTGAGCAAGAGGCTGCATGAGGCTGAGTTACCAGCTGAAATTGTAACATGGTACCCAATAAGGCACCTCTCTAGCCAGTAAAAACATTGGGTTTTTTATCACTAGTGATAGTGAGACAGTCAAGGCAGCAAAAACAAACACACTTGATTGCTCAGCCTTTGCATAGCGTTGGATTTGCCCTTTTGGGGGATGAATTAAAAAAGGAAAAGAAATAACAATACTTAGTTGGCCCCACATGACAAACTTAACGGGCTGAAGTATAGAGAAGAGGCAAAGAAAAAAGAGGTTGAAAGAGAAGTAAAAAGCATTACTCTGACACTCCTGCTCTCCTCAGAGGTCGATATTCATAAGTCAGTGGGCAAACTGCTGATCTCTAGCCCATGCCTCCCCCTCCTCCACAATCTCTTCACGCCACAGACCGAGTGACCAAATATCAGCCCCAGAACAGCCAAGGAAAGGATGTGAAACACACAAACATGGAGGATTACAGCCCATATGGAGAGAAATGCTGCATCCTGGGTTCTTGTCCAGGGAAGCAGGAGGTGGGGATGGAAATGAAAGGTCTATGTTCCCCCTAATCATTTCTGCCACAAAAAGGGAGAGAGTGTGACATACACCAGTGGATCGCAGCCATTAGTAATGAACCGCTGGTGGCTGGCAAATTGTAAATTAGAGAGCCAGAGTGAGAAGAAAGAAAATCAAAGGGGGGACGAGGTCGTGTTTTATTTCACTTGTAGCGCTTTTCAAATTCAGCCCTAACCAAACCTGATTAAAGTAAATCCCTTTTTTACGGCCTGTGGAGTCTATAAGATTATGGTGTTAATGGAAGTGTGATTCGATCCGTCAGTAATGGTGCATGTCGGGGCCCAGGCGCCTCAGACAAGTCCATTTTTTCAGATGTATTTATTGTTTTTTCCCCCCCTCTCCTCTCTGTTCTCTGCATTGCAGTGTTTAATTGAACAGTTTAAAGTAATTCTTCTTCAAGGCCCATTAATTGATTTTATTTGTGTATTCTCCAGGGGTCAAGAGGAAAATATATAATAAAACATAAACTCCAGGTCTGAGTTTGTCACAGTTCCCACCTTTCCACAAACATAAAGCACATTTCATCTTCAGCATTTCAGATTTTTTTCTCTTTCCACTGTTATTTCCCCGCACTAACACTCCCAGGTGTTAGTGTCTCTGTTTCATTTTTCCACTGTTTATCTCTAAAATTTGCCACAGGTATTGAGAGCATAATGCAGAAAATTCCTTCTCTTTCTTTTCCTGTGCAAAAACCACCACGTTGATTTTACAATGCCCCTTTGCTTTTAGGTTCTCCAAATTATTTCCCCTGCCCCCAGCTGAGCAAAGGGGAGGGCACTGGGTTACACATATTTGTAAACCAGTGGTTCTTCAACACTTCCTGAAGAGTCTGCCTCTTTCAAACTGCACATGAGCCACTGCATGACAGCCAAAAGCTGCTTTTTTCTGCCACTTGGTCTGCAAGAGGACAGTTTTTCCTTCCCAGCCTCCCCAACACTCAGCATAAGATAACTGGCTGCTCCAAATATATCTATATTGGCTTTATTTATTTCAGATACTGCAAAGCCATTTGCTTCCTTCAGTCCTCAGCTCCATTCCCCAAAGCTGGCCCCAAATACAAATTTTTTTTCAGATTCCCCCTGCTGAAGCCCTTACTCTCTGCTTTCATGCTGTTCTTCTGCAGTAAGCACATTTCTTTTAATAGAGTTTTCAGAACACAAGGGGTTTCTTTTTATTATTATTTTTAAATCACAAAATGTGCCAGGGAAGTTTTCATCCTCCCACTCACCTCACTCAGATCTGTTCCACAAACTGCCTCTAGATTAATGCAAGGCAAAAGATGCTTTTCCTTTTCTTTCCACCCTCTGATTGATGTGGTCTGGGTGAAATATCTTTGCCACAGCTAAGGCAGCTCTCTGGGTGTGCAGCCTTACCAGTCAGCTTCATGCACTCCTGAATTTGTTTTGAAATTTGACATCACGTAAAATACCAAATGGGACCAAATCCAAGATAAACCTCTTACCAATAGACCCTTTGTTCTGTCTCCTCCTGGCTGCAGAAAAAAAAAAAAAAATCTGTTCTATATTATAGCTGATGGAGAAGTTATGGAGGCAGAATGTAATTACTCAAGCGTGGATCTTTGCCTTACTCCCTTTACTCTTACAACAAGTATTCTGGCCAGAACAAAACATATGTACCTTGAGGTACACACAGACCTAGGGCATTGCTCTTCATCATCATTGGAGTAGAGTTTCCTGGACTGATAGTTTGTGGATTAGCAGGTACTTGCTCTTCTGACAAGACATGTGGACATGTCTTACTGGGAGATGAATATGGTCACCTGGTTACTTCTAGGAAATATTTACCACTGTGTCATGTTCTTCTCCAGTTATCTTCTGGCTCTAGTTTTATGAGTGCGTTTGGAATGACCACCTCGCCTTCTCCCACTTGCTTCACTACCTGCCTTCTTGCCCTGCCGAGGTATCTCTAACATCTCTGCTGAGATATGCTCTGTAACACCTCTGCCCAGTAATTAGCCTCTGCAGCCAAAGGGGCCATCTCACTCTCTGAAAGGAAGGCAGAATTCTTAGCAAGACTGTTTTCATGTAAAACGGGCTTCTGTTTGGAAGTATGATGATTTTTGGAATAAGGAAAAGAAGTTCCCTTGAGAAATCTGATCTTCTGTGATTTAAACGTAAATCATTATCTATAATTTTGCTGTCTGCAGAGACCTGTGTCCATGGTGCAGAGCTCCATACTGGAGCTCTTGACCCTGGACTGTAATCTTCTTAACTTTCAGTTACAGCCAGACTCTGTCAAACAAGATTAAAATAAAATTTCCTCTGTGCATACACCTAGAAATATATAACACCATCCTCCCCATGGTCTCATGTCAAGATTGAACACCTCTACAAGTCCATTATAATCTGAATTCAGAGGATCCATCTCCTTCTCAAGAGCTTTCATCCTGATCCATCTTGGTGTCTTTTCACAATGATTTTACTCTTTGTATTTCAGCTATAATTTCATTTCAGCATAACCTTGACCTGCCTATGCTACCAGAGCAGATCTCCTTCGTCTAATTGTTCTCCCTCCCCCATATACACATGAAACTCAGTGTCCTCCCTTAGCTAATATAATACAAAGGAATCAATCTGTCAGACACACATACCCACACAGCCTCAGCAAATTAACCTTGCAGAGTAATTAGGGCAAGCGCCATGGTGTGGGTATCATGGCCTCATTTTGCCGGTTGAAGCATTAAAAAACTACCACAGCACAGCCACCAGTTAAAATCAATAGCCCACTGCATCACTGTGAATAAAGCTAACCAAATGCTTCCTTGCTCCCATGGTGGGCCATAAGGGTGCACACAGGAGTCTGGAGGTCCTGAAGGTTCCTCTTGTCACAGCTCTGATGGAAGCCAGGCTTGAGGAATGGAGGCTGGAGATTCTCAGAGGCTGGAGCAGAGAACAGATTTACTGGAGAAGATCATAAAGAGTTGCCAGTCTTTCCAAGCCTGTCATGGCCTAGGAGCAACAAAAGTCAGACAGTTTCTATTTGTGTTGCATAATTGGTGGAGCCTGTCACAACACTGCGAAAGCCAGCTGCTGCTTTCTGCTCAGAGCTAATTCCACCTGATTTATTTAATATTGTAATGAATATAATCCTTTCTTGCCAGCCCCCTCCCTACACACTCAGCCAGCAGTTAGAGACAGCAGACGCTGCAGTCAAACCTGCAGAAGCAGTGCTGTGGAGTGCCTTGGCTCTTCCATGGACTGAGCAGCTCAGCACTGTGGTCCAGAGAGAGCAGTGGGATGCATGCTGGGGAAATGCAGCCATGCATGCTGTTTCCTCACACCTAGGAGAGACTTTCAGATCTGCAGAGATGGGAAATGTGTGGACACATTTGTGTGGTGTGACCACAAGTGAAGCACATAGCATAGCACTGCAGGAATCAAGATTCCAGACAGAGATTAAAAAAGATGTTGTGATGGATTAGAGAGATAAAAGCGGGGGGAAAGGGAAGGTACTCAAGAAGTAGGATAAAATAAAGCCAACTTGCTCAAGCAAAGATGCCAGCAGAGATGGAGGGTTAGGACACAGCATCTAGAGGAAGATTTGCTGGCAGGTCTTTAACCACTTCTCCCCACTGGAAAACATATAAAAGCCAAGCCCACTGTAATCTGACAGTGACCAAGCCAGGGGTAGCAATATCTGAAAAGCAAAAAAGCTCTGGAAGGACAGTAACTTCTGCTGAAATTTGGCAATCATTTAGCTCTGAATCTTCTGCCCTGCCAAAGTGCAAGGAGTTAAACCCAGTAGGAGAATGAGTTCTGCAGGACCTTGATGGTAGCTTCAAGAGCTGGACCAAAGTTTGAGCTTTTGAGAGAATAAATCAGACTGTGGCTATGAGCAACATCAACAAGTGCAGCTATGAAAAGAAGAAAAAGAGAGAGGAATGGGAAATACTGCTTCCCTCTTCACAGCATCTAGGGATTCAATCTAGAGGAAGGAAGGAAGCCAGATACTCCTAGACTGTCTTTGGTAGGGCAAGACCAAAAGAAGACATGCAGCCTAGCCTTTTGTTCAACAGCAGCATCAATCCTGGTTTCAAACTGGGTTTTATAATCATGTTCAGTGGGAACTCTGACAGGATGCTTGGAGAATGAGACAGCATTCAGGACTGCTTTGGGGTCACAGCTGTAGGTAACAGATAGAAAAGATGAGAAAGGAGTCTGGAAACTGCTGAGAGACAGACTCATGTTTAACTAACAGAAGATGAGCCAGACAGAGAGAATCAAGTCTAAGGATGTGGTGGAAGAATACTGGTCCACAGGAAACAAGTGTCACAAATATATGCTGGCTCTGGAAACATTTAATTTGCTGTTCCCACCATGGAAATGGCTGGTTACCCCCAGACAATTGGAGCCCTTATGTTTTATGCCAAGTTCTGCTAAGTGTCCTGATTTCAGAGCCCATGACAACTGAGAAAACTGCAGAAGGTGGCTGCAGTTGGGCAGATTGTCTGTCACATTAATACACAACCATAATTTTCAGCTTATAAATTGTTTAGGGAGATAACTTCACTGAATGAATGAGCAAACATGCAGCAAAGGAGTTCTCTTTAGACTGTCACATGCTGTTAGAGTTGTTATGTAGTTGGTTAAATCCAAACATTTTTCTTCCTGCCCGCCTTAACTGTGTGTTTTCCAGAATTCAGAATAATTAATCTGCAACACATCCAACAGAGGCTGTGCATAGGAGCTATCACTGGTGCACGAGCCATGATACTGAAGGTACGCTCTCATCCAGATGAGCTGCCACCTGGAGTGGACAGATGGAGATGAAGGGGGGGAGGGATAAAAGCCAGTTGAGTGAATGGTTTCATTAAGCTGCAAGGAGGAAGAAAAGTGTGTAGAAATGAGAATCGAGGGTTCTTAGACACTAGCAACATGGCAGCGAGTTTGTAGCACTCAGTGGAAACAAGGACCTTTGCCCCGTCCTGAGGAGAAGTTTTGCTGGTTTCCTACCAAGAAAGAAATAGTGGTACAGCAACATTCTGACTTTAACTTTCTCCCTGAACCTTTGGAAGGGCCTAGGGAAAGTCATGCTTCCCCTCCCCATCCCTGCCTTATGACAGACACAGAGCAGGCTGGGGCAGGTCTTCAGAGAATTAGTTAGTTTAGAACCCCAGCCAGGGTGGAGTGGCTCAGTAAAACTGCCAGTCTCTCGCATTAATACCAGGCCTTTGAGTAATAATCCCAGGCTCTCAGTGACCTGGAACACCAGCTATGCTAACAACAAACTTAAAGTCACAAAGACGACTAAGTGTGAAACCAGATTTAAAGATTTAGGAGCTATTCTCAGCAGTCTCCTGTTCAGGCAAAATGCGTCAAAGGCATTTGAAAACTCTGAGAGGTGCCCTGAAATGGCAGCTGATTTCATGACTGACAATGACAAGCAAAGCAAGGGGCTTATCTCTGAGACAGAAGTGAGCAGAAGGAAAATTGCCACCAGCTACAGGAAAGGGCAGATCAGACTTCCCAGTGAAAACACTGCTCCCTCTGCCAGTAGAACCTGCCCCCTCCTTCTCCAGAAAATGCATTTCAGTGGAAGGAGAGAAGGAATTTGGAGGGGTGAAAATGCCAAAGTGGAGGACTGTCACTGGGAGTCGTGATGTTTGCAGGATCTCTGGCCACACACCCTCTCCCCCTGCTCATTAGAGCTCACAGACACTCCAATCTACTCAGGTAATGACCGGAGAAACAGATTTCCTACCCTTGGATCTGCTGCCATTCCTGAGTTTGCAGCAGACATTTTGTAATCAGAGAGCCTGTCAAGAGAGACAAGAGCCTTTAGCAGAAAAGAAAAGTTAATTGCGGAACAAGGGATTTAAAATCTGTGCAAAGGGGGACAATAAAAGAAACAATTATGGAGTTTAACCACCGCTTCTGGCATGGTGTTGAATGTCATTTGTCCTTAGCTACAGTGATACAGTTAAACGGTGCACTCAAGGCTGATGATTCGGTTTGCCAGTGATTTTGGAACATCAGCAAAAGTTTTGTTTCAAACTAAACCAAATAAATTTTTCTATTTCAGGCATTTAATTAAAAAAGATTAGCGGTTTTATTTTAAAGAAAAGTTGTTTCCAATTGACACAAACCCAAGAATTTTTTTTAAAATTTTTTTTTTTTTTTAAATGGGAAAATGGGACATTTTGATTTTGGAGGAATTTGGGGATAATACTTTGAAACCTGTCAAAATAGACACAAAAGTGGCCATGTAGTCAGAATTTATTACCCTGCTTTATTCAGTATGCATTCAGATGCAAACCCAGATGAGACCCTAACAGTCCATTTTCACAAAGCAGACTTAAGGCCAGTGTTTATTTGCCTTTTATGCACACTTCTAGAGCCATATTTGCTAAGCAGAAGTGTGAGAAACTACTGCTCGACTTGAAGCATCGAGAGCTGGCTGAAACAAGCAGAATTTCTCCTACTCTTGCTCCAAGCAATTAGTTGTGGTTTGGCATAACCAGGATTAAACAGTAGCATTTCTGCTATAACCTGCTACTCAGGGCCACTCTGCCTCCCCAGGTGGCATTAGGGAAACACAGCGTGAGTACTGCGCCTTTCATAAAGGGAACTGGCAATCTATTTTATGTATTGATGGATGGCAGAAACCATCTCAAGTAGTTTGGGTCTCCATCTACACACAGAACTGTAATTGCTTTGTCCCTTGGCAAAGTTCTGCAGAGGAAGGGCAGCAGAGATTTACTCACTGATTAAACTCTAACATGACACATACACACCTGACTGTAACTTTCCTGCAGTTGTATTTTACTCTCCCTAAAGAGAAATTCAAATAGAAAAGATCTGAATTCCATTTGGTGAGATGGGATTGTTCCTTGAGATGCCTTGCAATCACTGTTCTCTAAGCTATGTCTAACCAAAAAGGGCAGTCATTTGGGAAGGGTTCATCTGAAATTAAGCACATAGTGCAGAGAGATGGATTTCAGAGGTGTTGAGTTCTCACAGCTACTGGCCCTTATAGTATCATTCAGGTGTAAATGCAATAGGAATAATAAGGCAGGTGGAAGGATGTTAAACCCAGGAGGGCAGTTATTCCAGACTTTAAGATTAGCACTTTCATGAACAATAGAGATGCCTTAGTAAGTAAGATAATATGGAATGAGTTTTGAATCAGTCTTGGCACCTAGGAAACCCAGAATAACAAAAAATCTTTATTATAATTTAGTTGGTCTTCATAAAACCAAACAACATGCCTGTTTTTATAGCTTAAAACCACTTTCAGGTAAAGTACGTTTTTTTGTCAATCTGGTATTTACAGGGACTGAAGAAAAGCAGATAAAGCAATTTGGTTAAAGCTTCACCAGTAGTTCTACAGAGAATACTGGAAATGAAAGATCTATCAAAGTAGGATGGTCTGGGTAGGTCAGATCTGCCCTGTGGCTCAGCTCCTTCTGGCCAGCCCCTGCTGAGAAAGGGTGAACAATGGTGATGACTATGGACAGCATGCTGCTTCCAAAGAGCTGAGTGCCCTTGGGCACAGCCAAGCTCCTGCCACCATAAATCCCTCCTGCTCACACCTCCCTGCAATCTGCAAAGCAGGATCCAAAAGTGCCATCATACTCTTCACTCAGGGGCAGACACAGCCAGCAATGCAGACTGTCAGCCAAACTATGCCCACTTAGGGACAGAAAAACTTAACTGGGGAGTTAAGAGCTCATTTCTCACTGTGCAGTTTGGTGGCTGGTCTGATGAAAGGCGGACATTAGACTAGACAGCTTCTGAAACAGACACACTCAGCAACACCTGTGTTTGTCAGGGAGAAGTGTCCTTTTGATACATTTGCTTTTGCCCCATTCTTCTCTGAAGAGGAACTGTCAGTAAATAATTAAAACTCATCCCTTGCTGGCTGTTACTGTCCCAAGGTCTCCCTTCCATCAGTATTCTCCAAAAAGAAGCATGCTTCTTTGTCTCATAATACACTAACTTTTTCATTGCTTCTTTATGCTCACTTCTCACCAATCTAAATAATGGATCAATTGAGGTTTTATTCTTTGCTTTAATTAGGTCTGGAATTTTGAGAGTATTTTACTGTAATTACTTCATTAAACGTGAACTGAAAAGCAAAAACCTTCCAAAACAAAGTAAGCTGTGTTTGTGATTTTCTATCTTTTTTTTTTTTTTTTTTTATGACACATAAAGGCAAACTCAAAATTCTAATAGGGTATGGAGTTTTTCTCTCAGCTGTGTGTCTGGATAAATAGTGACAGCCTGTGCTCAGTGTTTCAAACCAGCAGAGAGAAAGAAAGAGAGGGGCAGAAGGGCAAAATATGGCTATGGACCAACTCAGTCAGTCAGTCTTCGACATACAGTGGCCTCAGCATACTAAAACTGCTTTTGTTACACATCCACCTGACTCATATATGATTGCTTATGCCCTTCATGCTTTATTTCAGGACAAAATAATGGGTTATGGAGATACCTAAGTTACACCTTCCTTTTATTTGAGTGGCAAGATGGCAGAAAACCAGTATAACAACTTCATACCAACTCTCCATCACATCAGCATAATTCCTCTCTGATTGACTCCAAAGATTTTTGATCCCTTCTCCACCAGCTGGCAACTGTCTAACACTCAAGGCAAAACAGAGCAGCAAATCACAAAGCTTCTATTCACAGAGGGGTAAATGGGAAAGAGAGGGTGCAGGGGGAGGTGGGCAAGAGGTTGAAATGGGAGTGACAGCTTCTTCCATTTTGGGAAGTCCATGGTCAAATGCTGGTTAAGTCAGGAGAAGTGTCAATATCAAATTGGGAGGTCCCCAAATGGAGGAAGTCTGGTTTATCACACTTAGTTAAATACTTCTGGATTTTTTTTTCTTTTACTCAGGGGAGGGAAGGAAGGAGGAAAGGAAAGAAGACATGATGGAGGGGGAAGACTGAGTCTGCTTTTCCATCACTAAAATTTGACTCAAGTTCTGAAATGGAATACTTTAGAATCTTAATATTTCTAATGGTAAAAAATTAGGCAGGAACATGCATTTTCAGGATATTGTCATAACAGATTGTATATAAAACAAGTCTAGAGTATGAGAAGGAAGAGGACTGCTATGCACTGAGTTTTAAAATCATAAAAATCCCCTTCAGAATCGTTTCTTCTCCCTGATCCCCTGAGACTTCTAACTTGGATAACAAACTGAAATGCAACCAGGAAAACATAGATCTAATGCATCCAGATTGCTTCAGTTCTGGATTCGTACAGCCCTTAGCACAAAAAGATTAATTCCCTTGAAGATTAATTGTTTTAAGCACTTATGCCAAACCAGCAAGAGGCAAGAATAATTGCAGTCTGAAAAATCAAGAGGATCTGTGGAGAAGTCCAGGAAGACTCTACAGTGCTATAAATCTCAGGGTGCAGATCTTAAAGCTATATTGTGTAATAATCGTAACAACAGAACAAGGGGTTTTATGTATAATTTGATAAAGCATCCTATCCCAAAGTTATTAACACAAATCCAGTGGTGTCAGGTCAAAAGGTCCTGCTAACTCCCAGGCCACGTCTGGCACTGGCCACAAGCAAGTGCCCCATGAAAGGACTATAAAAAACCTGACTAAAACACAGCAATGTTTCTTCCCAGTATATTCTCCCAGCATATGTAAAGCCTAGGGACTTCCTGAGCCAATGTTTACCTATATATTTGAGTTTAATAGCTCTTGATGGACTATTCCATGCACTCCCTAATCCCTTTTTGAACCCATTCTTACTTCTGGCCTCACAGACAACCCGTGGTGACAATTTCCCTACTTAATTGTATAGAGAATGTATAACACAATGTGAATATTGCAACTAAATGAAGGCTAAAGGGGAAAATGATAAGTCCGTGAGCAGGATGAGAGAGAGAAGGGGAGGAAATATTTTGCATGATTAAAGGGGATATGATAAGGAGTGACAGGCTGAAATTATATTCAGCTCAAAGAACAGAAAAGATCTCAGTCTGTTGGGTAGTTATGTATGCTCCCACTGGATGTGTTGATAACTCCACCTTAAACTGGACAGCATAATTCACTCATCTGGCAGCAATACCTGGGGCTATCCTATTCTGGAAGGAACAGCAAACAGCCTGGATATAAAAGCAATTTTTCAAGCTTAGAATAAATTTTTGCAAAGTCAAACACAAATTTCAAAAGGAGGAAAGATTTCTAAAAAGAAGTCTTGAACAGAACTCCTACCTGCTGCACCAGAGAAGCAAGAAAGACATTACATTTAGTGTTGTGACAGGGCTGCAGGCTGGGAAAGACTGTCCCTGGCCTTACAGAGAGGAGGTGTGCGCTGCAGATTGTTGTGGGATGACTGATGCCAATGGCTCTTCCCAAGGCTGCATCCGAGGCTGCTTTTCTTAATGTTCTCGCTCCGCTCTGCTGCGTGTTTGGTAAATTTTTGTTAGCCAAACTGGCCAAGAGGGAGCTGGATTAATACAAAGGGAGGATTGATATGGCTACCATGGCTGAGACCAGAAACATGCATACATATATGTGTGCACTCACACAAATCTGAAGAGTAGGAATCCCTTAGGCATCCAGCCTATTAAAGTAAGGAGAAGTAGAGAATAAGAAATTTTATATTGACGCTTATAGAAGGGTTCTTCATCTGTCTCTGGAAAATGCCAAGATATTTAGGAGGGAAAAATAAAAGAGGAACAGATCTCAATTTTTCTGAAAATTAAGTATTAGAGCCAATGGACTCTTGAAATTTTTCCCAGCTTCTGTATATTCTGAAAAGCATTCCTATCTCACAGATTGTGTTAGGGGAAGATGTTCCCAAAGTTTTTACAATCCTTATGAATGTTTAACCTTGTGATCAGCTCGTCTGCGATCATCTTGTTCTCCTGGATCCCATCTGGAAGTTCTGTGGCCTAGAGGTAACAGGATAAGCTACTCTTGGTTTCCTGCTCAGCTCATGGCCCTTCTAAATTGTCTGACAACCAAAGTGGGTCACTTTGAAATTACAGGTTCTCTGATGTGAATTCCTGTCCACCAGAACTGGATGGAAATGACCAACTCATTCTGTATCCCATAGGCTGCTGCATGATAGCAGTTTCCAAGTTTGCTGAGCTGGGCAGGATTCAAACTGGCAAGCTTTACTGCTACACAATGGCTTTCCATTTCACCTTTGCAGGAAAAATTATCTAAAGTGGTTCTGCCTAAATCAGAGCTCACTTCAACCCCCCTTCCTTCTCCACCATATTTCAAGGCTGAGCATGACATCTGGCATGACACATGGGAAACCTGCAATCTAGATAACACATTCATCTTTATAAGTGAAAGACATCCATATATTTCAACATAGAGTAGGAAAGGCTTGCAGCAAGAGAATCCAGCAACCTGGCCAGGCACTCTGCATGTTTTATGAATGTCAGCATCTACACTACCTCAGCCAAAGGAAAAACAACGCTCATCAACTCAGTCTTGTGGGCACTGACTTGGGCAGCAGAGACAAGTATTTCTGGGAGAGGAGACTGTAACTGTGTTTCATGCTTTTGCTTTCCCCCATGCTTCCTGGCACCTCCACAACTGCAGTGACTCACAGTTCTGCCTTAATTTATGGAAGAAGGAAAAAGTTCATGCACGGGGCAAGGCAAGTCCCCAGCTGCTGTGCTCCTCACGCTGCTTTCCTGCGGCCGTTCCGCACATGCTGGATGCACAGGGCTCAGCAAAGCATGTCTTGAAGCCCTCTGCAGCTCTTGATACGTATCTGTCTCATTCCCCATCTCCCTTTGTGATCCATGTTCCACATCCACCTGCAAAATCAAGTCCTTGCTCTTCTGACCTACTTTGGACCTCCTCACACTTGCTGTTGTTACAGACTGTTCCAGGCTGCTGTTTCAAAGCCATCTCTTCCTCTGTGGTCACATACAGCAGCTCTGGGGAGGACAAGGAATGCTTAAAGCCCAGGAAAGCTGAAAATATTAGCATTGGTATGTTTTGCTGATGAATAAATAAGACACATGGGCAAATATCACTATCTTCTTTGAAACATTTAGAAGTCTGACTAAGCATAAGAGCAAAACATGCCAGGTTATTTCCAGCTGAACATCAACACGCACAGCTTATGGTTCCAGAGAGCAGCTGTGGTGAATTCAGCCAAGGGAATTCTACTGCTTTTTTCTCCTTATATGCAAAACCAGAAAAGGTAGGGTCCATTCTCCAAACAAATTCTGTCTGGCCAACACCTGAGGAAGACAGGGTGAATTAATATCCCACTGGTCATGAAATTCAGAGGTGGTTTCTCTGCAAGGGGACACAATTTAAAGTTCTTCTAAAGCTCTTAAGATTCTGTGGATGTGGGAGCCATTTGGACAGGAGAGCAAACTATTTATGTAACACACACTCCAGGCTTGCTTCCAAAATGCTGGCCTTTGATCAGGAAAAGACATTATCCAAAGCCAACTCTACAAACACCAGCAAGAGTGCCAGAGTGGCCAGATGGTGCTCGGGTACCACTGCAGCCCCCTGGACTGATTCCCTTGCAAACACTGGCAACTGTGATGGGCAAGGACGCACCCTCCCTCCCCATCGCTCTCTTCATAAATCCAGCAAGGTGTGCCAACTTTCCCCGGCAGCATCAGGCACTGCTGCAGCTCCCTACTGCTCCTCTCATAAGCACGTTGCCAGTGGGCCCTCACAGTGCCAAATATTGCTGCATCTTCCAACCTGCCTCCCTGGCAAGCACTGGCAGAGGTGCTACGACAAAGTCGCTACTGATCCGCTCCTCCTCACCCTTTCAATCGCGGGTACTTGGCGATGCCAAGGCACTCAAACTGTGCCAGACATAGATAAAGATGCTTTGTAATAATACCTTCTTGCAAGAAGTGGCAAAAAGACCCAAGGATCCATATGGTGCTCTAATAACCTTCCCTTGCCCTTTATGGCTCCCAAACACTTGCAAGGATACCAAACTGCCCAGAGTGACCTTACAAATCTTTAAGGGACTCCCTAATCAGAGGAAAAAGGATCCTTCAGCCCTGCTGACAGGTTGTTTCCCTTACTCATACGTAGTTCACAACATCTACAAATTTATAAGCAACAACTCTTACAATAACTACCATCTCTTCTGTCTTCACCACCAGGAGAGCTGCCCTGAGGAAACCCCCAAATGTACACAGGCAATATCCTTAAGTGCTATGACACAAACCAGTGCTGGTAAATTGAGTTTCCTCACCTGCCTGTTTAATGTGATAGGTTTTGGTGGCACACTGTGTTTCAGAGGCCCACTGGTAGACCATTAGTAGCAAATGCCCACATGTATAAAGGAGGAGAAAGAAAACATGGCCCAAGTGATGTCTTAGAGAGCTTATGCTAATTAAAATCTTTGGCAGTTCCGACTCTTCCTACTACTGCTGTATATTCTCTACTGACCCACAAATCAAAATTGAGCTTTGGCAGGCTAAAAGAAGAGAAGCAGATTTTTTTTCTCACACCTGAAAGCATTGTCCCTGCTTTCCTCCAGTGATACCACTTGGCCTCTTTGGCCAGCTACAAACCCATGCTGCTTCCGCTTGTAAAGGAAAAAACTGACAGAAGATGAAAGGCTGCTTCTGTGCTCCAAATGCCTCATACTTTGATTAAAAATGTTTTTGTCAATTAGAGATTGATTTTTGCTGTTCATTAAAGTGATGGATGTCAGTGCTGATAGAGGTGGTATTTTACCCTGTGGTGGCCTGCTGTATAAATGGTAGGGGAAATTGGAGGCTCCAGTTTGCTGGAGTGGAGCTGATGGCCAGGACTGGGATAAAATAGGCCAGTCAGAGGATGGAGAAATGAGTGCCACAGTGCTCAGGGAGGAGCAGAGAAAAGCTCTCATTGCACAGTTTTGTAGCCAGCCCTTCTCATCTCACCTTTCTGAACACACTGTGGAAGCTGAAGATAGAGACAGAGATCTGGGGTGTTTTGGAGAGTTGCACAGTGGGGGTGAAGATATGCATTGTATAAATGCCACAAGCCCGTAAGTTTTTATATGCAGGCCATGCAAAATTTCCCCAACCCAAGCTGAGCTTCTCTTCTAGGAACTCACACTGTGACACTGCCATAGAAAGGACATTCCCTGAGAGGAAGAAAGGGCTGTCCTTAAACTGCATGAGATAGGTTCAAGCTAAGATACAAGAAAAGTCGAGAGCTTCAAATACATAACCAACGACTGTATTGCAGTTTTCTCAAACTGAATCTTCTGTTACCAATCACTTTGTGCAGGGCAGGGCCATACTTGTTTTGCTACCAGAGAGGGTAAGACAGGAAGTTATCAGAAGCTGCAGTATTTTCCAGTGTTGTACCCATCGTGCTTTTGGCATTATTAGCACTGGCCATGTGAAGGAGAAAACTCAGGAGTCATACACATGAAATAGTGGAGGCAGACTCCACTATCATCTACTGGAAGTGGCAAAACACACACAAATATGAAATCTCCCTGGGGCTGCGTCTCCTCAGAACTACCAGCGCCTGTAGAAGAGAGTTTGGGCATCCATACATCTTCAGAATTATGACACAGACCCCTGACAACCCAGCTGGATTTTACAGGCTTTTTCAACCTACTGGACACCCATCAGTGCTTTTGCAGGCGAGGAAAGAGAAAGAAATGTCCCCCTGCCCCAGAGGAGAGTCCTGATGCAGCAGGAATTCAAAGGCACAATTCAATGGCCTGACAACAGTCCCCTTATAAAATGTCCCAGCCTCTGAGAAAGCCATTTGGAACTAGCAGCTACATCAGAGGCTAAAGCAGCTTCACTCTTTGCTGGGGGCAATAGCAGGAGGATTCAGGTGTGCATAATGTTATGATTACAATAAATGGGCTGAATAATGCCCTTCATGCCGTGCTGTCCTCCTGCCTTCAGCAGGGACGGAGAGCAGCCACAAGGCAGTCACCAGTGCACAAGGAGGGGCTGAAACACAGCCCTGCAAAAATCCACCTGCTCCCTTTCACCACCGAAATCTGTTATCTGTAGGACCCCATCTCCTTCAGGTCCCAGTTTTAGACGCAAACTGTGTGTGCATATAAAAACACACGCACACACACAGACACATATATTTGTATGCTGATGAGATCGTTAAATTTATCAGCTCTCCAATTCATTTGAGGTTCATTATGTAGCTTCAGCGCTGCTCCTTTCATCTGGAAATGGAAAGGGAACGGCCTTCACCCCTTCCTCGAAATTAAAACGAAATGGGTACCATTTTATTTTAAGTGCCCATTAACTAAAGCGTAACTGAAACCAAGTTACAATGGGTGCCTCAGGGGAATGAACATAGGAGAGAACACACGCACACACACACACACCCACCCACCAACAGCAAATGGCAGCAGGCACAAAAATCAGGGGAATAAACATCAAAGCACTTCATAGTGCACTGGTAGTTAAAAACCTATTTTACACCCAGAAATGGTGAGAGATGCAAGCCCAAGAGCTCTTCAGTGCCTTTGAAAGACCCATTTAAGTCTTATTAAAATATTACCTGCTTTTTTTTTCCTTTTCCCTTTTTTTGTGCCTTTTACTGGATTTAAACTCTTAATTCATCTTCCGTAATTTTTTCTGCACTGGGCTATTGTAAGTGGGAAAAAGACTCAATACTGTTAGTAAAAGGATCTAATTGGTAACTTCTTTTCATCTCAGAAGCTCCCCCCCTCCCTCCCTCCTCCTCTCATTCCTTACAGGTTGGGTCATAGCAGCTTTCTTAATCTTTGGAGATTATTCTTTTGTGGTTTGATGAGACTTCACTAGACTCTTAAATCTTTTCATTTCACCTCATTTAAATATTTTGGCCAATTGCTGAAGTTAATGATGATGAATAGGATTAAGATTAAAGGCTTAAAAGGGTTAGGAGGAGGAAAAAATATATTTCATTTCCAACAATGCATACAGAAGTCTCTTTTCCTCAGTGTTGCATTACCTCTCTACTAGGGCTATAGCTTGTAGTTCTTGGCAGGTCTCTGACATGGCTGCATCTGTGTGTCTCTCTGCAACCTCTTTTTTTGGCACCAAGTTCAGTAGAAAAGACCAGGACCTTTGCACTGTCTTTGCATATGCTCACTTGTTCTTTGTGCTGTCTGCCTCTGCTTGTGCTCTATCTGTGCTTCCCTGACTTATTCTAAACCCACATATCTGAGTATAACCTTTCAAAGATGTCATTTAAAATAAAAAGGCCCCGCACACTCATATAGACAAAATTATCCTTATCATTTTCCACAGCAATTTAGAAGACAACCAGCCTGAAACTCTTGTCTGTGCACAGTACAACCCTTTCCCAAAGGAAAAATCTTCTCCTTTATTATTCCTTAATTCCTTTCCATATACTGATTTCCTCTGATACAAAGTTGAAAATTCATCCTCATAGTATATGAAGCCACAGAAATTGGACCAAACTGGAAATCTGGCTGCAACTAAATAAGTCATATTTCCCCATCAGTCTTTTGCGTAAAAACATAAATATAATCTCACAGAAATTGCAATTCTAGGAAGTCTTAGATGAGTCTGGACAGGCTTGACTCCCTCTGGCTGCTGTTTAAAAATCAGTGGAGAAGAGAGCTCATCAAGCGGTGGGTGATACAAGTTGTCAAATGAAACTAGGCAATTCTCTGTCAAACCCACCTTTGCCAGGTAAATTGTGGACTGATGGTACTATACCTCAACAAAAATCTCTCCTCTGCTGTGTCTGAGACATCAAGAAAAAGGTGGGTGAACGGCAGCAGCCAGTTCCTGGAGCAGCACCAGGAACATGTGGATGCCATACAAGACCCCAGCTCTGACAGGGCATTCTCCATGTTTGCCTAAACAGCTCTTCCATCCTCAGTGTTGCAAATCTAGATCTTCTCCAACACAAACTTTTTTAACAGGTGGGAAGAGAGTGAATACATTTTCCAGGCTTCAGTGAAAAACCTGCATGAGAGGGAACATAATTTATAATGTTAAGGATTAAAAATGGCTTACTGTGGGGAATAAAGTGAGCTATGGGTCTGCTGAAGATTTCTGGCATATTGAACAAACTGTACTGAAGCTCTAACCTAAAATATTTATAACAATATTTACCAGAGTTCATGTTAGACTTGGTTGGGGCAGAGAAGGTCCTTTAGCAAAGAAGGAATGTGCACAGTGCTGAAGTCTGTCTGGGCACAATAAAAGATGAGCAAGGAGGGGAATGAGAGCTGAAGGAAGGAAGCTGGAAGATTATTTTGTGTTGTCTTAGGCAAAGCGCCAAGTCGACAAGAGAAGCAGTTCTGCTAAGATGAGTCTAAGGATCAGGTATGACTGCTACCAAATTTGACAGGGAAAAGCTAATGGGATGTACAAGGATGGACAAGTACAAGGATTTGCCACTCCAGACTGAGGGAAATATGTGTACACTGAGAAAGCCTATTTCAGATCATCCCTGTACAACACCAACTCTCACCAGCTCTGTGCTCTGACCCGTGTTAGTAGAAGACCTGAAGAGGAAGCCCCAGGTGTGTTCACAGCTCAGGACAACGTAGCACTAGCAATAGAAATCTTGGCTCCAGGATGTCAACTCAAGTAGCTGAGCCATTTCCTAAGTAAGAGGCGGTATTTCCTGACAAATGAGAGACTTTTTGGGAAGTCCTAGACAATGCAGGCAGTGCATAATCATTGTCCTGGGACAACAGAAAGGTGACTCTCCCAGTGGAGGTTGCTTACCTTACACGTGTCCAGAAATGTGTTCGGTTCTTTTCACTTCTTAAAGTCTCAGCAGCACCTTTTCTAAGTGCAGGGTAGAAAAATCCTAGTGTGCTCAACAAATTCAAAATCAAATGTTTTGACTGACACAGTGGGCTCGAACCAGAGACTTCCAGAGATAAAAGCAAAAGGTTAGGAATCAAGTGGTTGCTCCTCAGCAGACTGCAGAGTGGTCTGATAGCTGTGCAGGATTTTATGGATGCGGAGGCAAAATTTGAGGGGCATATGGCCAAAGAGGATTTTTACTCCTTAAAACTACTCCTTAAAAGTCCTCTCCACTGCCAAGCAGAGAGGCTGCTGGAAGAACAGCTGTGATGGGTATAGGGAGTGTGCAATGGCCCATCACAGCCACATCCATTCCCAGTGCACATTTTCCATCTTCATTTGCTGCCCTAAGCATTTGTGCAGATTGGTAAATACGCAGATATCATATTCTGTGGCGAAGTAGACAATCTCTTTTCAAAATGCACTCAGCTTTTAAAGGCTTCATCTGGAGTAATGTAAGGAAGAAAAGAAAGAGAAAACATAGTTCCATTTTTTTCTTTTTCAAGATGGAAATTTTAATTTTTTTTTTAACTGCATCCAACATTAGTATTTGGAAACTGTCAACAGAATCCATGTATTATTATTTAAAATACTAAAATTAAAAACAATTTTAAAAGATAAGAAAAGCAAGGTTTAATACAGATCAACAGATTTTTTTTCAGTCCTTGTTTCTGGAAAACAAGCCTTGAAGGCTTTCAATTCAGTAAAAAGGAGAAAGGACCTCAGGATATTGCTGAAGGATTCAGGACCTTCAAAAGAGAAATGTAAGGAGACATCAAAGGCAGGTGTGTGCATGCATGAGTGTGCTGCCCTTGTGTCTGTGCATGCCTCTCCTCTTTCTCAGGGGCACAGACGCAGCTTGGCCCCTTGCCTCAACTCCATAATGAGTTACTGTTCCCTCTGAGCTCTCTTTTCTTCAGCCTTGGAAAAACAATCGTGTCTCTGAGGCTGGGGCTTCAGTTGCCCACCGCTGTACACCTGTCCAGTTTTCTGAGAGCTCCTGGGTGACTCTTGACCTGGGCTGCTGTGCTACTTTCCCTGAGCTTTTCCTTTAATTACCGCATATTGATTCTGCTTTTTAGCAAATAACTTCATAAAGATATGTTAAAGTCAGTGAAAAAGAAAACAAAACACACCAACATTCCTTTACATATGAAAAAAACCCCTAAAATTCAAAACTATTTCATATCTAGACAAACATATGAAACTACAGAAAAAACTGAAAAGAGAGGCCAATTCCAGGACAAACAGATGGTTCTCATGCCTGTCTGGAACGGGAAGGACAAATCTGCATCCCAGATATGACTATGGCAATACAGGATCTGAGCTGTATTTCCCACACCTCCAGTAGCACAAGCTAATGCCACGAGCTAGTACCATGTGCAGGTTCTAGCTGCTTGATATGCGATGTTTCCAAATTCTAAAATGAAAGATTTTCTAGCTGACAGTATGCTTACATAAATACAGTCCCAACTTTAAAGAATTAACATATCCCAACTAAACTGAACTGAACTCAACTAAACTAAACTAGGAGTCACCAGTTAATCCATGCACTACCAGTCAGCTCTTCCAACAAAAATTCTGGTATTGCCCAGGCACTAGTAACAATGACGTAAATCCTCTTTTTAGCAACAACTAAAAAATCCTGTCTGGGCAGAAGGTGCTGGTGGATCTGTGTCTGCCCACAGCCTTCTCACTGAATTATGCCTGCTTGTGACCTTTACTTCTTTTGGCTGTGGTTAATGAATAGTCATTCACCAGGGCAAGCCTCACTTCAGCTGAGATTCTTTTGACAGCCATTAAATCCTATGTTTTTGGGTTTTGTTTTTGTTGGTTTTTTTTTCCCCCCCTCATTTGTTACAGTGCTCTGCACACAGAATGGAGTGGCAGCTATGAATTCAGCAATCACCAAGGCTTGGCATTGATCAAGGTGAGTATTTTCATTCAAGCATTCTTAAGACTCTTGTCAGTATCCAGCTGCTTCCTCACAGGCCCCCAATAATCTCAGCACTGTTTCTTTTGAATGAGATAAAAATAGCCTTTATTGATAAAGACTACTGAAAACAAAACAAAACAGTAGTTTTTGCCTAAAGAACTGGGTCAATCCAATAGTCGGGTTTATAATATCAACGTGGAGACTACTCCACACCAGCCTGATGGAGCCATTACACTTCAGAGAACACAAATGGACTGAGCAGTGAGGAAGAGAATCAAAGGCAAAAGTGGACAGATGAAGCAGAAAAGCAGCCCAGCTTTAAACCCCAGGCATAGAGATTTACAGAACAACCCCCCAAAAAAAAAAAAAGATCCAAATGATTTCCATTAGCTGAGACAGTCTCCCAGCCCCAGTATATTTATACTATCATAGCAGCAAGGACACTGTAATAAGACAAGTGGGAAGAACAAAGATGATTTTAAGCTCTGCATAAAGACGTAGGTGGGGCCCACAATTAGAAATTCAGAGCTATGCCACATGCTACCATTTAGAGCTGAAGTTCCAGTTGGATCATGTTCGAAGAAAAGGTCAACCCCAAAGACACATCTGGCTATAGAGCCAAAGAAACCCCAAGAGCTGACATGCTGAGTCCCAACACTAAAGTCAATGTTAGGAATGCAAATAAGGAGAGTGCTCCTAAAAGGCATATTTGGAGAACGGCCAAAACAAAAGAGTCTGATTCCCTCCATCCCACCATGTTATAAATCAGTCACGCTGCTGAAAAACGGCAGTGCCGGTGGGATATGGGCCTCGGTTGCCTGACAGTGGCAATGTGCAGGATACTCTCAGCTATGCTCACATCCCTCCTCACAGCCACAGAGTTTGCAGGTTAAAGGACAAAAATGATCACTAGCAGAAGTGGAGAGAATTTCACAGAAGTCAGTGTGGTAATGCTCTCTGCGCCTGTTCTGAATTCTCCCCGAGAACAAGAACTCTGAGACCAATTTTGCCGTAGCTCATGGGATGAATGTTGTCTCTTTCTTCTGTGTAGAAATTATCTGGAAATGGTGGGTTGCTAGTTTAGTTTTATGAGCTCCTAAAACTATTCTTTGAATAATAATTGGCCTGAAGTTCATCTGTTGAAGGAAATTCAATATTCAGTATTCAGCTCAGGGCAACAGCACATTGGATCTGGAGGAGGAGGGCTTGCGGGGAATGACTCCCTCCAGAGTCACGGCCACGCCACATGTGGCAAACCAAGTTTAAAATAGCTGCAGACAGAGAGGAGATCTGTCATTTGGAAATTACTTGTGCGCTGTTTGAAGCAGCCGTTAGCTGTGCAGCAAACAGACTCTGCAAATAGAATTGCTGTGTGCAACACAACCTGGGACTAATGTAACCTCCCGTTTCCGATTTCCAGGAGAAGCTCTGAAGCCTGCCATCCACAGAAAGTAATACCAAGGACTAGGGAACGAGGAAAGTTTCATGGAACATAGGGCAACACAAGCCAGTTTGCATGATTAAAATTAAATCTCCAAAAGGAATTGATTGTCTCTCCTTGATACAGAGAGCTAACTCTAATAAGATCTTTCATCATAAGGAGGCCTCCGCAAGCCTGGCGTTGGAGGATAAAGTAATGCTGTGAATTTCTAACCATGAGAGTGTGAATTTAAATAAAAGCGGATATGCGTTTGCCTAGCTCTTGGGCAGAGACCAAAAAGAAGTGAAAACAAAATCTTCACTGATAACACAGCTTATTGAAATGGTTCCACATGGTAAGTTAAACCAGAGAAAAACAATGCTGAGGTGGAATGAGTCTGTTTTGCTTTTATTTCGTTCTAAACTAGCCATTCTGTTCTATTAGAAGAAGAAAATTTCAGCCTACGCTGGACAAATTCTCTCCTTGACAATTGAGGCAGGATCTCAGTTCAGCCAAGTATATATTCTTTCAAAGTAGATATTCTCATAAAATGGCAGGACTGGCTAAAGGACTCAGCTATGGCACACTCCTTTTCCTGCTCCATGGGGAAGTCAGTCTATCTCACTTCCCCACAGACATAACAACATTTCCTTGCACTTTAATTCTTATAACTCTCCCAAGGCTTGCAGCACTGGACTTGGTCTCTCTGGGTAGGCAGGATATTGGCAGCTCAATCCACTGACAGCACGGTGAATACCCTTAGGAGGTGGTGTATTGCTGCTGGTACTGCCTCTTACATTTTCAGCAATAAGAGCGGCTCTGCAAAGCTGGCCCTCCCTGGCCTTTTCTCACAAGTTGCTGCTCTGAAAAGTTTTGCTTTGGGCCAAACAAAATAATTTGTGTCAAGTGAAATGATGTTTTCCATCTTTTTCTCCTCCTATATGAAAAAGAAGAGCAACTGAACAAGAGGCAAACCAACCAACACGAGGAGGATTTGGTTTGACACATGCCAGTTTTTCCATCTCCAAATATTTTGTTTCAGAAGCCAAAGAAAACAATATTTGCACATTTTTAACCCTAACCAGAAGAGCTCATTACGGAACTGGTGGCAGTCTGCACACTGTATAGGTGTTAACTTAAACTACACACATTTTAATTTGAGCAATTATGTTCTCTGGGCCTAATTCCCACTAGTTTAATTTGGATATTTTCTGTCATCACTTGTTGTACCCAACAGTTGTAAAATGTAACCATGCACTATTAAACAGCTGCTGCCTTCCACAGGTGGCTGCCTTTCAGAATGAGGTGAGGATGTCTCCTGTATTGCACAGAGGAGTTGTGAGGTTTAATTCATTCATGTTTGTGAACAGCTCTGAAAGCTTCATTTAAAACCTGCTGTATTCTTTGCAGGTTACATTTCCCAAAAGAAAAGAGTGCAAAGTAAAATGGCAGCTTTCACAGACAGACACTGGACCATGTACATCCAGACTGATCCTAAAAAAAAAAAATCCTCTGTATTACACTGGAAAGCCCTGCTACACTGAATGTTGTGAATATTCATTTTCAATACATACTATTTTTCTTACACATGTATTTCAATAGAAACATATATAACATTTCAATAAATTCAGTCTTGAGTCCAATAGCTTTGACCTATGTGTATTCTCAGCTTCACTACTGTTATTAACACAAGAAAAAATGCAGTACTGGGCACCCAAGAAGATTTTATGTACAGTTAATATAAAATAAAAGCTATGTGGGGAATTCTTTCAGGTCTTGGGCATGTCTTCAGCTTCTGCATTGTTCAATATCACTACAACCATGAACAATTTCTAGGCATAGTGACACTTATTTGATATAACTGTGGTATTGAATCAACAGCATATATCCTGACTGGGATTAACTGCTGTGTTGGAAGCTGAGCAGACATGAGCTCTTTTTCTCCTGGGTCAAACCATTCAACCACGTCAATTTGATCAAACATTTTGCCCCCCTGCTTGACAGTGTACAGCAGGGAAGATGTGGTTCCATTGGAACTTCTCTCACAAATCAGAGCTACTGGGTACCAGGTCACTTCAGCACTCATCTCCATCTTCATCCATAAGCCATGAAAGACAACAAGCAACTTTATCCTACGCTTCCTCTGTGGTATGACTGAAGGATGATAACGACAAGCCTCGGGATCTTGGAATGGAGGGAAGCAGTCAGGGAGAGAGAGTAAGGCAGAGATGGGGAAAGGGAGGCATGGAGAGGAAGGCAGGTCTCTGTTACTTATTTCTGGACCTTGACAGCAGACCATTTGCAGAAAGGGTACCTTGTATCTCCACAATATTGCAACTCATCTCAACCTTTCTTGCAAAGGTCCTCTCAGAAAGCCTCAGAGTACGAGCTGTTTACAGGAGAGCTAGTTTCCAGGGAATTAGAATAAATGTTGATCCATTGCCATTATCCAGGGTAGTTCCCTTTTAGTCTGAATAGCATTTTCTGTCTACAAAGGTACACCAAAGCCCAACCATGCATCAGAGTCTGTCTGCTTGTGCCCCCCAGGCACACAGGGCTGAACCTGTTCCCCAGCTATCAATTCCAGATGGGCTTGCCAGGCTGTTTTCAACCACTTGCATTAACACTTCATGTTACGTTCTTGCTCTTTTGCAAGAGATGTTCACATGCAGAAAATTCTAGATAGCCCATTCAGGATCTTGTAACTCAGGCCTCAGACGACACTCACACTTGCCTCCTTTTCCTGTCCCAGGAAAGAAATGTAGCTACTTCACAGTTAGACTGGGCAACAACGAAAATTAATTAGCTGTGGACTTCGAGTAAAACCAGAAGAGAAGTATGTCATACTCTCCAGAGAGGGCAAATGTTACAAAGTTTAGGAGGCCTTTGTGCCGCACAGGAAGGAGACACACTGAGAAGAACAAGAGAAAAGTGGGAAGGGAGGCCAGGTGGGAGAAATGGAGAGCAGCTCATTTAGGTGAGCCCTGCAGAAAAAGTGCCAGGCAAATGAAAAAGTAGAGGGGAGAGCAAGAGAGATGGTGAGAGGAAGAGAGAGGGCCACTGAGAAATCAAGAGAGACACAGGCAGTAGACAGGTACAGAAAGAGATCAGAACTGGGAGCAGGATGGAAAGAGATGAAGACCAGAAAGGGTGTTTCCATTAGTATTTTCATCTGATCCAAAAATGTGCTCACATTAAAAAAAAAAAAAATAAATTGCCAGCTTAGAGAAAGAACAGCTCAGACAGCAAGGAAAGTGGTTTTGACAGAACAGCCAACTTAGGAAAGAGCTGTCTGCATAAGTGATCAGCTCAAACCACTCTGACAACTCACACGGTCCAACGTTCCCTCTGATCCAGACTCTCTGGTCCTGGCTTCACTGACTGAAGTAACTGGGTCACTACCATGCCATGAGGGTGGTTATTCTGATTTCTCAGGCTCACAACACGGTTATGGGGATACACCAGTCCTATCAGGGCAAACACAGGGCTTTCTAACCTGCCTTGCATGGCAATTTCCTTGATGGACATGGTCCAGATTTGTTTCAAGTTTTGTTTAATATCTTTACCCTTGAAAGATCAGGGGAGAAGAGGTGGTCTTAAATTGACAGAAGGGAGTCAATAAACCTTTTTTCATTAGATAGTGACTCTGCCTGCACTGTACTCAGATTTAACTGTAAGCCCCTTCCATAAAGTAAAATAGTTTGGTTTGGCTCTGTGTGTGTACGTTAAGGGAAGAAATAGATCAAATTCAAGAAAGTGCTGAACACTCCTGCCCTTTGCTTTGTTGGTTATTTTTCCTCCCTGGCAACTGGCCTCCCTCCGAGGATGCTGGCTTGCGGATGAAATGAAACACAATACAACTGTATTTTGTATAGCATCTCTCAAGTAAACAGGATCACAATTGCTCTGTGGGCTAAGTGATAAAAAACAGCGCAGAGAGAAGGAAATTAAGAGACAGAAATGATGGAAGAAAACCAGCTGCTTCCAAAGGAAGGAAGCACAGGTCCGTGGCTAAGGCACTGGGTTGGGAAATAGCAGGCACAAACATAGCTCTTAGAGCTGCCAGACTTCATGCTTTGACCTTGAACAACCTGCTTGACCTTCCCAGGGCTCAGTTTCCAGTGCAAGACTTCTGCTTGTTAACCCTTCCCTGCCTTGGGAAGTCAGAGATTACTGCATTCAAGCCCATGGGGTGCTCTGACACTACCCAGGCAAGGGCTTACGTGGCTGGGTGGGTAGAAGTGTGCTGGAAGGTTTCAGCACACAGTGATTTGAATCTTTCAGAATGCCAATACCTAAAGAGAATCACAGTAACTCACCGATCGTGATGATGCCATTGAAACAATTCAGCAAATGGTGTTGAAGCAAAGGGGTGGGGAGCAAATTTCACTGCAGTAGGACAGCCTTGCCTCATACCCAGTGCGAGAGGAGGAGGTGGCAGCCATTCTATCCCTTAAAAGCAGTTTCACTCTAGAGACAGATATTAAGGGATGGAGTAGCTGCCAGTGACAGAGCTGTCTGGGCATGTTAAATTTGGGTAGCATGTGGTATGGCGGTCATTTATAACCATGACGCTAACAGTGCAAAACATATTGCTTATCACTATCAGAGGGTTGGGAAGGATGGCTAGAAAAATGCCTTGCAATCTGCTGCTGAGCAGCTCAAATACAGAAAAGCATGAGAAGTGATGACCCAAATGGCTAATGAATGTGTTCATTACATGTTGACTGTGAACAGCAGGCTGACATTATACTTTTCAAAATAAGACATGATTTCTAAAGCCTTTTTTTTTTTTTTTTTTTTTTTTTTTTTGAGCAACCTACCTGTCTGTTTCTAGTGAAGAAGGGGCTGGTGTGCTCTTCAGCCTGGCTGTGGAGAGGAGAAGCTGAGGCATACCTCGGGAATATTGATTTCTTGAGATCCATCCATTTCCCTCTGTATTCAATACCCTTCACAAGTTCAGTCTCTTGTTCTGCTTTAAGGTGCATAACTAACAATGTATGGACAGAAAAAGGGAAGGCTCGAGCAGGTGTTGGCTGGGACACACCCTTTTCAAAGGACAGAGGGGGGAAAAACCTAGAGAGTAGAAGTTAGCTCCTCACTTCTCTATATGAGACTTGAGTAGCTCTCCTCTCTAATTTTCCTTCCATTTCCATGTCCATTATTCTTTTCCCATCTAGTTAGTTCAGACCAGAGCCATGAATTAGAGTGGTTAGATGATGAAAGAGGGCCTTGCATAGATCAAAGGGAAAGCTGCTGGTCCAGGTTGCTGCTGCCCCTGGAAGCAATGGGCCAGGGGTTGAGCCACCCAGAGCTTCCAGCTGCAGGGAGGCTGGCTGCTGCCTCCCTGCTTTCCTGCCACATCCCTCCCTGCCCATCAGCCCCAGGATTCATATAACGTACACAATTCTGAGTGGGACCTGACCCCAAATTGCACAGACGGGGCTCCAAGGCAAGGCACTGCTTACAGTGCACGCCTCCAGAGGACCTTGCTGTCCACCCTTGCCTATCTGCACAGTGACAAGGCCTTGGAAAAGTCACAGCACCTGGCTCATAGGACACCTTACATAAGACACCTTTCCTCCTCTCCTCTCCAAGGCCCCAAGTCAGATTCAACTCATGGAGCAGGAGCAGTTTTCCTCAGCTTCCAGAAGTAGTGTGCATGAAGTCAAACATATCACATGTGCATCTCCATAGCAACGAGATCAGAGCTGGCATGGAAAATGAGGGGCAACTGGAAAAAATATGGGAGAGGGCTCTGGAGAGAAGGGATAATTCTGCCTTGGATGGTACCAGGCAGCATAAACCAAAAGGAATGAATGGGAGTGATGTCCACCTCTGCCACTGCTGGGGCAGAGAGAGGCCTGTATATTGAGCCCCTTCTGCCCGCCAGATATTAGAGTTTTGATTTAATTGCAAAACCACATTGGTCTGAGAGCCCAAATCACAGCTGAACTGAGGTTTTAATCTTTACACTGGTATTTAAATCTTTGTCCCTGGCTGCAACAGAGTCTCAGATCCATCCCCTTGGAATACTCCTCTACCCTATCCCCATTATTCAAAATGTGGCAAGAAATTCAGAGTTCCTGCTCTGCCTGAGAAGTAGCTTCCATTGTCTTCTCCTCAAGTGTGCCCACAGTTGATAGGTAGCAAAAATCATTAGAAAGCCAAAATACTGACACTGAAGGGTTTTATGAGGAAGACTTTCTTTCAGGGGTGTGAGTACTATTGGGACCAGATCACATACCTAGATCTAGTAGTACACATGGCCCTGATTTTCATGCTGACTCCTTCTGACCACGGCTCTATAGAAATGATTAAGAAACTCCTACCAGTTGTTGCTAAGGGGAAGGAGGTTCTTTTTATTACACCAGAAAGTTTTGGCATTGAGGGGAGCTCAAGTCTGATCTAGCTCCCTCAGGTGAATGTAAATTATTTTTTAATGCAACTTTCATTACCTTATTTAGTGAAGGCAAATTAGACCACAATCAAATGCTGTGGCCATCCTGCCTTGTCCCCTGCCACTCGCACAGATGAGACCATCTGTATAGTTTGCACCCTGGAAGAACCATGTCTTAGCAGATGATGTCTTTCTCCATGGTCTGGTTTTGAAATTCAGCATTTCAGCCTCTGTCAGCAACATCTAGACTTCATCCCTCCTTGGCTGTGCTCATGCCACTGCTTCTTGCAGCAAGGCAATCAGAGTCTAAGCTTTTTTCCAGATTCCCTGCTTAACCTCAGGCAGACCTGTGTAGCTTTAAGTAGCGTATTACAGTAATGAGGGGCCATGATTATTTCTAAGAATATGCCCTCCTTCCCATTAGTAACCCCCCATGACAAGCAGCTCTATCTTTTCTGCTGCCACCAGTCACTGGCAGGCCATTGGGGCCACAAAGGAGGACAGAGCAGCCTGACATAAAGAAAAAGTAAGAGGAGCGCATAAACTGGGAGAGAGGGTGGGGGAAGGAATAAGCATTGACAGTCAAAATGCAAAAAAGATGAAATTCAATTTTTCTTCAAATGCCTGGAGACAAGACAGATCTCCTGGCTTCCTTCCCCTCCCCTGCCCTCCTGCCTGAAAAGAGAAGAGGTAGTTAACATAGGAAAGCCCCTCAAATAAGCCCTGACAGCCACATATTCAGAAACTGATGGCATTTCCCTAAACACTGTTTGTAAAATGGTAATTATCCAGCAGGCAGTGACAGCTGGCACTTAGCACTGAGAGAGAACATGAGCGGACAAGAAGAAAGGGATCCTGCTGTAATTGAACAAAGGGTAAAGAAATATATAAAACATAATCAGAAAAATACAAAAATTTCTGGCTGTGCTAATAGGTCACCTCAGCTTCTTAGTTCATCTTGAAAGGATTGAGTTTGAATGTAGATTCAGACTGACACCCTTCAAATCGTTCCACTGGCAACAGCACCACTGAGGGGAGCAGCAACAGCAGCAACAAACTCAAGGGGTTGAGCAGCTGGCAGTGAGCACAGCAATGCAAAGCTGGTGGCCAGCTTTATCACCAAGGCTCTGGAGCACCTGTTTTCCAACTTGTATCACAGGATCAGCCATTGGGAATGAAAGCTTCTGGGTAGAGATTTCCTCTCTACTTCAGACCAACTCAGCTGTGCCACAACATGACAAAGTGGAGTCCTTCACAGGAAGCATTTAGACTGGACAAAGCACCAGGCAGTGTGAGTTGAGTTGGACAGGGACATGTCTAGGCAGATCTTCGACTCCTTTGCTGTGAAGCAAAAAATCCACTTCTGGGATTCTTCTTAGGGCAATGGAGGAGCCTACCAGTTCGGATACCAGGTCTGACGTATCTCATGTATGGCCTTGAGAAGGGCTCTCCTTTCTTTGCCTTGATTCTTTGCTTACAGGATGGATTGTGTGTTGTTGTTGTTATGCCATATGTTCAAACCAAGACCCTTTTCCAATTACATCCTACCCAAAATTTAGGAGGGCAGGGTCCTGGACTGGACTTGAGCTCTTAAATATGATCAGTAATACACATGAAGATATCTTCCCTCATATGAGAGTCACACTATCACAACAGTCACAGAGAATAACTGAAGAAGAATAAAAATAAACTTATTATCGAGCAGGGTGGTATCTTTGAGCTTGGGGATTTCCAAGCTCACATTCTGAGGCCATTATATTTGCTTTCTCATTACTTTGATTGGGATGTTACCTCCCTCCAGCCTGCAGTTGAGAATGCTCTGACTCCTCCAGAAGGCTTCATGACTTGCTTTTAAAGCCCAGATCCTTCCTGGAAAGGTTACTGCCAGAGTCCAGCAGCACGTATCTTTCATCACAACCCGTGATAGGCTCCTGAGTCACTTAGTGAGCTAGCAGTCCTAACAAATGATGCTCAGGTGAGTGTGGTCAGACAAGGACACTTGATGGAGTACTGGAATACGGGAATGAGCTCTGTCTCCCTCCTTTTACCAGGAATCTGACACATAGATAGTCCATGTCTGGGATAACACAAAAATGGCACCCAAATTTCATGTCGTCCCTTGCCATTTCTTCTTTGCCATTACCAAAAGACACTACCCCTGAGAAAGATATGATTGTCCTAATTGACCCACATAATTTCAGGAACTGAAGGCAAAGGCTTCTGAATTTTGGCTAAGCACACCTTCCTCCTCTACCCTGTCTCAATTCTGTTTTACTAGGTGTTGCTATTGGTCCATCACAGCAAACGACCTCTAAGCTTCTTTTTATGCCATATTCTCCTTGGTTCCAGGTTTGTATGTTAATAATTTTCTCAGCACACATGCACACTTAAAATAAGATAGATTTTCCCTGCTGCAGACAGATACACCTCCTCACAGTAATTCATTATGCTACTATCTCCAAAGCTGTTTCTTTGAGAAATATGCGTAGAGACTTGTATTAACAGTGTAGAGTTTTCATGATGATAACTGATGATTTGTTTGACTAGATCTCTTACGTATCAATCTAACTATTTTGCAGTTTGCCTGTGATTTACTTTTGACTGTCTTAATAAAGTTCCAATATTACTTTCAGTAATCAATCTGCTTTCTCTAAACTACTGTTAAATTCTTTTTCGAATTGAGTGAGGGTTTGAGTGAAGAATTTATCCCATAAAACTACTGATCTGAAAGTTATCAATATATTTCTAAATATCCAAGTACAAGTAAATTGAAAAGTGAGATTTTTACCATCAGTTGACATTTAAATATATGCATGTTTTCAAGTACAAAGTAATTACTTTAAGCAGTAATAGAGCATTTCTCATAAGATATATTAAAGAAACACCAACAATGAAATTGCTAATGTTGCAATTTAATTATAAACCCTTCTATATGCCAGCACATCTTCACTATTACTTTTGTTGCCAGTCTTGATCTGTAGCATGCTGTCTAACGCAATTTACTATGCTTTTTTTTTTTTTTTGTACAAATTACTTTCATAGCTTCTGTTTATCTGCCATATATGGGAAAGCATGGACGAACAAAAGATGATACATAACAGTGATTAAGGTTGAAGAAAAAAATATGAGAGCAGCACTGCTCTGTTCTGTGAAAACCTCTATGGAGCCACACACTGAAAGGGGGAAACACATACCTGCAGGAGACCAGCAGCAAGACCAACAGTTCAGCTGCAATTTTGGAAAGCGATTTTAGTGTAGCCATTACAAGGCAGGTCTAAATGATTTTGGAGTAAGCATGAATATTCATTATCAATATTAATGCATTTACCATAGACTCTTTTGTTCCCATGCAAGGTTTCACGTACAATCTAGCTTGGCTATCCCCTGACTTAAGCACCCTGAAATTTAGCAGTTTCTTAACACATTTAACATTTAGCTTCACTGTTATTAAAGATTAGAAAGGAAGAGCTTAGATCACCTAGGACTTCTCCCTGAGGGCAGCAGTGAGACATTTCACCTATAAATTTCCCATTTCTGACTCAAAAGCTTAGGAGTGAAGCAAAGAAAATATTTTAGAAAGACATCTGATGATGATTTGAAAACTGTGATGTAGAGCAAGTGATGTAGAGCTAAACACATCCTTGGGTAATCTAATTTATTTTATGCAATGCATACAGGCAATAAAGAGATTCCTGTACACACACGTGCACACACTCATACACCCAAAATAAAAGCACCTTAATGATCCTCTCTGTCACAGTAACAGCCAGTACCAGTCACCAGGCTTCAGTGGCTGTCCAAGCGTATTCACTGTTGATGGAGGAAACCTTTCCTGCTTTTGCCCTCTAAAACACACCTGGCACTCAGCACAAGCACTTAACCCATAGTAATTTCACAAAGCACTCCTAATGCTGTTGCAGGTTCAGGAAGATGCAGCACATCACCATCAGCAAGGTTGCTGTCAGTGTCTGTGGGTTATTTCTGTTGTTGCTGTCAGAGGGCTGTGATGGTTTGTTCAGCTCTTATGTGAGGCTTGCAGAGAAGTGGGTGCAAGGTAAGTCACAAGAAGGGGTGCAGCCAACTCCAGTTTGTCCCGTGCACAGCCCTAGACTATCAGATGTGAAGCAGATCTGTCAACCACACAGCAGAGTTAATGCTCCACCTCCTGTCAGGCATCAAATACCCATGGGACCAGGGTACTTCCGAAAACACAGACCTCTTTATACCCAGACTGAGCAATTCCCAGCAGTTCTGTTACAGAAAGGAAAATCCTCCTCCTTCCATCCCTTCTCCACCCACAGCTCTCACTGGAGGACAGGCAGGCGGAGAAAAGTGCAGTAAGAGTGAAGAATATGCATGTGGGCATATTCTCAGGCACAGGTGGAAGAGCATGAAAGCACACACCAGTGTATGTAAAATGAAGACAAAAAGAGGCAAGAGGGCACACTGAAACAAAGGATCAGCAATCAGTAAATAAATATGGAAATGTGAGAGAAATGGATCAAGAGGGAGTGAATTGGCAAGAAAGAGAGGGAAAGTGTTTGGAGGGCTGACAGTACGGACCAGGAGACATCCAAGCTCCAGGTACACATGGGAACATTAGGAATTGAGCACAAACACACACACAGAGTACCACACACTGAAATAAGCACAAGTGACAAATCACAGACTCATATGGGTGAGAAAAGACCTCTGGTGCATCATCCAGGCCATTGCCGCACATTGCGGCAGATCTGATTACACCTAAACCATCCCTGACAGATGGGTGACTCATCCTTCCTTTGAATATTTCCCATGCTGGTGGCTCTATAGCATACCTTGGCAGCCTGCTCTGTCACCAAACTGTTCCTAGAGTTATAAAGTTTTCCCTGATATTTTTTTACTAACTGTTCCCTGTTGTACCTCAGGACCATTATGTCTTAGGCCTGTTTGTACCAACCACTGAGAAAAATGGATCCCCATCCTCTCAGCAGCGTTTCTTTATGGATTTGTAGGCAGTGATTACATCTCCCTTCACACATCTTTCCTCCTCAATGAATATATACCAGCCTTCTTAATCTTTTCATTTATGCTATATTTTCCAAACCTATCATTTTTGTCACTCTTGCTGGAGCTTCCTTCAACCTGTTGTGGCTTTGGGGCTGAGTGGAGATAGCATTAATTCAGCTTCCTGCCTCTTACCTGTGCCATGTCCAGTCATGAAGGGTTGAGGACTAGCTTTATTTTCTTTCCTGAATACCATTTTCTTGCCTGAATACCTCTGGCTTTATCCTCCTGAAATATTCTGTTGTGTGCAGAGACAGACAAACACACATGTGCATGTGAGTGCAGACCCGCACATTTTTAAAATATATTTTTATATATGTTTATTTCATATATTATATAGATTGATATAAGTTCCTTGCCTAGCAGAGGTTCCAGCATTAAAAGCTGGCTTAGAAAATAAGCTGGGCCAGCTATGATGAAGAGCACCTGAAGCAGAGAATGAAGAAGATGATGATGTAACATTGCACACCAAAAGAAGCCCCATTTGATGGTATCCTGATGGTGGACCGAACACGGATACGTGCAGACCACTGGTATGTGCAGACCATATCCATTTCATGCTCAGTTGTCTCCCAGACCCCTGCACTCTGCATCCATCATTCTTCCCTCCTCCTTTAAAGCCTTCACTTACATGACACATTAGCCTAGTACTCAACAGGTCTGCCCCCCTATTGTTAAAGTGATGTGCGTGAATGGTTTCTACACAATGCAAAAACGCCTTTGGCACTATGATTTGAGTTGCAAATGGATAACCCACTTGAGGAAAAAATCAAGAAAAGAAGGACTGAGTAGGTCATTTGAGATATTATGCAGCTGCCTCCAATTGCTCACTTCAGCTTCTGAAAAGCCTCTTGGGGATTGAATTAGAAGATGGACCTTTAAAAACATCTGGAGAGAATATCCACTCAAGCACCCAAGAATGCCAGAGCATTTCCTTTATGGATTTCACAGAGAGAGCAAGTCCCAAGTAAAATCCATAACAAACACAATACACCAGGCCTTGGTGAAAAGGCATTATGACAATAAAGTGACAATCATTTCAGAGAGTCCCTGATTTCCATCTACAATCAGCTACTCACAAAAGCATGTCATTTCTATACCTGACCTGAAGGCTGACACTGTGACACACTCTACCAAGGCACCACTGGCCACTTGTTTGCCCCATCACACTTTGGAACTAGAGGGTGGGATGAACAGATAAGAGTTTGGCTCCAGGGACTGTGAGACAGAAGCCAGGCTCTGAGAAAGTCATCCGTAACCAGTTATGGCTACAGCCTTATTGCCAACGACAGCGAGTTATAGATGTGTCTGTGTGGCAGACTAATGGTCAATAATATTTCTTTTCAATAGCCTACAGCAACATCAAGCCAAGCATGGTGTTTATTAAGTCTCATGGAATTTCCTGTCTGTTCTGGAATCTGTAAGATTTTACCCAATTGCACCAGTCTTAAAAGAAAATCTGAAAAATCAGTTAAGAAATGGAGAAGCATCTCATTCCTCACAATGAAAAGAATATGAGATGTAAAATGTCACTGCTTTGATGTGCTGGCAAACTTCCTGGAATCAGTCAACCAAAGATAACTATGTTTATAAATATTTGAGATATGAAGATACTGTATATAGATTGCATTTTTATTATTATTATAAAAGTGTTTGGGCTTTAAAAATAAAAAAGGAAAGAAATAGCTCTGCAGTATATTCCAAATACATACATTAGAGTGTTTTTTGCTGTGCATAGCATGTTTTAATAAGGAAGAACCTGAATTCTACTTTCTCTGTACCCCTTGATCTGAACAAATGGCTATTCCCTTCTCAACTTCTCCCAGCAAGAGGTGCTAGGAGGCTGGTGGAACAGCACTGGAGCTGCCAGCAGCTATGGCAGCACAGGTGAGCTGCACTATGAAGATCCCTTTATCTTCAGGCTTTGTGCTGCCGACCCATACCCCCATCTAAGAATCCCCCATGTAAAATCAATAGCAATAATAAAATCCCTTGGAGAATTCATGGAGTCCCTCAGATGATATAGTCAGGACTGAGCAGGAGAAATAGCTGAGGATGACTATAGCTTGTTTCTGTTGCTTCTGGCAGATTTTATTCAGGGCAAGGCCCAGGACTTTCTGCCCCTGGAACTCCACAATCCAGATAATTGCTTTTCTATTCTTTTTATAACTGACATTTCAATCTTAAGACAGGAAAATTACTAAAATGCAATAGGAGTGGCTCTCACAGCCGTGTGAATTCTGTTCCTGCCCAGCTGGCCTCCACACTACGCCAGTCTGGGACTTTTCACACCCAGCTCTGCCAACCCCTCTGCCGCATTCCCTGCTTTGCCTGGCCTCAGGCAAGCTCATCTGCTCAGGTCTGCTTGGAAATGAACCTCAGCTGCACCCCCCAATCACACTCCATACAAAGCCTGGCCCCTCTGCAGTGCCACTGATCACCCTGATCCTGAGCAGAAGCCCCTGCTGCTATTCCCATTCCTGTGTAAACCCATTCCTGTTTAATTGCTGGCTCTCCCATCTTGCGGCTTTATTGACATCTACATTTTCATTTGTCATCTTTTCTTGATTCCCAGCCTTTTTCCCATTATTCCTTGTAACAACAGACAGCATGCCACAACCAATTTCACTTCCACTCAGCTTTCTAAACCTCATCTGAAAAACAAGTATTACCCCACTAGAAAACCTACCTGAAATCTATTGAGCTGACTGTCAACTGGCTCCATGAAACAGAGGTAAACAATTAAGGCACAGTGTTGGCAATAATCATCCTGCAGAGCATTACCTCTGTGTCATTTGAGTCCTGGATTAATGGTGCCAATTGGTGTCAGCCCTGGCTAGCACAGCAGCCCATTTTCACCCATCAGAAGGGTCTCTCCAAGCACAGGGAGGTTCTCTCTTGCCTGTCTTATCATGGTTTTTCACCTTCAGCTTCCCTTACAAATAATCACTCACTCCACAGCCCAGAACTGCAGGGCCTTTTACCCCAGTCAGTTACCAGCTTGTGGCAAAATATCAGTGAATTCCAACATTTAACACCATTCAATGCAGATGTAAGACTCATTGGATATTTCACTGGATAGTTAATCCCCCTCCCAAAGCAAGGGTAGAGAGTCTACACAGAAACAGCTGGAGGGAGACCTTGGATCATTTCTCTGTTATTAAATACGACTTGTGTTGCGTTCTTTAGGAGTATGAAGCAAAATTGTGCTCACATCTCTATACATGCTTATTTATGTTTGGGGGAATCAGGATTGCCAGCATTCAAGATCAATCAGCCCTCAACAGGGTTCAAGGTTTGGAGAATCATGCCTCGTTTGCTTTCCTGTTGTAAATGTTAACTAAACATAGCTCTGGGGAGAGGTGCCAGTTCAATAGCTCTGGAGATAACCCTGCCAAATTCTTTTTTCAGTCTCAGCACTGTAAACTCAGAGCAATTCCAACTACCATCAGCAGAGCTACTCCAGGATTGCAGTCAGGGTGGATTTTGGTACTGCAACTCTCTGTTCTCACCCACAGCAAGAAGATGACCTAGTTTAACCCCACAGCAGTGCTCCCAAAGAGCTCAGCGAGATCCACTTTTAATCCCACAACAGATACAGCACTGGCAGCAACATTGTTTGGTTTATCAAAGTGGAAGCCATAATATGTCCCCTGCACCACAAACGTGCCTCACATGTTACCACAATCCCTGCTGGAAAGACCAACCCTGCTTCAGAGCTTGCATAAAATAAAGTCACAATCAGCACCAAGGAGATGGACTTGTGCCTAGTCACGCCCATTCGAACCAATAGATTTCAATGGAAGGATAATTGCAGCAAAATCAAGTGCTCTGAATTAAAATAAGAACAGCAGAAAGAAGTGGACTACTTGGACGTGGCCATGGGTGACCCTGTGCAGTTGTCAATAATACAAGCCTGCTCTACACTATGCTGAAAAGGACTATGGCATTCTCTTCCTCTCCCAGTTCCCTGTGCTGGAAGTTCCTAAACTGCAGCTCTTGCTAGGTTTTGACTGTCTCTGCTCAAGACCTCATGATAGCAGAAGAGCTCCAAGGTAGACCAGGTTTTCTCCAGAGCTCTCTGTGTCACAGCCGAGAGTCCACAAGCACCAAAGGAACATATTGCCCTCATTTCCCAATTTTCTTTTTCATTGGAAATGCTGATATTTAACCAGATCAGAGTCATCTACAGAGAGAAAATCTGACTTGGACAATCTGTTTTGAAATGAAGGAGTGAACGACCTCACTGAACAATTCATCCTCTTTCTCCATGCCTTCATCACTGTGGGCTTTCTGCACTGCACATGTGATGATTTATGATGTTGACATCATCATGAAGCTCTCTCACTATTTCACAAAATGCCTTAAAAAGAGAGTGTTTTGGCTCAGCAGTGTTGGGTCAGATTCAGTATTAAAGCAGCATGTTCGGAAGGGCTGCAGTCCATAAAAACCTCCAAACCTTTGGAGACGTGGCCATCATTTAGGATAAAGGATGGGTGTGTTTTGCCACCTGTGATGTGAAGAGTAGGTGTTTCTGGACCATGGTGGCCTAAAAGCTCACCACAGTGAAGAGTGGGACTTGAAAATTTCTACTAAAAGCAGATGACTGTCACAACCGTCTTTGCTCTCCCATCTTGCATCCATAAGTTTCCAAAAACAGAGACTTTAATGACCATTGAACCTTTCCTCAGCCCCTTTTTTGTGTATGTAGTGTTGCCTGGAAGAGGGAGGAAATCAGTTTTCTCTGTGTGGAGCTCTCATGTGAGCACATGCAGGACATTATCTTCACTCCTGAGCACCTCATTATGCAAAATATATTGACAAAAATGAACAAGAGCAGAGCAGAGCAACAAAACAGTCAGATAATTAGAGCAGTCAAAGAATGAAAGGGTCAAATATGCCTGTGTGGCTGTGAATAGGAGACAGGATATCAATATGAATAAAACAAAGTGAAAAAAAGCAAATGCAGATCAAACCTGAGACAAACTTCCTGAAGGCAAGATATGGCAGTAGGTTGGAATGTCTCCTAAAGAATGCAATTGCGTCCTTGCTGCTAGAAAACATTCCAAAAGAAATCCAACTCAGTGCCCAAGAAACAGGTCTGCTCTGGAGCAGGAGCCAGCTACAGTTAGCACTCCTTGCACTTTCAGATGGATGTTCCCATCCATGTGGCATGTCCTGAGCTCACAGGCAGCCTGCCACTGTGCAGATGTTAAACAGATGTCATCTCCCTCCAGTGGTTAAAGTGATTTCAGGATGAGATGGTAATTGGTCCCTGAAAGGCTGTGTGCAGAATGCAGGAGGGTGCAGTATGTTGCACTCTGATGCAATGGAGAGCCAGGGCTCATCCAGATAAAATGTTAAGCCATGGGGATGGTGCAGGCTGATTTCTCAAGGCATTTGTGCACGCTCACTCCTTAAGTCGCTGCTGACGAAGCTTGAGGAGAGGATCCGCTGAGCAGCACTGTCAGTGCCCAACTGTCTTGGCCATGGCATTCATCCAGTCCCTTACCCTGTGTGGGACAGCAGTCAGCACCAGATGCTTTAGGGAAGGTACAAATGCACCATGTGGACAGATGTGGAACAGCCTGTCCCTCTGTGCCAGGCTTTGTCCTGGGTTTTGAGACCTAGAGAAGCCTTAAACCTCACTGACTGCATGTGGCTGGCTCTCCTTCCCAGAATATATTCTCCTTGATTAGGAAAACTCTGAATACTCTCAATCGCTACAGGATCTTTTTTAATATTGAGTCCTGCTGAAAGATGGCTATTGATGATGTTACAAGACAATGATTTCTCCAGCCAACCTGCCTGTTACAGGGGGAAAAATACTCCCACTTTTTCATTCTGTAGTGTCATCAAACATCTCCTTGTTCTTTCCTCTGAAGGCTGAAGCACTCCCTTATGAACACACAGACTTTTACATATCCCTTCTTCTTAGCATCATACTTGCTCTGTGGGTCCCAGGCTTTCAAAGAACTTTCTCTTTGCATCAGAATTCTCCCAGGCACATCATTATCCCCATTGCTCTGCTCTCAGATATCTCTCATCTGAGACAACGTGGCCAGTCCTGCATGCGCTTTTTGCAAGTGAGGTGCCAGCACTGGCACTTTGGGATCAGTCCATCCACCACCATATTAACATGCTGCAAAGCTGTCCCCAGAGCCCCTGCTTCACTCTGCTTTGAGAAGTAATGCAGCAGTGCTCTGGCAGTCTCTGTCTTTCCTGTGGCCTTCTCAATCTTTGTGGTTTTTATTCAGGCCTTCCCTTCCTATGCCCAACACTTGGTGCTAATGCGGTGTGCATTCAAGAAGTGAATAAACAAAGGATGTAATTACTGTGCCTCTGTTTTGGGAATGGATATATAAATGAGTGGCCTTTTCAGGGCATTCCTGTAGAAAAAAAAATTGTGTTGTGTCTTCACTAAAACCATCTATTAGTCTTTTCCATTATAATCAATAAATCAGTTCCCTTTTTATATGGTGATGTTGGCTCAGCTGTGATTTTCTGATGACAAAATTCATTACTCAATTGTCTCATCGCTTCCTTTCTAAGTTCAAAAACATCCATTAGCACCACTATGTGAAGCCCCATTAATCTGCTTTCATTATAATAATGTTCTTATTCTTTCTTAGCATCTTTATTGCATCCCACTCATCCTTGTTGTCTCATAGGAGCTTTTAATTAATGCACTAGGAACTGATATAAAGAATCAGCTTCTTTTTTTGGTTTGCTTTTTTTTTTTTTTCTCTAAGATCTAGCATTTTTGGTTACTGGACAGAAATTAACCATATTTACTCAGGTGACCCTATTATAGAATGCAGAGAGCTGGCACATGATCTGTAATCTGGATGCTTCAGAGCTGACTGGATTTTGCAGGAGAAAGTACAGTCAAAATAACTTTTTACTGGCTCCAAGTACTCATTTCCTCTTATTCTACTACAGTCTCCTGAAAAACCTTTTTCAGAACTGGAAGGATGCATCACACCTATGCAATGCTGTGTCCAGACTTTGATTTGTTTCATAATGCAAATCAACAAATGTACCCTGCAGCAAAAGAAACTGCTGAAAGGCTTAAAAACTAAAGTGAGAATAATTCCTCAGTTACTGAAGGTATCAAAAGTGATGTCTTACCCTGCTCCTTTGCCCACAGACCTGAACCTTGGCCTTGTCACTTATACCCACTCCACGAGAAAAGAAAATATGGTGCAGAAGCACAGAGATTTAGTGCTCCTGCTCTATTTCCCACCCTCTTAGTTTCTTCCCACCTGCAAGACTTAAGAAAAGAAAACAAATAAACACTTGCTGTTTCTACAGCAGACACTACAGTGACTCATAGATGTGCTATGGTAGTTGTAAGGCCCTTGGGCCTTGAGTCAAAAAATGTATTTTTTAGTCCTACATCCAACAGCACCTCTGGGGAAGCCCTTTCACTGGCCCCATTCTGTCTTCTGTTTGGGTCACCAGCGCCAGTGACGAGGGCTGTGCCACAGTCCTGTCCCCTGCAGTGCCAACTGTGCCGAGTCCCTGGTCAGCACCAGGGTCTCTGGGTGTAAGGGCAGCACAGCTGAACTCAAAGGCTCTTGAAAGCAGACTGCTGCTTTTGTCCTAAAGATTCTCCCCGCAGGCAGAGTAGGCTTTGCTGCTTTGCTGCAGAGCACACTGTGGTCTCCTCCAACGCTCCAAACAGCATTTGCACAGGGCTCAGCTCAGCCACCCTTATTCCAAGGTGCTAAGCCCTCACGTGCAGCTCAAGCAGCTGGGAAGGAACCTCCACACACATTTCCAAAGAGGCAAAAATGGTTTCCTTGGGAGCAAGGGCTTGGAACTGGTTGTTGGCAATTTGACTGTGTATATCTTACTTGAGAATTCCTTTCTCTGAAGGAAGATGGCACGCATTTGGTGAGGGACTAAAACCAAATCTATTTGCCCTGTCCTTCCAGCACTTGTTAGCGTAGGAGACAAGAAACAACAAATGAGGAATACTGAATTCCCTTCCTTTGCTCGTCACAAAGGGACAAAAAAAATTGGTCAGCAATGGTTTTCTGGACCCTTCTAATGAAATCACCCCTGCACCTTAAACATTGTTAGTCAATGGAAAATTGGCATGTTTACTTCCTTCTAGCAGACCAAATGTAGAACTGCCTAGAAAAACAGGCAAACAAAGGGATGTGTTGTGAGCTGATATCTCTGACAAGTCAGAGGGGAGGAAAAAATTGTACACATATTATAAAATTTATCATTAAAAAATAGAAAACCCAAACCCAAGAACTTTGCATGATACTTCAAAAGAAAAGAAGGAAAGGGGAGGTGGAAGGGGAGAACAAAAGGAAAAGAAAATCTGTCAAGAATTTTCTCACTGCATCCAAAATGCCTCAGTAAGCTGAGATACAGAAACAAGCTAATTACTGTCTTTCTTTTACTCTTCCAGTTCTGAACTCCACACACAACATTTTTCGTGATTATTAATAAAGGAACACTTTCATCTCTGTCTTATTAAGAGTTCTGGGGGTAGGAGAACAGTATCTGACAGATACCATATGGGATAGGGTAGAAACAGGAGGGAATGAAGGAAAGGAAAATAGAAGCAAGGAGGTGACTTAGAAATCCCTCCATAATTCCTAGGATATATGTCCAAACTACTGGAGCTTTCTATGTAATTGGAGCAATTTCTTCTTTTCTATACTCTTAAATATTTATTTCCAAGGTTCTGAAGCTTAGGGTTGCAGGGAACAGGATGTGTCCTCTGCATGAATAAAGGGTCTCTGTGTCCATGAAAAGGCAAGTCCAACTCTTGAGAAGTTAGGAAGCTGTGGGACAGACATGAAAAGTGTGGGCTGAACTGTGCTTCAAGGCCAGGAATGCAGTCAGAGCTGCCACACTGGCAGAGATGGTAAAGGGAGCCTGGGCTGGGAGCAGGAGGGGACACTGGCAGACCTGATGTGGAGAGACCTGCTCCAGATGCCAATCAAAACAGAGATCCCCTGGTCTGAAGGGGTTTCATAAGGCTCCCAGCCATGCATGATCCAACTCCAGCCTTTGCTTTCAGATCCTCACTTCCACAAACATTGCAACACTGGAGTTAGAAAAACAACAGAAATTCCTAAAGCACAGCCCCCATCCCCTTTGGGTGACTGAATATTTTCCCAGTTTGGAAGAGCAGCCTAGAAGAGCCGCTTATTTGAATAAGACAATGCAGATGCCAGGAACTAGGAGACTCAGACGAAGAGCACCAGCTTGCTGCCTGAGTTCTGCCTGTACTGCACATGATTAGTTTAAGCACCTGCCTAACTCTTCACAAACATAAAATCACTGTCTCTCTTTTCACAGTACCACTGTCCGTCTTGCATACAGCCTTTGCATCCTGTCCTACCAGCCCTGCAGACCAAGCTAAGCAGGAGCTAACAGACCCTTGGATCCTTGGGTGCAGACCCCTAAACCTGTCTGACAGATACTTGCTCACAGCAAAGCAAACCCTTTTTCTTATAATCCATGAGACACTGGACAAAGATTATGGTGGGGAGAGACACAGGATCTGTCAAAGCATTTTTACCTGTGATTGCAATGTCAATATTCAAACTCCCTCCAGGCTATAAATACACTTGAGAAAATGGAGATGTACAAAATATTGTATCATCTATTTCCCCAGACAACAGGGAATTTCTGCATGCACCACTCAGCAGACCAGAGCCCTGTACCTGAAAAGTCACTATTTGTTCAAATCAAGCTCTCATCTGCTGGGGTTTCATCATTACACTTACCCAGATGCAACAGCAGGTAATGCTCTGTCATTTAGTACAACACCTTCCAAGAAATTCTTCATTACAGAGCAGAGCTTAATAACCACTGTTTTGCATAGAATGGAAAAAAAAAACCCAAAACCTCACATCTAAATAAAATCTGTCCTTCCTATGGAGCACTGTGGGCTTTTAAGACATGTTTTGTAGTATGCATAAGGATCTTTGGATTAGTTTCACATCTTTTTCTTCACAGAAATTATAGATATGGCATGACTTAAAGAGACCAGCCTTGACAATGCAGCCGGAACCATCAAATCCATTGGAATCACTGAGATTCAGCTCTGCTTCTGGCATTTTGCTTTGTAGCTGCAGGAAACCCACAAGGAGAACCTGTCCCAGGGCAGAGAATGCCTGGTAGAGATGCTCACTAATGTTCTATATGTCCTCTCTTCCTTGTCCTGCCAGAAGGATGTCGGCTGGATTTGGGAAAGGGCTAGTAAGTGCAAAAAAGAGAGTTGTCAGAGCATTTCATTGCCATGACAATGTTGTGCTGCAGGATAGTTCATAACAAGCCATCCAGAAGGCTGCCAAAATTTAAACATCCCTGGTCATCCTGAGAGAAGGTGATCAGAGAACTTCTTAGAAGCAGTACTCCAAAAACCTGGGTTGGTTTAAAGCACCTTCTTCCTCCAACTAGACCAGTTTGTAGCTTATGTCCCAAAACCCAAAACAGCAAAGACAGATGGGAATCAACAGTCCTGAAGCTGTTTTCCTTTGTAATAGGCTGTGTAAGAAAATAAAATAAAAACACCACATTCTAAGTGTCAGTGACAATTACCCCTCTACCTATCCATACTCATGAACCTCCTCACATTGAGTCTGCAGTACTGAAGGTGAACACTAGAGTTTTTCAAAAGAGATTAAAAAATCTGGGCTACTCTGCTGCCACCACCACTGGCACAGCAAATACTCAGAGGACTGTGTGTAAAAGAAAACCTCCTGAAAAGCTTCCTGAAAAATGACTGTTTATATTCTCTTTGGGTTAGGAGGGGCTAATAGGTGGCAGAACACTTCTTTCCAGAGTACAGAGCAATCACTGCTCTTACATAAAACAAGAGTTAATGATTCTGCTGATTTACAACCTATTTTCCACTAATACATCCAGCAGTGAATTCTCAAGAGTCTTTCACCGTACGCAAATCTGGAATACAGGACAGTGATAAAGCTATGTTTAGCTAGGAGATGAGAAAACAAATTATAGGTAGGGGCCAAAATTTCAAATCTAGGTTAATTTGTTAATGCCTTGTAACACAAAAAAAAAAAAAAAAAGAAAGAAAAAAAAAAGCCACTTTGACTAATTTTCTTCGAGCTATATGGAAAAAAAATCCCTCTTGCTTTCAAAGTAAACCCAATAGGGATCAAGGCACATCAATTTTGCTAATGGAACCCGGTTGCAGCCTTAATTATTATTATCTCTTTGTGATAGATTAGCCATTTACCCAGATTATATAGACAGAGTGAGATTAGATTAGATAGCCCAGGCTCCATATGCTTTTTCTATCTCCCTGTGCAATATAGCAGTCGACTAACTGAATCCCTGCTTGTGCTCCTGGTAATGAGATACCTTACTGCATTTACTTTAAACTCTGTTTTCAATAAAAATTGATCAAGTTTCAGAAAGAAGAGGTAGTGAAAAGAGGTATTTAGATTTGAGGGTTACCCTAATTTCAAAAGCCTAATAGTGATGGGATGTAGAACCATGCAGCACTCTTCAAGGTCAGCTGTTCTTTTCACAGCAAGTGAGTAGAGGTGAAAAGAAAGACCCACAAATGCAAAAGAGACATTGCAGGTCTCCTACAAAGGTGCATCTGCTGACAGGCTCCTACAAGGAAATAGGGACACTTTAGTTAGCAAGCTGCATGGGATACAATTTCTTTGTAAGAACAAACCCTGAGATTAAAAGAGCAAGCTTGGATAAATCTCGTGGGATTCTGAACGTATTTAACACTGTGCAGCCAAGTTTTCCTAACTGAAAGGACAAGGAAGAAAATCTCTGTTCTTATTGGGCTTGCAAGGTTACCTCAACCCCCCAGCATGCTTTACCATCATGTGATGAAAAAATAAGAAAGGAAGAAAAGTTTTCTTTCTTTTTAACAATCTGAAGCTTGGAAAGCAAGGATGGATATTCTGCATAGACTTGGAATGGATACCCCTAAACAAAGAAACAAAGATCTGCTTTGTAGTCAGAATGTCCAGCTTTTTTTTTTTTTTAACAATGTTTAATCTTATGTCTGAAAATATTTCAACTTTCAAGACAATTTTAAAAGACAGGTCTTTTCCTCCAGAGCTTCTGTCCTGCAGCATCCCTTCTACGGTATCCATTCCATATCAGACTGCAAACATAGATACAGCCCTGCACAGAGAAACCTGCATTCTGAATGCTCTCTATTGGGAAAGGTTGTAAGGCAATTTAGCATGAAACCTGGGAAGAAATATAAATCCCTTCATGGCATTTGTAAGGTCTAGATTTTGCCCTGAGACTCCTTCCACAAAAAAATCAGGAGCAGTAAACAGTAAGGACAGTACACTACCTCCCCCTTCCAAGAACACCTGACTTAATACTAAGAGCAGCTTTGCTCCAAATCCTTTTGTTCATTTTGCTTATGAAAACCACAAGAGTCGGCCACATAGAGAAGTTTTATAGATGAAAATGCCATCACTGACTTTATCCGGAAGTTTTTCAAGGTTTTCTATTGATAATTCTGGTTAACAAGTTTCTTCAAATGCATTCTGCTAGCTCTTGTGGATTCTTCTGTTTGCCCCTTATTCACCCTATATTTTCCTTAAAGAAACCAAATTCTGTTCCCCAGGTACTTCTCAGATAGAAATAAACTCCAGCAGGTTATTCTCACGGGAAAATTTGTCAAAAATTTGGGGAAATGCTTAAAAATGGCATTTATTCAGCACAGGCCATCAGGATGCTCTGAAAAACCCAAGTACTAAGGACAGCTGGAGAAATGTTAGAAAATCAAGCTACATTGATATTGCTCTCTGGCTATTTCTTCCAGGAGTCCCATGCTTGATGTTACATTGAACTCTGTATTTGAGCTGGCTTGTTCCCTTCCTCTGTCCTGCCTCATTCCACCACCTGCATCTACACCTGTCAGCTTAATTCCTTCAAAGATGGAAAAGACCAACATTGTTCCTACTCCCTGCCTTGTAATAATGAAAAATTGCACAGGAAAACAGAGCAATGTATAGAGGGAACACTCTTACCCCTCTTTCCAAATGGCTCTGGAGTGTGGAGCTGGGGGCTGCCACCCATTCACTTGATTAAAGTGCTTCCTTCTTTTGAGATTGCCTTTTTTTTTTTTTTTTTTTTTAATATATATTTCCCAAGAGGTTGGGTGGAGCTCTGCTTTATTTCATCCCTTTTTCGGGCCTTGATTGTTTATATTTTTCTGTTCTGTAAGCTGTGTGAGTCACACTTTGATTTACAGTCTGTCCCAGGAGATCCAGGAGACCCTAATGAAAGAGCAGGCTGCAAGGGTAATTAATACCTACCAGACATTCAACTGCACCAATAGTGAGTAATATGTGCCTCTGTGTGAGCACTGGCAGCTGGAGATGCACAGGCAGAGAGGATGATAGCCCCAAGCACCCCGTTAGCCACAGGCACTGACACCCGAGGAAAGGAGACACACCCAAACTGAATTTCCAAGCTGGAAAGGGGCCGGGGTCCTGGTGAGATGAGGTAACTGCAGGAAGCCAGGGAATGGGCTGCCACAGGGATACAGGAGGGAGGCTGGTGCAAAGCATTGATTGGGGATGCTGCGATGGAGAGAAGTCGGGAGGGTGATGGATCGCTCTTGCTTAAAACAAACAAAAACCAGGCAGCCTGCCAGGAACGGCTTAGGGCAGTTTCATTAAAACTCTTCATTCATCATGCTGAAACGAGGCGGTATTTGTTATTGCAGCCGCGGTGTGCCGGTGCAGGAGCTATTACCAGAGTGGGTGGCAATACAAGGAGGGGGCAGTGGGAGGAGATGGGAGGGTAATGAAGGATGGAGGCGACTGGGAGGCGACAGGGCTCAGGTATCACTTACCATCCACTGAAGGGACAAAAATCACTCTCTGCCTCCTGCATGGATCTGGCCTGATAAGGCTTCACATCCATCCAGACAAATTTCCAGGATGGGAAAGGATTCCCTGTTTCCAGGTGTATTTATTCCCATCATTAGACCAAATAATGGCACCAAAACATGCTGGGGCTTGCTGTGGTGTCAGGTTCAGCTGTGGTCATGAATCCACTTAATGTCACCTCAGGAAATCCTAACAGCATGATACTCAAATAAAAGCACTACGCCTGCCTGGAGAGGGACTGGATGGATCTCTTACACCTTTTCCATCTCTGCAATCCCCATTAGATTCTGCTCTCACTGCCCAGGCATCCAGGGAAAGCAGAAACCTGCAGAGGTGGAAACTGCCTTGCTATGCAGCTGAGACTCCCTCACCCTCGAGTTTACTCTCACTTTCCGCTTCATTGCATCTCCCAGGTAGCTCTGAGGACACAGCACCATCAACACAAAGCACACCAACATCCCCCAGCACGAGCTAGGGAGGGCATGGTGCCACCTGCAAGTGGCTTTGTGAGTGACCTTAATGCCCCCACCAAATCCCGTCCAAAGATGTAATCTTCCTGTCCACCTGCATCCAAACAAACCCCTCTCTGAACTTTTTCGTCAGGTTCCCAGGCAGTGACCCACACACCCTGCAGTTGCATGGCTGGCATTAAGGCCAGCCTTTGATTTTAAAGCCTGGTGACTGCAATCCCTCCAGAGAAATCAGCCTCCACATAAGCGTACCTATTTAGCGATATCCATGCTGGCTCGTGCACAGGGACTGCAGCTGTGCAATTTCTGTGTGCTGCTCTGTGTGGTGGGGGGAAGAGAAGGTGAGAGCTCAGGTTGTTGTGATGTGTTTTACTGAGCAGCAAGAATCCCTGCTTGTACACTGATAATAGAAATCCAGGAATACAACCATCAAAGGATTGAGATGAAGGAAAAAAGGAAAAAATGTGTGTGTGACAGGGAACATTTACACTTATTTACTTATTATTTACTTATTTTCATGCACACACTACAAAAGAGGCCTTGGGTTGTGCACATCCAAATGTCTAAGGTGTGTCACCGGACTGCCTTAAAATTACAGGCCTTGAATTCCCCAGTCTGAGCTCTTGCTTGGAGTAAGAGCTGGTATTTATTTCCATAGTACACTACCCTTCCAAGAGAAATGCTTTGTATGCCTGAATGACCTCACAACCAACCTCAAAATAAGAAAGCAGTCTCTGGGGAGACATTAGGAACACTGAAACAGGTGCCCACAGGGCCCTCAGAGGAAACCTTAGCATCCCTCTGTGCCACGGTGCAGGAGACAGGCTGGTAATGGTGGCTGTGCATTGTGGAGCTCATCCTCCTCACACTCCAGCTATAGAAACAGGTATGATCTCGTCGTGAGAGCAAGAGAAAAGGCCACACAAGCCACACCTGCAACATCCCCAGTCCATCCCAGTCACAGCTAAAGGGTGGTTTTGCCATGTTCTTTGGTGCCACAAAATACAGGCTACAGACCAGCACACTCACTGGCTGTGTTTGGAAGGATCTGCTGCAGGAACAGCAGCTGCATAATGGTAAGCAGCACTGGCCCAAGATTTTTGAAAGGAACATTTTCTGGGAAAAAATTCAAGTTGAACCAAAACAGCATATTTTGCAGGAAAATATCAATTGTGGTGAAATCTTCAAGGAAAAATTTCATGACAGCATCTCATTTGGATAAGGCTGAAAAAAAGAGTTGATATTACATTATATGAATATAACATGAAGAGGAAGTCAAATGCCTTGCTAAATTTTGAAGTAAAACATTTTTAGACTCTTTATGGATGTTCCAACATTATAACTTTCCCCTCCATTTTTCCTCAGGTAATGTGACAAAAAAAATTAACATCTTAGATTTTCCAAAGATGAAAAACTGGTTTTCGATCACTTGGAATTTTCCAAGTGTTTCCAATATTGGTTTGCATTTTTACCCATTTTCATCTAGTAAACAGAGAAATCAATGTCTTTTCTCCCTAGAAACACAGCACAAGTAATCTCTCTGTGCAGACAACTCTAAATCTGGGCACAGCTGTATCTGATCCAGCAGCTTTGCAAGCCAATGGCTGAGCAGCTCCCAAGATTCATATTGTCCACGTCTTCACACATACATGTCTGTTCTTTGGTTGCAGACCTAATTAGGCTGTGGATAGCTTAGACTTGCCTGCTAATGGCATCCCTCCACAGGACTGCTATGACTCAGTGTCAGAGGCGGGGACAGGATTTAAGCCTTACACCCCAACATCTCGCTTCCCCGTTCTTCCAGACATGCAACACTCGTTTGTCTCCCAAAATGCAGGGCTGGTTTTCCAATGTATACCTCACCTTAGCCAATTAATAACTCACCCACTAGAAGCTTTCCCCTAATGCTTGACCTAAATATTCTCTGCACTTCCCCTGTTGGCTAGTGAGAATAATTGGTCTCTCCTTTTTTGCAACATATTCCTTCATATATCAGCAGACAGGCCTCACTTCTGCCTTCCCTTCTCCAGATTTCAACAGCTCTACACCAAGGGTGAGGGTGTAATTTGGCCCATTCATACACAGCTCTTTCAGCCTTCCCTTCACAGAGCTTCCAGCATGAAGAATTAGTCTGGTTTTCTCTGCTTTGATGGTTCACGGGGGTGATCTCCTTATTTCTCCAATGTGTGCACGACACAGCTGTGCCTCAGGAAACTGGATTTAAAGAGAATCATATTTGCCCATTTGCATCGATTGTGGGACTGAAAGGTTCTAGCAAACCCTATTCTAAAATCAATTTTTTTCTGACTTAAAGGGGCCCTTCTGCATTCTAGTAATGAGAATAAAATACTGCATTTCACCAAAATCCTATTATACTGTCATGAATATCCAATTACACTGTCAAGAACCAGGTGGTGATGCTCTATGGTGTCTTCCTTATTGATGGGCAATCATCCTGCTTAAAGCTTCAGTTTGAACAAGGTCTCAGGAAGCCTGGATCGTTTCCCGTGGTGCACTGAAGCCCTGTGGTTCCTCCTGAGCTGCAGCCACCCCGGTGATCCCCTGTCAGTGCAGATCCCCCTTCACACCGCACCAAGTGGGCAACTGTAGATTCTCATTATCTTTCAAGAGGTGCCCATCAACCTACAGGATGTGGCTCAGAAGAGAGAAGTGACATCCATGGCTCCTTTGCTGCAGATGCCACTGTTCATGTCCAGGAACCAGGGCTGCAGCATTTCCTCTCAAGCATAAGAACTTTGGGTCATCTTGGTCCAACATGTTATTTTGATCCATGTCCTCCATCTGGTAAATTTTACCAGCAGCCCCAGGAAGCTGAGGAATTCTCATTTAATGGACACACAGGGATATGCCAGTCCTATCAGGTATGCATATTCTTCCCTCATTTCCATATTTCTGGAAGATCCCAAATCAAGGCTCAGACATTTTAGCTTGGCCAAAGAGGAAAGGGGGAAAAAATAAAATCCGAATCAAGACTTCTGAAAAGTTGAGGAGGATGAAACTCTTGGGTCCGTATCCAGGAATAAATTTTTCAGCTGGCACCTGTTTGCCTTCGTTACAAATGAAATGCAAAGCTCTGATTACACCACAAGCTTCAAGGCACTTAAAAGCTAACTGCAGATCAAACTTTTTCACATGATGCCACATTCCACCCAGTCAAATTAGTTCCTGCTTTCTCCAGATGGTATCTCCCTTCACTTTTCTAAACCAAAATAAGTGTGTAATGGAATCCTTCTGGGTTGTCTTCCCACTTTTCATTTCAAGGATACTGCTATTTCTTCCACTCCTCTCAGAAGAAATCATGAAGGTAGGGCCCTGCAGTAGTATCTCATTCACCAACTGAAGCCCCAGAAATTTCACCTAAATGTTGGGAAGTACCTTTTAATTAGGAGAGTGATCGAACACTGGAACAGGTTGCCCAGACAGGTTGTGGAGTCTCCATCTGTGGAAATGCTCAAAAGCCAGCTGGACATGGTCCTGGGCAGCCTGGTCCAGCTGGCCCTGCTTGTGCAATGGGGTCAGACTGAATGGTCTCAAGAGTTCCCTTCCAAACCCAACAGTTCTCTAATTCATTCAATATTTCAGGGCTCTGCTTTGCTGAAACTGGGGGTTGTGCAGCCGTTTTCACAAAAAGTTATGGAATACAGAAAGTCTTCACTAAGAAAGGACCCCACCCTCCAAAATTCATTTTAAAAGAAAAATTAGAAAAAAAAAATCCCCACCCCTAAATGGATACACTGAAAGTGTGATAGCTGCACAAGTATGCTAATGCAAGGAAATGCCAGAACTACATGGCACATATTCCTTAAATAACAAGATATATTGTGTCACTCACTTCTCTTCATAACTTATGCAGCATATAGATGAGTGAGGCAAGATTTCTCAGCTCCACGACTTATCTGTGCCTTATCAAACCTTAATATTCTGCTAGTGTAGTTTGCTCTTTCTTTCCTTCTCCCTTTTTTCCTCTTTCTCACTTTCTTTCTCACTCCAATAATTTCTTTCCTTCTTTTCTTTCTCCTCCTTTCTTCCTTTCTCTTACTCACTTCTTTCTTTTTCTTTAAAAAAAAACAATAAAAATCCAACTAAAAGGCTGATAAAAAGAATAAATTGACATTTTTGGAGCCTATAGTTTGAGAGTTACAAGGCTGTCTGAGGGGTTTACATGTACAGCTCCCATTTATTTACTTGGTGATTCCAACAAAAAGCCCTCTGGCTCTATGGACAGAGCTAGGAGTGGATTTCCTTCTCCCTCCCCACATAAAAGACTTCTGGTCTTCTTTGGAAGAGTGATGCCCCAACCTGCCTTTATTGATATTTTCTTGTGTGTTGTAAGTATGATCTTTTCAAGTGTGATCTTCGCATTTGGTGTTCAGAGATTACTGTGCTAAGACCACACCCAGTTTGCAAAATGGGAAGGTGGATGTTATTCATGGATATCATGGATACCTTTTGAAATCGAAATAATAATCAGCAATTATCCCAGAAGGTAGTGCCAACTACTCCCACACCAACAAATAGCTCCCATCCCTTGCTACTCTCAAGCAGAGATTTCCAAGTTTCCCCTGACAAAAAGGATGGGCTTTCTGCTGAGAAGTGCCACCCTGACACACCAAGCATCCTGGGCCACACTCACAGACCTCCTGCAGGGCTTCCACTAATCTTCCAGCAGTGCCCAATAAAGGAAGGGAAGAACAATCCATAGAAGCTGCTGTTTCTGACAGGTAATCAGAAACCTGAGATCTGCTCCATGGAAAACTGGACTTTTTTGGGGACTGACAGATACTGCCTGACCCCAATTTTATCTGGCAGGCACGGTTGATTTGTTCTGCCCACTGCCATCACATGGCATTCCCCCTGCTCTGTGGCCAGATCCTGCAGGCTCAGCAGGGTTAATGGGCTAATTGCCAGTTCCCATGCAGTGGGTTTCATCTGGAATTGGCTGGAACCAGGTGGGAAGAGGCAAGAGACGCAGCAAGTGGTGTGCTGGGAACAGATAACCTGGGCCTGATGGCCGGGCTGGCATCGCCTGCCTACGGGGAGGAGATGAGCGCGTTATCTTCCAGCTGCAAATGCCCAGCAGCCGCTCCCAGTGCTCCCAGGGGAGATCTAGGCACATACATGCACACACACAGTAGTTCCTGTCTTCTCGGTGGTTTAAAACAAGTGAATTTATCTGCTCCCAAGAAGAGAAATAAAATGGGAGTTCACTGCGCTGCATTCCTCAAGGAAGACATCCCATCCCATCTGTGGTCAGGGTGCTTCACATGACCGTTCTCATATAGCTGTTCTTCAGCTGGGAGAGCAAATGCATTTTTCCAGGGGTCTTTCCCAAAAATCCAGGGGAAGAAAAGAGAGAGGGGATTCTTCTTGGATATAAAACCCCTTTGAATCTATCCTGAGTGAAAATGTATGCTTGTATCTCTTCAAGATTTTCACAGCTTTCAAACACCTGACAGGACAATATTGGCTTCTTCGAGCATGAAGCATCATCACAAAATTCATAGACTCTTCTCTCACCTTCAGCAGAGATATGCCACCCTCTAGAGCCCAGCACACCTCACACCTTCACTGACCCATGCTGTGTAGATCCAACCCAGAGCACTAAAACCTTTATTTCTCCCCGTCCTTCCCTCCCTCCCTCCCTTCCTCCCTTTGTCCCTCCCTTTCACATATCATCCTCAACTGGACAGACACTGAGCCTCAAAAGGCACAAAACCACAGAATATTTTGCTCAAACACAGAGCCCTCACTCTACACTCTTCCCTTCCCTAAAGCCTCACCTAAAATAAAGCTGGAGGTGTCCCAGCTCCTCACTTCCCACTTCCTGCCCTCACTACTTCACAGCCTGCAAGGATACGGTTTCTAATATTGTGTACAACATCTGCTTTAAACTAAAAAAGCAGCAAGAAGCATCACGCATTGCTGGCTTTTAGACAGAACTTATCTGCAAATAAAACAGACAATGTGCCTGTGTGCCCAATTGGGGTCTTTTGTTTCACTGCTGATTATTTAATTTCAAGTGCCCTGAGTGTCTCAGGCATTTACCACAAATGAATGAAGATGCAGCTCCTGTGTGTCAGGAATATACAAGCTCAATTCAACAGAATACAATGAGTGAAGGTCATGAACAAGCAGGGGGATAAGCAGAGGCACGAGTGGGTGGTTAAAGGCAGATCATTATTACTCAGCAAGGCCTGGACATAAAATAATGGCTTCTGTTCAGTCTGTTTTGGAGGAGCTTTATTACCTCTTTCTCTCCCCACAGGCAAAAGAGTGAGGATGAGTTCACCCAGCTGATCTGACTGAGATTTGGCAGGTGGTTTCCTGAACAAGCTTGGGGATGGTGCAGCAGGCAGGGAAGAGGGGACCCACCGAGGATGAAAAGGTTAAGGAGAACATCCATCCAATCACACAGTTCCTCGAGGCATCCAAGGACCAAATTCAATTGCCCTTGACTCTACAGAGCATTCAGGGACAGAGAGAGGAACAGTCAAAGCACAGGCAGTGTAAGCCCACACCCAAATGCCTGCTGTAATCAGGGTGCTGCAGACAGGAGCAGGCAGGGCAAAGGCTGTGGGACTTGCAAACTGAGGGTGAGAAGCTGGAGCTGGAATTGCTGAATTTGATTTGGTCTGGCTGCCAAAATTCATTCATGGCAATGGAAACAATTCCACCCTTTCCATAGGTACTGAGGGAGCCCTATATCAGCCCTGAAGCTCAGTCTGAATTCCCTTTATGACCTGATCTTGCACAAGGCTCCAGATGAGTCAGGTGTGCCCAGCTCATCCCTTGTGGAGTGGCACAGGCCATGCTTTCTGAATAACCTGTGGTCTGCAACCACAGGCACTTGCTTAGCAAACAGGTTTCCTACTTAACCATGTTTACTTCTTCTGAATCTCTGAGGCTATTTTGCTGTGAATGTTACAGCTTCCAACAGCACATTTTGGTCCTTACCAGATTAAAAAAAGAGACGAGAAAAAAGAAATCATTTTCAAACCATTTTTGTCTAAATCTGACTGCCAGTCACAATTCTCAACTCAAAAAGCTCTTTGGCACTGAGCTAGAAAAGCTATAAGCTGCAGAGCTTCGTTATTTAGTTTTCTCAGTCGCTAGATGTATTATTTAACTTCTTGGCAATAATGTCAGGGACATAATCCAATAGAAATGCAATGAAACAAAAGAACCCAAAATTTCAGAACAGCTCAAAATGGTGTTCAGTGCTTTCTTTATAGAAAGTGGAGGGAGAAAAAAGAAAAAAGAAAAAAAGGAAAGGAGGCATAACATTATCAGTGTAGAGATGACACAGCAGGCACACACTTAGGGCGGCAATTCTAGAACTCCCTTCCAGCAGGAAGTCTTTATCTACTGGAATGAATGGAAAACTCCCCCAACTGCTGCCTGTCCCCTCCATGATTCAACAACGCTCACCCACTCACCTCCTCACCAGGTTAAAAGCTACATTTCTCAAAGAGAAATTTATAGAGTGACCAATCTCATTTACATGCCCCACTACTCAGTTTCCCCAGGGCAGGATAAATTTCTTTTCACAGGTGTCCATGAGGCTGACTTACCCAGAATGCATGCCCCCATGGGTGAGATATCCTGAACATAAACCACCCATTCCCAGCACACTCCCTGGTTGTGTTTGCCATCTGAATCCTGCTTGTATTTTGCCTTAGTTCTCTCCAGTATTCGTTTGTTCTTGCTGCAAGATCATCAGGGTAGGAATGTTGCTCTATTTTATAGAGGTAAAATGCCCACAAGGAATAACAAGAAGAAGAAGAATCAATGTTTATAGTTTACAAGGTGCCTGGAAATTCTGAGATTAAAGGTCTTTTTTGCTGTTGTTCTAAAGTATGCTCTTAAACAAATAACCTGCTGTTCTCAGCTACCAGGATGCGTCCCTTTTCCTACATTATTATTATTACTCTAAAAATGTTAAATGGCCCTTCATTTTCTTCAAGGATCAAGAGTTTATGACAAATACCAATTTGTTCCTGACGCTGGGGAGCAAGCTGATGAAACCAAGTAAACACAAGTCCATGGCTGAGACACAAAAATAGATGCCCCTGATCCCATCCATCCGCACTGCCTTCACTCTGAAATGCACTTTATCACTGCACTAACTGCACAAGGAGCATGCATTAAAGGTGGGGTGGCAAAGACTTCAAAAGTGCAAAGAACAAGACTGATTGGAGAAGGGGTGAGAGGATTTGCTGCAAGGGTGAAGCAGATGATGGCAAGAAGCAAAGATTTCTCTGACAGGCAATGTATCTGCATTCTCATAGTCATGCTGAAGGGGAGGGGGAACATTTCCCTGGCTGGTGCTCAGTAGCTCAGAGGTTATATATTTACAACATTTTTTATATTCTCAGACCTTTAAGTCCATAAAATATGCTCTGTATGGTACAGCATTACAGTTAGATGTCTTGGATTTTAGAGGGAGGTATTTAGGAATAAAAACCCCTCCCCACACATTGAGCAAGTTCAAAGCAACCTATCTACTCAATAAGAAAAGCTCTGCAAAATGCAGCATAGTCATTTGGTATCAGAAGGGTCAAAGAGGTGCCAGAAGATCACATATAACTTTAATACAACAATATTAACAGTCACCAGCTTTTTGTGAGTCACCAGGCCATGCCTGTCCAGCACAACCAGTGAGTCTCATGTAGATTTTTCGCCATTTCAGGATTCCTCACATATTTCATCCCCATACTACACATTAGTGTGGCATAAAGACCACTGCAAAGATGAAATTGTATTATAAAACTCAAACTGTCTAAAACCTTCCTGGGATAACTTTTGGATACTAAATGGAGTCTGGATTCATAGGGTTGTCATTTGAATCCGAAAGCAGAGAGCTTCAAATGACATCTTTCTCACTGGTGCTAGTGGGATGGAAGAAGAGGATTGATTTGAACTCTAGGCAAAAATTCTTAGCAAAATCTTAGAAAGCTGAGAAATGTGTTCTTTAGGACCCGAAAGTTTTAGCAGTCTGGTCTACTAAATTGTTCTCCAGACATCTGACCAGTCTAGCTCAAGCCCTGTGAACAAAAAGTGAAAACAAATCTCAAGCCTTAAAAAGCAAACACCAATCTACAGAGCTTTCCAGAGCACCCATGGAGGTCAAGGCCAGCACTCCAACTCAAGCCTTCTACTTGCACAACGCCACAAAAGCAGGAGAGGAAAAGGGAAGTGACTGGGCTGCTCGTTAATTCACAGCCTGCAGGCACAGAACACAGCTGGGGAGCTGCTGCCCGCCAGGTACTGCAGGATGGCCAGGCACTCATGCAGCATGCTGCACCTCAACACAGGGGACCAGTCACAGGGGAAAAAGACCAGGAGGTCATGGAACTGCAGGAAGCTGTGGGAAATGGCATGGGACAGCAGCAGTCCTTTCTCCCTGGCAGCACAATCACCCACGCTTATTAAATAACTCATGGCTGAAGGGGAGGGGCAGCAGCTGAAGCAAAATTTCCACCTGATGGTGCCCACGAGGGTATGGATTCAGTCCTCAGACCTGCTAGGGGTGTGTGTTGTGCCAGATTTGTGGGGTACCAGCCCCTACAACTCAGGGAGGACTGCAGCAGGGAGCAGGAGCCTTAAATGGGGCCTTGGCCCCAAGTCTATCAGCAAACTTCCTGAAGGGCAGGGTGGCAGAGAAAGCTGCAGGTGGAGAGGGTGCACAAAAACATCCACCCTACCTGCCTTGCCCTCCAGGGACTGGCACAAGCCTGTGGATAAGGACGGGGGGGCTGTGGCAGTGCCAGGTCCCAGGACACAGCTCCCAGGGCCAGTGCAGGTCACTGGGGCAGGCAGCAGCAGGTTCCCTCTGCCTGGCCCAGGGGAGGCAACAGGGGCTGCTCCCGGCTCTCTCTCCGGCGCCGCAAATGCCACGGGAAGCGATGCCGCGCATCCCCATTTGTCACCGGGGCCGGCATTAACAGAATGTTTAAAAGTCATGATGTCATCGCTATTAATCAGGGCCCCGCTGGGCCACGCTCCAGTGCTGCATATTAATCACCAGCGGCCCCAGGACTCGCTTATCTGGAGAGGCTAAGTTTAGATCCATAAAACATGATTTATTTTTAAAAGTAGCATTATTAAAGATGAGCTACAGCCTTGTTCACACTCCCGCTGGAGTCTCCCTTAGGAAAAGGTTGGTATTTTGGAGTTGGTACGGACACGGTCCTTATTATTTTGAGCTGGAGAAAGCTATCAGGTGTAATACTGCCCTTTGAATGTCTTGGGCTTCTCCCCTACAAAGGAGGAACCACCCAGTGTCCCCAGTAGAGTCACTCACAGAGAATCAACTTGCAAAAAAAAAAATCCCATCAGAGTCACTTTTACTACATATGGGACAGGGTAATGCCTCAGCAAGAAGAGCTGCTGATGTCGAAAGGCTGGTTAGATGCAGACCTGAGTGTTCCCATAGTGTCACCCACATGCCCAGTAATGGCCTTTACCAACGGGTGAGCCCGGTACCCAACATCTAGCATATTAAATTATTTTTTGTGTTCTTCAAAGTGCTCCTGTAGGATCAACACTATGATTGATCCACACGAATGAGTTCATAAAAGCCTGCCTGCACTCAAATTTATATGAGTTTAACTCTAGTGACTTTAACAATCACTTCATCTCTGGTTCAATGAACACACAGGAGCTGTACGGGTTGAATAAAATCATTTTCTAAAATGGTCTGCTAAATTTGATTTGACTCCTTGCTCAACTGCTCGTAATTTGGATTAAAGAGGTTCTGATGCCAGTTCGGTGTGCACGGATGACATCAACATGAAGTTCCCCAACCCAAATCAAGAGACTCTACCAACCTGTTCCAGCAGTTAACTAAATGTTTCTAAGCTAACCCAGTTAAAAGCAGTGCAAATCCTAAGTGTGGGGCTAAACCAAGAGATCTGGCAGACAGAGCAGGAGAGTGGAAAGTGTCACTGGGACAAAGCAAAGGACATTCATTCCATCGGCAAGGGAAGACCTCCTGCTCTATTGCCCACAAGAACCACCACAAATGATCACAGGACTGTGCCACAGGAACCACAGGGTAATACCACGTGGCTGCAGGAGCTGACTTGGAGCTGTGTCATCACCACACCACCTGGTCCCTGTGGGCTAGCTGTCATCGAGGGAGAAGGTCCAAGACCAGCCCTACTCCTCCTGGTGACAACTGCCTGAACCCTGAAGTCCCACAGCCATTGTTCTGCTGCTCTCCCCACCATGGCAGGTGAGTGCTGAGCCATTTGACAGCTTCACTGCTCCCAAACAAGCAACAGCTTCTTGATCTGCCTCCTCAGCCATGCCATCACCCCAGGCAGGGCTGTGCAGTGAAGCTCATCCAAATGATCACGGGGCCTCTTCCTCATATGCAGAGAGATATAACATGGCAATCAGTCATGTTGACAAGCCTTGAGATCCCATCTGAAAGCAACAGGGGATGCAGCAGACCACAATGGTCATCAAAGTGCTTAAATATGAAACTGCTTGCCTATTCAGTGTCATCTCAAAGGAGCCAAAGTTTGGCCTGCCAGTCTACAGTCAGTGGAAAAAGAATCTCTCCTGGCTAAGCTGCTCTTTCAAACTCTGCCTCTCCCTTTGGGTCAAGCTTTTGATGAATGTAGACTCACACATAGCTCTTTCCCATTGCCTGCCTCTGAATTCCCCAAGTCTGGAGACTTTGACTCCCCACATTACATTTCAGAACAGGCCCTCTGAAACCCAAGAGCCAGAGGCTCACGTGATGCTACTGCAGAGAGCCCCTGCAGCCATGTGTGCTGACTGCAGGGCCAGAGAAAGGGATGAAGATTCATGGAGTAACCTTCTCATCCTAAATGAGAAGATTAAGTTGTAGTCATCTGTTACCTGTAACTAATGTAATGAATCTAGACGCTGCAGATAACAAACACAATTACCATGGCATTTACCAGCACATCCCTCTGGGAGGCAGGACCATAACACCTCAGAATTTCTGGAGCTGATCTCACCTTGAAGGGCTTGCCCTGACTGACACAGCTATGATTTTCTGCAGTTTTTACAAAGTTCAAACTAGAAAACTGGGGACAATAAATTTAAATAAGTGTGCTGAGCTTTTTGGGGTTTGCCTTTCTTATTTTGGGTTCATTATCTTTTGTGATACAGACCAAAGGATGGAGAATACAGGGGAAAAATCTGCAAGGAATCTAAGTCCAAACCTTCAAAACTTTCATTTACCTTTAAGTGGAAGTGGGATTGAATGTCCACCCCACAACAGGCTGGCCCTGGCAGAGTGACACAAACAGAACCAATAGCAGCTCCAGAGAGGTTTCTCAGGCAAAAGAAACAGGACCAGCACTTTCCACACCAGGTTTGATTAGAGAGCTCTCAAATGGACCAAACACAGGGCTTTGATTGAGCTTTCCCACCAGAAACCACCGAATCAACATCAACGCTTACATCCCTTTCTGCATGTAACTGGCACTGATGCCTTCTCTGGGGAGAGCTGTAAGAGAGAGTTATCCCAAAAGAAGGCACTCTTTCAACCATCCACTCCTGCACATCTCCTCTTTCCCATGCAAATTCCCTGGGAACCATGCTATTTAAATCCCTATTTTACTGTAGTTGGCTCGTCATGTTCCTCTGCTCATTAGGCTGGCAGCGTAAGCTCAGCAGCATTTGCACTTCAGCATGAGAATTTCTGCAATGAGGTATGACTGTCATCCACTTGCCTGGACATGTTGTTCCTAAAAATAACCTTATCCTTGTTTTCTCTCTCTCTAAAATAACAGGCAGTCTTTTACTTTCTGAACCTTGATCACCAAATTCCCTTCTCATATCCTCACAACCACTCCCTCAGTCTCCTGTCCTTTACAGAAATTATTACTCCCAAAACTCTTCCTTGCCAATCCACCCCAAACTTCCCCATGAGTGGCTTCCTCTTCAGGTCCCTAAAGGTCAGAGGGTGAGCATCACTTTCCCCACACCCGTATTGGATATCTTGTGATGAATAGCTTAACCACAGACTGACACTGACACTGAATGGTCACAGCTGGCTGAGGAACCAGATGAGGACATGTAAGCTGGGTGCCATGACATCCTAGCAGTATTCTCTACTCATGACTAGAATGAGCCTGCTAGGGAAAATCCCACCTCTCACAGAGCCAAATAACTTATTTTGTCTGGAGCAGACTCATCCTGCAACTCAGAGGGAGAGGAAACAATTACAGCAGCTGTATCCCTCCTCATATTCAGGGATCTCAGCATAAGACATAGGCAACCCGGGGCTGTTTGTGCGCCTGTACCAACAGAGAAGCCACGATAAACAACGCAGAACTGCAGCAGCGTGGATGTCACCTTCCTGCTCTCCTCATCTCATCCTTGTGGGCTCCACTATGTCTCACACTCACAGTTCCTCAGACACATCTACCACACAGAAAAAGGTAGAAGCAGATGAGAGGCTCAGCGTGGGGGAGAAGATTTCCAAGTTCAAGATGCTGCCTGTGGCTGTGCCCTACTGCTGGTTCCCTCCAGGTCATGGACAATCCAAGCAAAACAGAAAGATTGCATGGACTCACACTGCCATAAGGGGGAATTGGGACTTCATTATCTTGTGGAATTGATGATGAAACACAGTACCTCTGCACATCCCAAGACTCCTGAGCAGAGAACAAACCAAAGCCTTGCTAACTATTATTAAGATGTAAAAATCCATCGTGTGTCTTTGTAACTCCTTTTCTCGATTGATGAGAGGAGGGCCCCAAGGGAAGAGAAAACATTTTCCAGGGAAGACACTTTTAACATCAGAAGGCAGGAAACCAAACAGTGCTTCTTGTGCCTCTGCCTTGAATGCCGGGTGCTGCCTTTTCCTGTGCAAGTCTGGTGGAGGGAGCACAGAGCCCAGCTTGCCCTGGGTGGGAAGGGAGAAAACAAGCTCTTGACTGAATGCTGGGCACTGTTTCTTATCACCTGGCATCCAGAACTGTAATTTCTAAATCTGGGCAAGCAACTACCAAACAATCTCTTTCTGATTTGGTAATGATTTAAATACTTAATGCAACCAAAAATTGGCTACAGCTAGTGTAACTGAACTGAAAATCTTTCTTGTGTAAACTCTTCAAGAAGAACAACTTCTAGTAGTCCCAAAAGCTTCAGTTTATACATACCCTTCTTTCTTTCCTTTCTCTAATGACATTTAACTTTTCTCAAAATCAAAAATATCAGGCCAAGCTTGTCTGTGCTGTACCAGAAAGTTTGACTATCTGACCATGTCACCATGCCTAGTCTCCTGCTTGTATCCACCACGGATCCAATGCTTCCATAGCTCCAGCACAGCACATCTGCACATTTTGCAGAATGGGCACAGAGCAATGCAGAAGTGCCAGCAAAGTGCTGTAATGTGTGAAGGGATCTGTACGTATACTGTATTCCACTCTGTTTTGATGCATTCTCCTGCTCAAATGGATGTAATTGTTTCTCTAGCTCAGCTTCAGGATGTGGATTCACAGACAAGCACTGCCTGTGCTGTCCAATGTCAACACACAGGGTGCCCTGAAGTTGTAATTAAGATTAAACCACAAAAAAGGGCACTGCTATGCTGCAACGCCTTCCAGGTGAAAACACTCTTTGGTTCTATGACTATCAAATCAGGGCTGTTATGAAATGTGAGACTGAATGATGGCAAAAGTGTGTATCTGCAATTGCTTCCTTGCTGAGAGACAAATCAGGACAACATAGCTGTGACAGATCCAGAAGAAGGATCGGGTCAGATCAGACTACAAGAGCTACAAGGATTTTTCCATATTGTCACCTTACCCCACAAGTGAAAGAAGTCAAATCTTTACTTTGAATATTTTCCTTTGGTTTCTGGTTACATTTCTTCAGAAAGCAGATCTCATGAAAACACAGGAGAGGCCGTTCTTTGTGGCCACAAGGTTAATAAGAGTGGAACACAGGAGCAGCAGGAGCTGCAGGAAGAATAATTCCTTTTAAAGCTGGAGATAGGAAGCCCATAGGTGGTAAGTGTGACATTTCCGCACGGAGCAGTCCAGCTTAATTACCTACAATTCAAAGGTAGAAAGTTATACATTAAGGCAACAAAAAGAAAGTAGTAGGAGAAGACAGACTTTGGCCGCTCATGAAGATTTAACATCATTAACTCTCCAGCTTCCAAGAATGTTCCTGTATTTTCACTGGCCAAACACCAACACAGCTAATTGCATTTGTGTTACCTGCAGTTCAGTGAGAAATTGCCTCTTTCTTATTGCCTGCACTGCTGTATAGTACAGAAACACACAGCAATCCCAAGCAGAGTGGCTTTACCTCATTTGGAGGTAGAACAATTCCTGTGTGCATTAAGCTTGGCTCAGCAAGACAGGCAGGCAACACTAAGGGGCCGGAGCTGCTGTTATTCAGATGGCAGCCAGTTCTGGCATGGTGACCGGGACAGCATCCACAGGTGCTAAATGCCTGAAAGTTATTTGGCAGAGCCTGCAATGCTGGGCAGAGCTGGTAATCATAATATCTGGCCAATTGAATATGAGTCACCTATTCACCTACTCAGTATTTATATATGCTATCGACAGACATATGGTTTACAGCAAACTAGGGAACAGACACTGCTGCATACTCATTTCTTCATCTTTCCCAGCATTTGCTGATGCATTCTCAGTTGAGACTAACACAGGCCAAACTTCCTTTCCAATATACCACTAAAAAGGCTATATTCTGACAGCTGTTGTTATTGCCTTAATCTCTTCTCTGTTGCTCATTCCTAAAATGAGTAACTGGTGGCCAACTCTGAATTACCAAGCTCCCAAAGTCAGACATGCTGAGAGGACCAAGATTGGTTTGCCAGATACATTTTCTTGTGCTATGAAGTCAGTGTAAGAACTTCCCATCACCCCACCCTCTTGTCTGACTGCTATTTGCATCTGATCAGTTGTACCAATACAGGTGACAGCGAGGACACACAAAATAAAATAGGTACAATCAGTTTAAAAACCTGTAAAAAACAGAATAATCTCCCCAAAGAGACTGATGGGAGCCCCTTCCTCAAGCACTGCTGCTCACACAGAAAAAAAGAGTACCACCAGAAAAGCCTTTCCCTTGGGTCTGCTCACAACCAGACGAGAGTGGAGAACCATTGCCCAGCCTGGGCTTAGTCCGTAAACTATGTTTTTTCTATTATAGGCAGAAAGAGAGAAAACAAAGGGAGAGAATCAACACTCACATGTGGATGCCAGAGCAAGCAAAACATTACATGGAGTCACCTAATGCTTTCTTTGCAGGGCACTTGGCTGCCCTGAGATGAGCAGATGAGGGCAAACAGGCCCAACCCTCCTGTTCTTCCTGCACTTCTGCTGCTGGACATGAGGAACCTGCAGGAAGAAACACTGCATGCCCAGGATGTTCACTACAGACAGCTCCTCAGCTGCAACAGGACAAACAGACACCACCTGCAAGCTGTGAAGAGTCAGATCTGATCAAACCCGTTTCCTTAGCCCTACAGTGTTACAGTAAAAGTTGTTTCTGCCTGTGTCTGCTCTGAGTACCTCCCTTCATCACCAATTCCCAGCTGCTGCAAGACCTGAGCCAGGGGATCCCCTTGACCCTCCTATGTCGCTTCATTTGCTGCCTGGTAAAACCACCTGTAGCCAATGTGACCAGAAGGTCTCATGGATAAAGAAGTTGACATTTCTGAGGCAAACAAGAATGGACACCTCTGCTTTCCAAAGACCCTTCCTCACTTCAGTCTTCATGCATTGATTATAGATGATTAAAGTGGCAGATCCTGGAAGGGCAGAATACTTCAAGACCTGCCATTGTATTACAGAAGGGCTGGAGTCTCTTCAGAGCCGAAGCCATAATCAGTTTCCACTCTCAGCTCTGACTTAAATAACTCTTCATATGCATTCCTCTAACTTCAGTACATAATTGCAGGGTTTTGCACTGAAGGTAAAAAGATTGTTTTTCTACCTTCCATCCTCCTCACTGCAATTTGAAGAATTTGGACCTGTAATTGAGAGAGGTAGGCAATGCCAGACTGAACCTTTGTAAGACTAAATGTTTCCTTAGCTTCTTTTACTTGAGAAAACAAACCAAACCAGCCCCCATCCAAAAAAAAAACAAAAACAAAAACAAAAAAAACAACCCCAAAAACAAAAACAAACAAACAAACAAAAAAACCACCAAAAACCAAAAAAACCCCCACCAAAACAAGAGTTTTTTTATCTAAGTTACTCAAAATTCAAATGTCTTTGAAAACATGCACATAGGCAGCAGTTGCAGAAAACAAGGTGCAAGTCACAAATACAGTTAGATGTAACAAACCAAGAATGCATGTAGTTGGCATTCTGCTAGCCAGTGCTAGCTGGAAAACCTTCCAAAAGCTGAAATCACTTGATCAAGGAGCTTTTCTAGTTTTAGACAAAATGAAAATCTCCTAAAACACAGAAAACTCTTTTCCACTGAAGACATGGAAAATTTTTCATCAAAACACTTTCCACTTGCTCTGGAAGTAGCAAATTGTTGCATACAGAAAACACAAAATTCATCCTGTGCTGTACTAAAGCAGATTAGACTTTCCATTACTTTTGCTCTGTTTTTTTTTCATTTCTAGAGGTTAAAATTTTGGCCCCAATTATATGAGGCACTTAGTATTTTTGCTATTTGCATAAACCTTGTGTTTGCACTGGATTCAAAATAAAATACAATCCAGGCAGTCAGTTTTCTCCTACAGAAGTGCCTCCACAAAGGTAAAAATTATCCAGCTCTCCAAGGTGTCTTTTTTTGTATATACTGATTGCTGTTTTCAAATTTCTGCAGGTGGCTAATTAATAAATTGTTTTTAAAAAATCATTGAAAGGACAGAAATTTTGCACTTGCTGTAGCAAAGAGCATCATGAGGGAAAGAACTGCATATCTCCCATCTGACCCTGACAACAGGGGGAAAAAACAAGATCCTTAAGCTGGTCACAAATTAGCCTGTACAGAGTATCAGCAGAAATATGGGCCCCACATAAAGAAATTAAACCTTGCACAGGATTCATTAATTTGAATTTTATCATTACCATGACTTGCATCTGTAAATGGTTATGCACATGTGTAGCTTAAGTCACATTTAGATCTTCTCATGCCAGTAAGGATTCAAACTTCATAGAACTCACATATGTATATGGACATAGAAACCTCTGGATGCTGCACTTAAACTTCTGTTCTAGATATCTAACAGCCAATAAATATGTAAGGGAAAAGGGAAGCCACTGTATCTCGTTGCATGAGGTCTGGCAATTTAAAAACTGACTTATTAAAAACACTGGTGCATCTTCCAAAACACCCTAGTTCTGCCCGCCTGGTGGGCTATAACTGCCCAATTCTGCAGGATGCATTTCGAACAGCCACAGCCAGGCACTCAAAAAAAATCACTGTCTGCAGGAAAACAAATTCATCGAAGGCATGACGTTTTGACATCCTTCCCACCTCCGGACAATTTAATCTGGCAGTAAGTAATGTACTGGTCTGGTTTGATGAAAGAGACACCCTGACCCTTTCTTACACTTGCAGATTGATTGATTGTTTGTACCTGAACAATTACGCCTTAGCAAACAGGCAAAAAACAAAATAAACCTTTTGGCCACAACATTTAATTTCTGCTAGCAACATTTCACAGCTGTTACTTCCCTGTTTACTCAAAGGAACCTACATTTTGCTTTGTAAAATGCCTGACGCTCCCATCCTCATTTCCATACTCTGCTGTAGGTAAAAACCTACTTCCTTTGAGTTCCTTAATTGAAATACCATCTAATTCCACTGGCATTTTCCAAGACTTGTTTACAGCAGAAGTAGCCACTTAAAAAGCAACAATGTTTTTTAGAGGAACATATCCCCTAATTCATATTGCAAACAACTACTCAGATTATCGTCAGGAGGAGTATTCTTAAATACATCTGTCTTTTTCCCTCCCCCGATAGCTTTTTGTCCTCCTCTCAGCCTGGACAATGAAAATCAATGCAGCAGTTTTCCCTTTTCTCTCCAGTGAATTTAAGCATCAGGTGACAAGGAAGCAGTTTTCAAGACAATCCTTTGCACTGGAACTTTTACAAAAAATGAACTTCTTAATGGAAATCTTGCGTGGGGAAGAAAAACCAACAACCACCACCTTTCATCTTTTTTTTTTTTTTTCCTCTTTTAAAACAAAGCAAAAATTCATCAGCCAAATAGGAATTGACAGCATTCCTTTAAAAAGCAAAATAAAACTCGCCCCAGCTGGGCACTCACCAGGCTGCTATATTTATTTGTGTCTCACGTGCTGGGCCCATGTGCAATTCAGCTTCCCTTGATGTGAGCAGGCTTGCTGTGCTCTGCCTTCCCAAGTCCCCCCGGCACACTTAAGCTTTTTCTCTGGCTCCCACTCTGTGTCACCCCTGTGTCCTGGTGGAGCACAGCTGATCCAAGCCCCCAGGAGCAGCCCAGACTCCAGGGCTGGCTCCAGTCCCAAACTCAGACAAAGCTCAAGCCCATCCTTGTCCCAGACCTCCAGAGCGGCAAGCAGAGGCTGGAAACTGATACTCACCCTTTCAGAAATGCATCCTAGAGAAAAGTTACAGGCCCCACTGAGGTTTCCCCAATCAATCATTCTTTACTTTGGCTGGCATAAGAAGCTGAAAAATCTATAAGAATACTAAAAAGCACTTTCAGTTTTATTCTGACTCTTTTTCCTCATATGGTTGATATGTTTTGGGATGAGCCTGCTGTGCAGCTAAGCATCCGAATTCATAAAGAAGAAACACAATTTTATTTTTCTTTTGAGCAGTTGAAATTCCTCCCACTACTTGGCTTTACAATTGAAACTGACCCCTCCACTGTCAAAACATGCATTCTTGCTCCTCCTTGTGACCAGGCTTATTCTGGTTTTCATGCTCTGTAAGGGCTCAGGCACAGGAGTAAGGATGACAGCCATCACATTGACCTAAAATGCCCTGCCTCTCTCCTAGTGCAGAGACTTGAGATGCTCATAGGTAACTCTGACAGCTCTGCACTTTGCAGCTTGGAATTTTAAGATGAATGGTCACGAATTTCAACATGACTTAAACCATCAGAAGACAAATTTTAATCATTGAGGGTCTGCTCCTTGAGAAGCTCAAGTATCCAGGGATGGGACAGACATGAGCCTTTTAGGATGTGCAGCATGACTTGGTATTAATACCTGACATGTTTGTTTTACTGGTAGAAGTTATTTCTCTTTCCCTCTTCCTTCTCTGCAGAAAATATTTCTCAGCCATGTGTGTGGCTGTCTATCTGTCCTCTTCTTCCCCACAATCTCAGGTAATTCCTATTTGAAGTTGACAGCCCAAAACTTAACGAGCTTCCCTTATTACACCAATCATTTGTAACAGCTTCTGAACACCAGCCACAATTTATGACTGCTTCCTCAAATCAGCACTTCCAGGGCACTTCCATTTGCCTTTCTGAAACAGAAAAGGAAACAGTGGGTCTCCTTGATTTGTCCATATCAACAAAGAGCTTTTCTGATAGACTTAATTCTTACATCATCAGAAAAGAAAGTCATCACCAGTAAATTGTTCCTTCTGAAAGTACTGTCCTGAACAAAGGGTGATACAATTTAAAGGGAAGAGAGAGAACTGGTGGTAGAGTTTTTTTTCCTTTCTCAGGGCTCAGTTCAGCTCCCCCCTGAAGCTGGTTTTTGTTTGCTTGTTGCATTATTATATGTATGCAGGTCATCTGAGTGTTGCCAGGGGTTGAGAATTTCTGCTAAAAATGCTTTTTGACAATTGCCTTGTAGTTTCAGTATTTGCAAACTGCTAAACAAATTAAGAATAGAAACAGAAAAAAGAATTAGGTCTTCAGCAGTCATCTGACATCCTATTTTAAGCCTGTTTCTGATGACATGCCCTCTGACATTTTTTTATAATGTCAGTGACTTTTAAAATTAGAGTTCAATCAACTAATTTTCAGTGCTCTTGTGCATTAGATTCAACAAGATGAGTCTAATAGAGTAGTTTTAATCTCTGATTTGTTTTTGCATTGTTTGCTCTTTGTTCTTGTGCCACACAGAGGCAAAGTGAATTAAAGGACATTTTTTCCATCTAAAAAATTCTACCTTCAGGTAGCTACAGGCAGAAATCCAGTGAATCCTGTTCATTTTTTGGTAGGTAGAAACCTCTTTGTCAAGGCTTCACATGGTCTGTCTTTTGGGGATGGTTTTATTCCTTTGTTTATCTATCTCATAAGGCAAACATCTGTTCAAAATCAGGTAAACTCCAGTTGAAACTTTAACTACAGAAGAGCTACTTTCATTTCAGAATAACTTCACTTAGTAGAATGCATTCACCAGAGTCCTTGCAAAAATTATTCACCATAGGCAGAATACCACAAGCAGAAAACTACAAACCACAAGTTTATTTTACAGAAGTAAACACTAGGGAACATTTGCATTGTAACACAACTTTAAGATTGAAATGAAAAAAGAGTTTCCATATAAAACAACATGGAAGCAAACCCAGGCATTGGCTACATTTTGTGCTGTTATAATTTTTTACTTTTGCGCAGTTACGGCAATGGAACTGGAGATTCAAAAGAAAACAAACAAACAAAACAAAATAATCAAAAGAAAAGTGTGAAAGACACTTGAGAAGCTACTTCTGTTAGAGAGGATATCTTAATGTGGACTTGAATCAACTGTAGGGGTGACCAGATTTGACACAGTAACACAATCAGGTTCTTCCTGATACTGATAGGTAAATCAAAGCAGAGCTGCAAGAAGTGGCTGTTCGACTTCAATGAGCATTAAATGAGAAAAAAACAAACGCAAAGCATCCATGAAGTTCATGCAATGTGAGGCAAGCCCAAAGGAATTCAAAAGCCCAAGTAAACAAAACTGCTAACCAGTGACCCAGTGGGAGAAGGGCAATTCTGCAGCAGCTCTGTTCCTGTGCCTCTGCAGCTCAGCCACTGCTTACAAGCTATGCTGTTCGACCTACATCAACTCAGGGACAGACAAGAAGGAGAAGGAACAATTGAGAGGGAAACACCATCACCACAGCAAAAAGCTCTGGAGCAGAAAGAGGTGCAGTCCCAAAGACAGAATCTCTTTGGTGATATAAGTTTGCTTAATACATGGAACCAAGGTGAACCGGGACTGTGAGAGCAGAGGCCAACTTTGGTGAGAGTGAATGAGCAATGATAGAGTTCAGAACCCATCCAAAGAGTAAGAGGTAAAATACAAGAATACAAAAGCAGGAACTTTAATAGGCAGAGAATACACACTGAAAACAGGCAGGTAGGCTCCAATGGAAGTGATCCCAAAGGAAACAAAGAAAGCTGACGATTTCTCAAAGAAACAGCACTGAGACACCCAGTGTCCTATTGCAGTATATAGGAAGGCAGCAGGACATGACTAAATCATGAGCAGTTCCTTTGATCTTGTATGAAGGCAGCACAGACCCCAGGTTTGGCTACTGGGTGGGAGGAGGGTATAAATGATGCACAGATTCAATCAAAAAGCAACAAGCATCTCCTTTATTCACTAGCGGAGAGGAGAACAAAAAGAAAATGTTAATGAAAAGGGACTGATGACAGTCTAAAGGCTGAATAATTTCTGGAGGACAGTTCATTAAGTAGGTCAAGTGTAAGCATTTAACACTATGCTATTAATGCCAATGGCATGAAAGCCAAGCAAAAAACCCAGAGGAATGTGTATTCAAGCTGGTTGGTCCTGACAAACTTCTTCCTTTGAATACTTAAGAGAAGCAGCTGAAGCAATTCCAGTTCATGGAGAAAATGAATCATAGAGAACAGAAAAGACTTAAGAAGTCTGGAAAGGAGAAACATGGTGCCTAGCTTTAAAAAATTATGTTAGAGAATTACAGACCACTCAGTTTAACTTCCATCCTGAGAAAAAATATTGAAACAAATAATCGAATTCTATGTAGAAAGCTAAAGGGATAAGTACGAAGAGATGAGTAACAGACCCTGTTGAATTGTCAGAAAGAAATTGTGTCAAGCCAATTTAATTTCTTTGTGTGACAGGTAATGGGCCTTGGGCAAAGGTGACAAGCAGTAGATGCCATATATCTTGACTTTTAGTAGGATTTGTGACTGGTGCCTGTGATAGTCTCTTCAGCAGTCTCAGAAACCATGGACTAGTAACTACTCAAGGATAGGAATGAAAGCAGTGTCATAGCCTGACTCACAGGGCTGCTCTCAGTGGTTTCTGTCAGCGAGGGAAACTGCACTGAGTGAGATGCTCAGGGGTCTCTCCCAGGACAAATACGCTGAACATATTATCCTCTACATGAACAATGGTATGGAGTAGAGATCTGGTTCATAAATTATGTTGATACCTGACCACTTAAAGCTAATGTAAGAATTGAAATGGATCTTCAAATTATGGAGAAGAACTCTTAAACACTGAATGAATAAAACAAAGATCAATTAATGCCTTTAACAGGGAGATACAACCACACAGACAGATGATAAGGGAACAATTAAATAGTCAAAAGTTCTTCAAAAAGAAAATAATCTGAGGTGGGTAGAACGTAATGATTTGCCAGCTGGACTTATTTGAGCAGTATTACAACACTGAGAAAATGACAAATATCATGTAGACATAGGGATCTGGACACATGATATGATTTTTCCACTTTACCAGTCACTGAGTGGCTTTGGCTGGAATACTATGTCTTGTTTTGGACATGACAAAGAAAGATGTGGGCCCAAGAAAAGAGCCTAGAGGAGAATAAACAAGAATAATTATGCCTCTAGAAAACATCTCTCAGGGCAAATTGAAAGTCAGCAGAAGAGAAGACTGGGGAAGATATGACAAGAATCTTCATGTATATAAAAGATTGTTTAAAAAGGGGGAAAATCATTTGTTCTCCATGTCCTCTGCAGACAGAGCAAGGAGTAACTGACTTAAATTTCAGAAAGAAGAATGCATGATATCTAGCAAGCAGAATGAAAGCTCTATTGGTAAGCTTGGGAAAGTACTAGAAAGTCTTCTTTAGAAGGGCATAGTTTTTCTGATACTGGACAGCTTTCAAATAAATCATATGTCAGGAATAACAAATGTACAGGTGACTGCATCAAGGTAGAGAGAGATTGGCTTGTGATGTTTTTAAGGACCCTTTGAGTTCCTATTTTAAGACTTTTCGGAACTGTTCAAGACTTTTTGGAACTGTTCACTTTGAATGCTGGCATCAACCTTGCTTTTCCCTAAAAATGATGTTTGAGAAATGCAATCAGAAAAAGAAATGCTTCAGGTGTATTTCCTGAAATGTGTTTTCTCTGTCACTGCTCTGCAGGATGAAATCATCAGCCCTCTGCCTTCTGAGCTTCAGTGAGAGACTGCACCATGGCAAGGGTTACATTGGCATCAACTCAAAGATAGTATTTATTACAGAATACTAAAACCTTAATTGAGACTCAAAGCCTGTTAACATATGCTCTTATGAAGTCCCAAGCATCTGGGCAACATTTTCCTAGAGAGAAGGCATAAGCTGGTTTAGGTAAAACAAGAGACACTGTGTGGGACTTAGATTGATTGTGATATCTCAGATTTCCATTGTGCAGACTGTCTTCGAATGTGTTGGTGGGTAAAGAGACATGCTGAGATCTTAAGGGAATACTTTTAAGCACAATCTTGAAGTAATTGAATTAAATCACTCCTCCACACACCAAGTTTTTACAGAGAGAGCTAACAATAAATACACAAATATCTATATAAGGGCTTCATTAAGATCACTTACATTTGGAGGTTTGTTTTTTTTTTCATTCATCTCCAAATGCCACTGATTTTCTACAGCAAGCTTTTCCAACTTCTTGACAACCAGGACAGCAGATTCTGCTAAGGCAGTTTCTTTGGGAAGCTGAATGGTAAAAATACCTTACAGAACTACATACTGGCATAAAAATTACCTTGGTGGTGGCAGGAACTTTCCCTGTGCAACCTGGAAGCTACCAAGAGAACAGCCTTGAGTTCAAAGACAGAGACATGGACTCCATCTTTAGGGATGGGGAACTGAAACTAAGGCCCAGATTCCAAAAGCTTTCCTGAGCTCTTCAGGACACACCTTCCTTTATGGATCTTGCTTCATATGACTTTAGTGCAGTTACATGAGAAGGCAGAGCATAGCTGGACCCACTGTCACCCAAGATATCAAAGAAGAGACGGTTTCAATTATCCCTGACACAGAAACAGTGATTTCCCAGCTACTTCATCCACACAAATTTCAGAAAGGCAGCAAAAAGGATGGAGGTCCAGTGATGGCCTCCACTTCCAAAAAAGGAAGGACTGTGAGTCACCAAACATCAGGAAAGCCCCAAGGGCTGGTGTCATTACAACTGTCCTAGCCAAATGGAACAATGGACCACACGACAAATGAGAGTGCATCTCATTCACTGCTCTAGGAATTATGTGTAATTTTAGCATGGTTAAAAGCAATTTTAGACAATTATCACTGCCATATTTGAAAATACTCTGGTTTCCAACAGAAACTAAATCACTGCCAAGTGGTCTGAAAGCATGACAAGAGCCATGGGCAAGATCCATCCTGGATGCCAGGCTATGCCCCGTTCCTCCCTTCAGCCCACTCTAAGGGACAAGGAAAGCAATGTCTTGGGTTTGTGTGGCCAGGTTTTGGTAGCAAGGGGGGCTACAGGGGTGGCTTCTGTGAGGAACTGCCAGGAGCTTGTCCCATGTCCACTACAGCCAATGCCAGCTGGCTCCAAGATGGACCCACTGCTGGCCAAGGCTAAAACCAGAGATGCTGGTAGCTCCACAGCGATAACATTTAAAGAAGGAAAAAAAAAGTTCTTGTGCAGCTATGATTGCAGCCAGAGAAGAGAGGAGCGACTCTTCTTCCTGAGCAGCGGCAGGAACAACATGTGATGAACTGACCACAGCCCCATTCCCTGTCTCCCTGCACCACTGGAGGAGAGGAAGAGAGCTTGGGAATGAGGGAGGGTTGGGGAAAAGATGTTTTTAAGATTTATTTTACTTCTCATTTTCCTGCTCTCATTTTGATTGGTAATAAATTCAGTTAATTTCCCCAAATTGAGTCTGTTTTGCCCATGAGGTTTTTTGATGAGTGATCTCTCCTGGTCCATATCTCAAGTCATGAACTTTGTTGGATTTTGTCTTCCCTGTCTACTTGTGCATGGGAGGGATAGAGTGGCTTTGGTGGGCATCCAGCCAGGGTTAGACTTCCGCAGGAAGGCAGGGAGGGAGAAGTATCCCCCACTCTTCCCACAGTCTCTCCACCATGAACTGCAAGGGCCAGGGCTGAGGCTGCTGGCTTGTGGGCATGGCTGGCAGCTGAGGTGGTGGTTCAGTGTGGGATGTTCTAAGGCTGCAGGGAGCAAAGCCCTGGCCCGCCCTGTCCTGTGCAACCCTCCTGAATTTCCTGAGAGCCCCTGTAGGATGGGGAACACTACAGATGGTATGCCCAATTCCTTCCTACGAGCATGAGCATCTCTGAGAGCAGCTCACACCTACTTGCAAGCCTTTCTGAGTAGCCAAAGAGTCACTGTTCCTGGAACTTCTCTCTGAAACTCCAGAGTGCTTCCAGGATGTCTCTATACCATTGTGTTAGGAGCATTTGACCAGGATGGACACTGAGGGCTTCAAGGTTTCACCAATAACAGGTCACAGTGATCTTCAGTACCTCCAGTGTGTTTGGTGGCAAAGAGCTACAGCAAACGGTGCATGCAACAACCACAGTGCAGCATAGGCCACAGAACAAACAGGGAGTCAGAGATTTGCAGAGCCTTGCAGGTGAAAAGGGGTCTCTCAAGGTCTCTAGTCCAACCTCCTGCTCGAGACATGGCCAGATGAGACTCAGATTTGCCTCAGAAAGTCAAGATGATTTTTTGGCTTTAATCCTCTGCATCATGGCACCTCTCCTGTGCTCAATGTGCTTATTTTTCTGCTTGCTTGCAATGTGAGTGCTATTCTACCTGGACTGCTAGCTGGCTTGCATCAGCACTTCTCTATTCTGAAATCTATGAGAGCAGAGGATGCCTGAAATGCCACAGAAGAAAGAAGGTCCCGTGATTTGCCTGGGATCCCTGTAACAGTTTCATTTCCTGCAGAGTCACAGACACCTCCCGTGGATACCCACCATACAGAGCAGGACTCATCTAGTCTAACATCCTACCTTCGAGATGGACTTCTATCATAAGCTCTCTTTACAGGCTACAGAGAAAGATCAGAGGTCCAGACAACACTGCATCCCATCTTAAACTGGATATTTCATTGGGCTGGTTTGACCCACTTTTAGTCTCCCCCTTTCTGAGCCTCCCACGAGAAAGGAAAAGTAATTTCTATTATTTCACAGAGGTATTAAGTACAGTATGTATTTCCAGGCCTGCAAATACTAACCATAACCAAGAAAATGGAAGAACCAGACACAAAAACTTCTGTGAGAACTTTTGCTCTTTCTTATTCATCCTGATAACCAGAGCTGGACGAATTATTTGCAGCAAAAATTTGGCAATGCTTCTTCATGAAATTTTGGCACATAGACATTTTTGATTAATTTGTTCCTTATGCAAACATACTGAAAACAAAATTGATGAGAACATATTTCAGCTCATGGACTAAACATAAAAATTTCCCCATGGCTAGAGCAAATTAAAAATTTCAGATGTGAAATGAAATGTATTTATTTTTGGCAAGGAAAGGGACAAAATGACAGCATCCTCACACATTTCTGTTTGAATAAGTTGAAACACAATGTCCTACCATAACTCTTCCAAGAATTCATATGCTCTTCAAAAGCTGGCTAGTAAATCATTTGGTATGACAAAGCAAAGTCAAACAATACTGATAATTCTCCTTGGTTGGATGAGTTCAGGCTGACAAGACTTTTAAAAGCACATAGACTTTTTCACTGCTTATTTCTTTGATTCCATAATTGTAAACAAAATTCATCCAAGAAACACTTCTGAAAGAAAAATAAGCAGAGTACTGAAAACGAGACTTGCCAATATGCAGGGAGAGAGCCATGCAACGCCACGCTAGACTGAGAAGACCTCTAAAATGCTGAACATATTATCCCAAGGGTATAATATGCTCAAGGGTGTAATAAGCCCAGGATACTAGGGTGGGTTAGGAGAGCTAGGGATAACCTAAGGCAGCAATGGTGTCCTGTCAGATTTATGAATGAGATTAGAGGCAGCATGATAAAGCCTGTACAAAGAAACACCTCCCTGCCTGCTGTAGCAAGAATTACTCAGGTTTACTACTCAGGTTTAATCTCAGACGCTGTAGAAAGTGCAGAAGTAAACCAGCTCTGAGCTCCATCCTGCTGGGATAGCTTGGTGCAAGGTCTGCAACAAGCCTATTGCACTGCTGTTCCCGGGGAAACAAACATTAGCAAATGCTTTTTTTATGGAATTCATTTGCCATAGCACATCCTGAAGACAGGCTGCTGGGGAGCAGAGTTATGACATCCAGAAACTGACAACAAGAGCAATAAAACCTGACATATATCATGAAAGCCAAGCTATGGTACTACGTGTAATTAACAGAGAGTGTAATTATTCACCTTGAGAAAGACTTTGATGGATGCCTCATAGTTAATTCTTTTTTCCCGTGTTTCATCTTCTCTTGTTCATGGCAGCTAGGAAGGCTAGCTTGCAGCTTTCAGCTTTTTGCCCTGTTTCTCATCCAAAGAAGTTATATCTTTATGGCTTCTAGCCAGACTTGGTTCAATCCCAGGCTGGATGCTTTGTCTAACCCTGGAGGTGTTTAGTTTCAGGCCTAGCTTTTGGAGCTGACAAGGCATCACATTAACACAGGATGGACTGTGATAATTGCATGTGCACTAAAATTCCAAGCATGCCCAGCATCACTCAGATATCTTCAGGACCCCAAGTATACCCTTATGCAAAAGAGCATAATCTTCCTTTTCATGATAACAGTGTCACTCTTCCTCAGTGCCCACTGAACCCTGACACAAGTTAGAGATGGGAGTGTTTATTCCCCCCAAATTCTCTGAATTGTCAAGAAATCTGAACAGAAAAGAGAGCATCAGGAAGAGTTTGAACAGTTGCCCAGTCCCAATAAGCTGCAGAGGAGGCTCTTATAAAGCTGCAGCACCATACACACGGTGGACTCGGTGGTGTTTGTTGGCGTGCACTGCTTTTGCATGGGAGGAGAAGCAACTGGGGAGGATTTGGCTCAGGCTCTGAAATTCAGAGAGAGAAGCTGCTACTATACAAAATGTGATCGTTTAAAAACATTGCAACCATGGGTAATTGATCTAGCTGATGCACTGGGGACTGGAGAGAAATTTAAGCTCAGTCACATGAATTTGAAGAGCTCCACAAGCCTTAAATGAAAGAGGAATTTGTAGCCTTGGGACAAAATGACTGAAGCCTTATTTAAAACCTATTGAAGGCAACTAGGATGATTCCACAGGCTTTTGGGGGCGTTGGATCAGACCCCAGATGGATGCAAACCTCTGAAGAAGAGGGTATATAATCTTCACGCAGGAAAAGAGACACTTTAAAAGGCAGTGGAATGCACAGTTGTGCTCTGTGTGACTCAGTGATGAATGAGTGTCCATACTGCATCATTTCAGAAAGCCGGAGATTAAGGGAATCCAAAAAGGAATCCAGAAGGGAAATAAAAGTTACTCTGATAATCGCAACCCCCTAGCCACAAACATGTAAATATACAAATGCAAAGACAAAAAAAAAATTTAGAAAAAATAAAAAAATCTGAGTTGCAGCAGATACACTAGAACCAGGAGAGTCTGCACATTTAGAAAACAGAGACAATGGCACATATATTTCTGTAGACACAGAGTGCAAAATAAATGGCTCAGACAGGCAAACACAGCTAAACATTAATGGCATGGTTGTATTATTTTAAATTGGGTGACTGCAACATATTCCAGGGAAAATACTGGGACTTGAAAATAACACCGTCCAAGTTAGTGAAGTGATGTGTGTTATAAGCACTACAGATTCCTAAACAGTCTACACAATCTTCACATGTCCAAACATCACTTTGATAAATTAATTGCTCCCATGTGATGCCCATCCAGAAAAAGGCACTGTTTGCCCTAATGAGCAGGAAAACTGAATTTAATCATAGGGAAAAAAGAAAGCATTTATTGGTAGAGAAGAACAGTTTATAGTTTGAAAGAATTACGTGGTTGTAACTGGGAAGTCAAATATGCTATGGATGTGTATCGATTCACATAACCGAAATGAAGCCATAAAGTTGGTATAGCATCTGATCAAAATCACTAAAGAAAGGACAACTAAGATCTTAGTAGAAAAATAAAAGTATTCTAAAGAATTAATGTAACAGTCATTCTTTAAAGGAAAAAAGTTAGTTTAGGCTTTAAGCTAGTGATTTTCAATACACCATTTGGATACTATACAGTGAATTTAAGCAAAGGCCATTTGGTAAAAGTTCTGATCCCAAGGTATTACAAAGAGTAATTGCACAGATCTTTGAGGGATTATGAGATGTCAGACTTTTAATGGATGATGTTTTAATTTGGGTACAGGGAAGTTAATGCAAAGGAAGACTTTGGCAAGTATTCCAGGAAGGCAGAAAGAGATGCCAATTCAGAAAATAAGATACCTGGGGTCTAAAACACTGTGGCCAGAGTTTGGGCAAAGAAGACTTAACTGGGGCCTCAGGTAAAACAAAGGCATTGGCAGGATATTCACTATACAATGTAAATTAGATCTACAGAGATTAATGAATATGATAAACTGTATTCAATTATTCATTTCAGTTCTAACTAGGGTCAATATGTCCTTAAGGAATTATTGGAAAATTAAGCTACCTGGTATTGAGGAGATTATTACGATTAATACGAACATGAAAATAAATAGTTAAAGACTAATCCACCAGCTTAAAAATATCATAATGATATTTTCTGAAAAGCTGTAATACGTGCTCATCTTACCTGTTTAGACTGAGATTTCTAACCAGAACAGGCAGAAACTACTGCCAGGTTGACAAAGAAGTGTTAGTAATTTTATTTGCTCCTCTAAACTTGCTTCAATCTAGATAAATATAAAAGATATGGAGAAAAGAGACTACAAAGCACTTCAAAGTGGTTGTAAAAAAATCTTTTGCCTAATTTTCATAGATACTAAGCATTAGCTTGAGTTGGAAATGCAGACAGTAAGCACCTTGCAAAATCAGTCCATTTGTCTTTGGCATCATCTATAACTTCATAGATAAAGCTGATGATCTTTTACCAGGGAAAAAGAATTCAAAGGCACAAATTGCTTTCTGATGCTTAGTGTCTAACACACAATGTTCCTACTTTCAACTGCAAGTTGAAGATTTAAAAGTTTATTTTATTTCCATTTGGATTGTAACTGGATTTAAAAGTGCACAGCAAAAATTGTTATCATGGCAGTGATACCAAAAAACAAAAAAATGAAAGACACCAAACTGTGTTTTCTGATACATTCTAAACATACAGTAAAGATCGTATCAGCAAAAACTGAAATATGGCTGTGGTATGGAATGAAGCAACTGCTTTGCAGTGCTGAAGCAGGCTGGAAAAGAAAAGGAGAAGAGAAAGAAATTTTAATTGCAAAGAGAAGAAATTCAGAAAGTAGCATGTAATGACTTGTATTGGAATTCAGTGAAATTGATGTTAACATCCCTGCTTTTATAGGAAATATCACATGATCCCTAATGGCAAAAAATGATCCACACTCTATTTTTATATCCATCCAAAGAATTCCTCCTCCATCAGCACTGGGATGCACAAGCTGCAGTGGGGCACCTGATCAATCTTGGCTCACAAAATTTACCTTTATGGCGTTCCCGCTGGGAGGTTCTCTTTTTTAGGTAGCTGACCCCAGCTCACACTCTTTGTTTTGGAGAGATCTATCACCATCCCCCTACTAGAGGATATGGCTTTGTGTCATAACATGTTGTGCCTTTAGAGGAGCGTGAAGGGAAGCAGTAACCAAGGTTCCAAGTTGGCAGTGTTCACAAGAAACATGAATTTAGCAGCTTTCAACAAATGTCCATATCACAAAAGACAGAAAGTATGATATGTTTGTCAGACTCACAGGACTGTGATAACAAGTCAAGATCCAGTGTATAAAGCACTCTCTGTGTGAAGCCCAGCACTAGTAATGCCAGAGGATCTAACAGGATGGGATAAAATTAGCAGGCCTGTAGGAAATGTAGAAGGACATAAAGGGTACCAGTCATTAGATCTGAAATACGCTGGGAAAACTGGTGAAGGGAGCCACAGGCTAGAAAAGCTGGGCTTGAAGGGTGCTGGGCAGAAGGAGATCCTGGCAGAGCTTTTCAGCATGTGCTTGTTTCTAATCACCTCTGTTCATCTGCCAGTTTCATAGGCTGTGCTGTCTGGGATCTAGAAGAGCAGACAGGAGACCTACAGCCCCAGTTGCTCTGCTTTGATATCAGTGGGGCCTTTCTGGAAGTCCCTTTAAGTTGTCTTCAAAGCCCTCTGAGCCCCTTGGCTGAGTGTGGCTGAGTGATACCAAGGAGCAGCAAGCCCTGTGCCAGGGACAGAGGTGTGCAGCTCCTTCGGCAAAAGTCGATGGCCCCCACCTCTTACTGTGACCCTCCCTTTTTGATATTTTGCTTCTCTCACCCACTCATTCCCAGCTAGTGAGTCACAGGTTCCTCAAGCTTTTCCTGATCTTCATGGCAAAGTTATTGCAAGTGCATGCAGGTTCAAACCTTCTGCTTTGTAGCCTTCTCACAGTTTTGTTTCCCTTTCTGCACCCACCTCTCCATCCTTTTTCTTTCTTTCCCTTTCCCCATTATTGTGGTAAAAGAAGGAAAGGAAACACTTCAGAAATGAAAGATTAGTTTGCTGTATCATAAAGATGAGCTTTGTAATCACTTTCCTTTAAGCAAAGAATTAAAAGATAATAAAAGCCCTAATTAAGGACCTCGTTAGCTTAACTAGATTTTCATATGCAAAGTGATGTTCACCACGTGCTGCTGCCATCTGAAAATGCTGCCTGGCACTACACGGCAAGCACCTGTGCCAACTCCCCAACTGCATTTCCCTTCTTCATTTCAGTTGCCTTTCCATCTTGCCCCCTCCTTTCCCCTCTGTGCCGGGGTTCAGCAGGATCAGGCTGATGTGGAGTTGCCTTGTGCTGGGCACATGCAAAACAGACTTTGCATCACCTTGTGAACCATGTGACAGAATGAGAGAGAGAGAGGAGACCAAAGGGCAGAAGATGGGAGGGAGCAGATGGGACTGATGAGGGCTGAGCACACACAGACCCAAGAGGAAGGCAGTGGGAGCACGTAGGAAGCCCACAGGCCAGACTGGTTCCATGACAGGTGGAGATTATCCAGGTGGAGGATCTATCTGAGTCAAGCTGAGCACAGGAATGCTTTGGGTGAGTCTGGATGCCACAGGGCAGAGCTGGAGGGAGGAGATGCTGGGTGGGATCAGCTCCCATCTTGGCCCCTGTACAGAACCTAGCTATGATTTAGGCAAAGACTTGCATTAAGGGTTTGGCTTCATCCTTGGCTGGAAATAAAAATTGAATCCTTAGAGATACTGTCCAAGGGGCCTTCCAGGGCTCTGTTTTCAATCCCACACGGCCCCCAGTACAGTCTGGCAGGTGGACAGGTAGCTGTTTTCGGATGTGCTTAATAGAAGCAATTAGGAAATCATTATCCCACAGTAATGTGAGCAGATGAGTGAACAAAATGACTGCTCGTTGCCGTGTGAGAAATCAGGCTGGCCTGGCTGAGCAGAGAGCACTCTGCTCTCTGCAGCACAGCCAGCAGGCACTGCCCAGCAGAGGCCACGGCAGAGCCAGGAGCCGGAGTCCGCCCGGCTGGAACAATCTGATAAATTCCTACAGCTGGGAACTCAGCACGAGATGGGAATCAGGATTTTCATCCTCGTTAAAACTGTAATTGGAGCCTCATTCTAGTTCGTTTAGAGCCTGCTGTGAACGTGAGCAGAAGCTGCAGGGTGCTAAGCAGGGAGGTCACCCCGGGGCGGTGGCGAGCAGCCGGCCAGGAGCAGTGGGAGGCTGGAGGGAGCACACCGAGACAGAGGCCAGGCTGGCCTGTCTGCATCTCCTGTAGGTATGGAAAGGCCCCTGTTGTGAGATCCCCAGAACTGTTTGTTTTGTTTTGTTTTAAATTAGAGAATAAGAAAGCAAACACGGCATTTATGACTAGAGATGGCTTTGAAATGGAGCCTCAGGGCTCAGCCTTCAGCCTGGGCACTTGGACCTGAAACCTAGTGGACCTCAGATCCCCATCTGAACCACCAGTGACAAAATCTAATAGCCCCTACCTCAGCCCTCAGACCAGGTCAAGACTTAAGAAAACCAGATACAGCATTATTAGGCTGGAGACTGCGTTGATCCATTTATCAGCTGAGAATTTTCTTTGTTTAACAGAATTCATTCTTGGCTTTTCTCTACACAACATGGGACTCGCTCAAAACAGGATATTCATTTAGTTTGCAAACAGAGATGAAGAGCTGTAAACTAAATCCAGATGTTGCATGCAGCACTCACACCAACTCCTTCCTGGGCCCATCTCCAATCATCACATGTACTCGTGCAGTAGAGGAAATGGCTGGTGTGCCTTAAATATAGTTTAAAAATAATCAGCAATCGTGGAATTACTTCTGCTACATTATTGGTTGCGAGCAGGGCAATTCATTAGTGAGAGTCAGACAAACTACCTTAATTTGGCCCTCTACCACTTTCCACCTCGTGGACCAACAAGTGTATCGTAACTATTAGAACAACTTCAGTGAATGTTACAATTACTCATGTCAAATGAAAATGTAATGCAGTTAACGTGCATGCTGGCTCCCCGCTGCTACTGCTGATGATTATTGCTATTAGAGCATGACCAAACAGTCATTCAAATATAAACAGCAGATTTGTTTTGATTGTGTTTGTGCCCCGTTTTACTCGCTTTCTGCGAACATTAACACAAATGGCTTTGGTTTGCAAGACCGTTCCCAGGGAGAGAAACAAAGTCAGGAGTACCGTGGTGCTGACTTCGTGTATCAGCTAAACTACCTGCACTGGAAGATTTTTGCATGGCTCTCTGGAAAACTTGACAGCCACCTCATCAGAGAGAAAAAGCAGAGTTAGGCCAGTCTGAGTGCTGGTAATGTAAGATGAGTACACAGTACCTGAACAAAAAATCGTGGCAGTCCACTAGACAGGCAGCTCTCACATTCCTGCCAGTCATTCAGTAAATGCTCAGGAATGGCAGTCACATCAAAATGGGGTACCCAGCTCTTTGGCCAGTTTCTGATCCAAAGCCTGCTAAAGGAAAAGGTGCTATTGACTTAAATGGTTTGTCTAGAGTAACACATAGGACTAAACTCACTAAAAGCTCTACTTGCTGTGAAACCATTGCCTGATTAAGAAGATTAATTATTATTATTGCTCACATTTTTGTGTCACCCTTTATTGGAATTACTTATCTCTAAATCAGTTTGGAAGACAGGAGCTCTTGCTCTCTCCATCTTGTCTGAGCTGCTTACTTGCCTTGTAAAGCCAAGAGCTAATCCTGATGGCCACTGATGCGATTATGCTGTGCAGCTGACTGCAGAACTTCTCCTTTGGAAAAGGACAGATGCGGAAGGTGGCAATCCCAGGATGCCAGGGATCCAACTAATTACCTAACTGCATCAAGGCCATGACTCTTGCCAGATGCTTTGATTACAGCTTCTGTTTATCTCTTCTCCAGAAGCACATGCTCAGGAATATGCACACTGAGGAATGACTAAAAGTCTTGCACAGCACAGGACTGACCTTGAGGCCAGGCCAGAGACTCCCAGCTTGCATTAATTTTGACAGGTTTCTGAGGTGTCAGACTCCTCTGAGGAGAACAATGCTCTGTGGGCGAGTTGCTGCTTGGTGCAGAGAGGACAAAAAAGGGCCAGAATGAGGAAAAATGAGTAAGAATGCAGGAAATGCAGTCAACACATGTTCTTCAAAAGCTATTTTAGTGACAAGCTAAATATGGGACAGCAAAATCTCTGGTATATAAAAGACAGACCACAGAAGACTTCTGGTTTGGATGTGAATATGGAGCTTTGAGGAGTTACTCACAGGTTGATTTCTAGTACCATTTTGAAGGCAAAGCTACTGTCTGAAATACGCTAAGAGCTAAGGATGTTTGGCATGCCTCCTCCTGCTTATCCTTGTTTTTATGTTTCTTCACACCAAATAAAGACAGGCTTGTTCAGGCTACAGCTTGGATGATGGAGAAGAAATGTGACATAGAAACACAAAATCATCAGCATCATACATCAAGTGAATAAGAAAGATCTTTCATTATGTCTTCCAATGGGAACAATGGAAACTCAATGAAGCAGACAGGTGATGATCAAATGCAAAACAGAGCACGTAGAGCAGAGTTCAGCTGTGGAACTCATTGCCACAGGACATTGCAGAACCTCAAAAAGCTGTGAGGCAAATCCACACGGAACTACCGAGCACAAAGTGAATACTGCTGGCTTGGGAGGTCTCTGGGCTGCAAATCACTGGAGGCTCAGTGAGTGTAACAGAGCAGTGTCATTAGTTACATCATATACTTACAGCACTCATACATTTTCCTCTTGGCATCTACTATAGGTCACTGCTGGAGACATATGGGGGGAAGGCAGCTAGACAGATTCTTGGTTCTGCCTGGTATGGCTGTTTCAACATTACTGACTAATTGGGTGAGCTGTATGGCTCAGATCCTTAAGCAGGAAGTTAGGCATGTCTGTGCTTAGAGAGCTATGAAATTATGTGTTTCTTTTTCTTTCTCGCTCTCTCTCTTTTTTTTTTTAATTTCTTTTTTTTTCTTTTTTTTTCCCATTGTGTTTCCTATTCCATGGGCCCAAAGACTATCCTGAAGAATGAGCAGGAGCTCCTGGTGAAGTCTGAGAAAAATCAGTCTCACATCTACACACGATCAGGATGAGGTGTGATGGGGGGACATCACCCACATCCATGCCCACTCATTGATTATCAGCAGGAGAGGGTGTGTGAGCAGCAATCCTGTTCTACATAAATTCAGGAGCTGAAAGTGCCAGCAGAGCATGGCAAGGTACTTTGAGGATGATCTTCCTATATGTCAATGTAAGATAGTACAGGCATGCACAGCTAGTGCAAGTGTGAGATAAAAATATGGAGGTGCACGGGTGTCTATAAAAGGAAGAGAGAGAGGAGTATGTTTGCAAACATTTTTTTACAGTGCATGTATTTTAATGTTTATCAGAATCCACCCATCCATGCACTCTACAGGAAAGTGCAGCCTGCAAGGCAGCAGTTTGTCTGAAATCAGGTGTGTATGAGAGTATCTTCCAGGACTGTGCAAAGGTATATGTATACCAAAATACCAAATAAGCAAGCAGCAGAGAGCAGCAGAAGAGTAAATTTCATAGGGATGGGGACTAAGATCACTCCCTGGGTGGAGCAGAGGAGTGTCTAGGAAGCAATCCTCAAGGAGACTTTTCCTATACAGGCAGAGTGAAATTAATTGCAATCATTGTGTTTCTGTGAGCAAAGTGAGGTATTCCAGGCACACAGAAGAGGAAGGCATCTGTCCCACTCAGAGAGCAAAGAGCTGAGCAGCTGAAAATACTTGTGTCAAATCCCCACTTAGGCATCTCTTCCCCCTCCAGCCTGTGTCATCCTTCCCCTCCCTTTCCCATTCATTTCTCATTCTGCAGCTCTTCAGCACTAGGCCCTTCTCCTGATTAACATTTCAAGCCCATTGATAGTTTGTGCTGGCTTAGACAAACTAATCATCATTAGCACTCCAAAAACCTGTCCAGCTTTCCCTCCCAGAGTCACAGGTGCCACCCTCAGCTGCTTGGAGAAAAAGGAAAAAAATACACCAGCCATAACATGCTCTTGGCAAGGCCATCAGGAGGTACCAGCTTGCAGCCCCAGCAGGCAAGCAGATCACAGCTCCCAGGCTCTGTGCTCCCATGGATCCAGGCTGCAGATAAAGCACTGAGCCATCTAGGAGGCAGGCAGAGGGCTGCAGGCATCTTCTCCTCTCTAGGTCTTACAGCAACCTGCTCTTGCACACCGGAACCTGTGCTGGAAGCACTTCCCACTTCCCAGGGAAGAGCAGAGCCCCTGTGCTAGATATGGCTGTTTCCTTCCAGCCTGGCCAAGCTAGAGAGATGTTCATAGCTGGGGTTTGAGTGGGATTTTCTGGGCCTGCTGTGGATACAATCTGCATACAGAAGTCTAGGTGCTTTTCCCAGTGACCCATTGACCTGTATCTCTTCTGTTTACAGAGCACAAAGAGGCAGAAAGTAAATACATAACCCAGGGGGACCAGGAGTGATGCAAGAACAGGTGTCTGGTGAGCTGCCCATGTCTGGCCTGAGCTGCAGCCAAGAGATACAAAGGCCACAGATAAATGTAGACTAACAAGAGGAAAAGAGTGATGGGCTGGAAGATGCTCTCTGAGACACTTGCATTCAAATCTACTACTGAACTGCCAGGAAGGCTTGAATGTGCTGCTTTACTTTTCTCCTGGAGGCACATAAATCCTCCCCATCAGGCAGGGTCATTCCACACAACACCCATTTTCAAAGAATGACATTGTGCCCTCTGCAGTGGGGACCAGGTGGCAGTAACACTGCCCTGGGAATGAAGGCTGTAACGGTGCCCAGAAGACTTCTACCTCATTTCAGTTAATGCCATCTGGGCCCTGGAGAGAGCTCAGGACTGCTCCAGAGACAAAAGTCTCCTGACAGCAGCTGAAAAGAAGCAGGTTTGCCCAGCAGACCTGTTTTTCAGCTGTGATGGAAGCACAAGGGTCAACATAACACTGAAGCACACATCCTCTTAGGTCTACCTTGGATGCAAAATTTCATTTCAGTCAGACTGACATTAAAATAATGACTGGACAATCACTGAGAAATTCCACATCACTGGAATCATTGTACCTTGGGTAGCTCTCTGGGCCCTCATATGAAGCGTTTGTTGAGCACACATCCATGAGAAGGCTCTGAAATGCCACTAAGCCTGTGTGCATTGGAGTTGTGGAAAAGCCACCACCTCTCGTGTAGCTGCTTAGCAGCACACACGGAGCCTGCACAGAGGTCACACTGGAGAGAAGGGGATTATTTATAAGGCTACTATAACCTTCCTACTAAAGCCCAGAACTAATGCTGAACAGCAAAATAATAGAAGAAAAGGCTGTCCCATGCCTCTGGAACCAAGGCCTGAGGAATGCAATTCCTCAAGCAAAAACCATCCAGGCAGACTGGTTGGGAGATAGCACACACCCACAAAACTGCACAGCTCCCCCTTCTCTGCAGCATAGGACATAGTGAGCATCCCTAAAGCACATCTTCTCCCCCACCTGCTCTCCTGACATCCTCTCCACCTAACACTCACTTCAGCAAATGCTAGGATGAGGCTTATCTTGTAATTTTGCATGGCCATTATCTGACAGCAATGGCAAACTTTGCTGGCATGTGAGGTACAAGGGGCTAGGGTAGGGTAGGAGGTCAGTGCAGATATTACTTTAGAGGCTCCATACTCTTCTGCTATCCACCAGGAGGCTTAGCCTAGAAGTGCATCCTGCCTTTGTGTTCCTGTGAGGCAAATACTCAGGCACTGATAACATTTAAGAGAGCAGCAGATTTTCACAAGTGAATCTGTAGGCAAAAATATGTTGCCATCTTCCAAGGCCTGTTCAGACACTGACAGTCACCCCTTAGCTATGTGACTCCCTTGCTTCTGCAAACATCCCTTCTTCCCACCGCTGCCCCCCCAGCTTCCTTGCCCCAGACCACAATCTTCTGACCTGAAAATAAAACGCCGCTGTTTATGGCACAATCATGTGGCTCTAAAGCTGAGCCCAGAGGCTTCTGTCATAATTCCTAGCCTCCCTGCCTGTAAGCAGCAAGAGGCTGGGGAGAGGCTGCCAGTGGCTGTGACAGCATCTGTACAGCCACACGCACCCGGCTGGGCAGAGCAGCAGCTCCGGTCTGTTGCAGGATGCTGTCAGAAGGGGGCAAAATCCATCTGCAGTCAGCGCTTGTTCCCTGCTTTTGCTGCGCTTGCTTTCCCTGTCACCCTCGCATCCCTTCAGCCCTGAACCCTCTGGCACACTCCTGCCAGGCGGGCTGTCCCTAGGGAGGGGACCCTGTCACGGCCCCCAGAAGGGCTGGCTGCCAGGACAGTCTGCAGCCCGGCCTGGGGTGCTCCCAGAGCCCCAAACAGCCCAGGACAGGACCACCTGCCTCCATGGGGTTTGCAGAGCGTGTGCTGTGGGCAAGGCCAGACTGAGCCTGACCACTGAGTCTCAGTGTCCTTATTGCTGAGATGGCTGCTGGTGATGAGAGTGGCAGAAAAGCTGATGGGATTTGCGAGGAGGATCCTCAGGAATGGGTGAGAAAAATGAGGCAACAGGGATGACAAACTCCCTTTTGTGGAATGGGGTCAGATTCTCCTTCACCTCGTGCGTTCTGTAGTTCAAGAGATCACAGATAGAACACGTCAGAGGTGGGGTGGCAGAGTCCCATTGACCCTGTGGAAACCACAAAACGGGTTTGAAACTCAGGCAGCACAGAAGGCTTCCAAACAACAGTATTAAATCCTTCTCCACACTACTTTTGGAGTCAGCTTTCACTTTTAGAAAAGCCCCAGTGCCAGGGACACCACCACAGCTCAGGGCACTGTAACATTCAAGTGCTTGTGAGCTAGTAATCTAGGGATGCATGTGGGGTGACTTCCAGCAACTAAACAAGTCTGGAAAAACAGGAGCACAGAAGGAATAGGAAAGCAGACAATTCCTCTCAAATGCTAAAACCACATCACCTCTCCTCCCCCCCTTTCTTTTTTCCTGTGAGTAAGCAACATTTTTTTTCTCTCCTCAGCTCCTCAGCTGGCCTGGTGAATTCTATTTCTGTATACATCAGTGAGTCCCTTCTCCTTACATCATCTGACATGCCTACAGCCAACTCCTGTGAATTTCCAGCAAGTCTTACTATAGCTGGCAGCTGCCCTTGAAGACCCTCAAATAGTAGACTTGCAAAGTTCACTGCAAAAGAGCTTTCATTTCCCTCCTCCCTGTCTTCTGAGCTTTGCATTTGAGGAGGGCAAGGGAGGAAAGGAACAGAAATGGGGACATCCCCAAGCCCCAGGCTGGCTTAACTATTTTTTCTACATCTGTCACGCAGCACAGAATGAGAGGTATCATCCTCATCTCCAGTTTCTGAGTTATAGCACGGTCCCAGTGTGACATAGGATGTTTTGGGGCTGCTACCCATGCTGGTAATGGGGTCACGCTCCTTTACCTGCCAGAAAGGTGCAGTGACCTCTGGGGAGCCCTGGCAGCAGCCACACTGCTGCTAGGAGAGGGAGTGAAGAATTGCTTGGTATCTAACAGAGATGGCCAAGGTGGGCAGGATGAACTGACAGCCACCGTACACCAGCACCATCACAGGTAGTGTAGGAGACTTACCATGGAATCTCAAGAGGGCATGGCCTCAGTTTCAAGATTTTCATGTTGCTGTTGCTACCCGACATCAGCCCTAGGGACCAGCCAGACACAAATCTGTGAGGAAACCCAGTTGGGATCTCTCCTTCTCTCTTAAGCAGCTCTAAGCCTCTGATCAGGATGACAGAGGGCTTATTTTTGCCTGTCCCTTAGGACAACACCCTCCTGTAGCCCTCAGACTGGGCAGAGAGAGGTTAGCAGAGAACCTGCTAGATCAAAACACCAACAGAAACGTGGGAAGGGCTGGACATCCCCAGTCATGAAGCTGCCTGCTTCACAAGGCTAGGCCATGGTTTGGGAGTCCCTGCATTAGGGTACCTTAGCAAGCCTGTACAGCAGAGCTGGGGAGAGGGAGGCACAGAGCTGGGAATTAAGGACTTTCACACTCAGACTCTGAGGGCACCCTCCTGACATAACACCCCATAGGCAGATGTGTGCAGAAGAGAAGTGTGTGCAAGTTTAACAGATAGACAACCTGAGGTCTTTTTTTGTTTCTTGCACATGGGACGTGCTGGAGAAGGGAGATTTTGCACACTTTGTTAGTGTAGTCTGCAGCCCATTTCTGATGATCTGAAGTTTTCTTCTCTTTAGAACATTCCTCGAGCAGACAGCAGCCACCGTGTAAAACAACTGTTCACAGCAATTACAGCAGTCAGAGAAGGAAAAACTTTTCATACCTTAAAAATGAAAAACGCTTTAGGGAAAGCTGTGTTTTTCCCTGAGTGCACCAAAAGAGGGAAAAAGATGTGCTGGCCTGTGGCAAGCAGAAGATGGAAAAGCTTGGCAATATTTTCTTAGCTCCACAAACGACTCTACATGCTGAAAATATGGGGGTAGGCACTATGTGACAAAACATCCCTGTCTGATTCTGTCCTTACAATGCAAGAATGCTCACATTGTAAAAACTTGGCAAGCATCTTGCTGGCCAAAATATTTAAGAACAATTTCCTGAAGAAATTCCTTGCAAATAGTTACACACAACTGTGTTATCACACGGTATCTGATTCCTGATGTGCTCTACTAAGCTGCTGGTCACTCTTTAGTCTTATTGTCAACTATGCAGTTCTAAGAAAAGATATATGGATTAAACCGTTACTTTGGGGATTTTCTCCCCCTCGTTTCCAGGAACAACCCCAATTTTTCATTTAGACTTTAGTTAGCTATCCTGCTGAGAAACTGCAGGTCTCTCTCCTGGAGCTCTGTGGGAAACAGGAGAGAAATGGTAAAAACTTTTTTTTCCATCTGTAAGCGAGCAAAACTGACCTGGAGACATAGAGAAATCAGAGCAACAGAGGAGAAGAAGGCTATTTTTATCAAGTCACTGTATTTTTTTTTTTTTTTTTTCCAAGCACCACATTTTAAGCTGCTAGTCCCTATTTTTCTCTAAATTCTCTGAGGAGCTGGCAACGGATTGCAGGGCCTGACCTCCAAAAAGAAGTAAGAGCAATTAAGAGGATAACAAATCCAGGGTCATCCAGGAATTTTGCAGCTGTCACTGTGCAGCACATCAAGGCCCCCCCAGACCTCACAGTACGGGTGAGGACAGGATTCTTGTTGCTCTGGTTGCAGCTCCCACGCTGCCTGAATGGAAAGGAAGGAGGTGCTCCACCAGCCACCAGCTGTACAGGAGCTGTAAAAGAGGCTTGGCATTCCACAGCTGCATTCAGGGGAGAGGGGAGGAAAGACGAAGGATGTTAGGTGATGAAAGACTGGTTAAGTTAGGATGGCTGTCTAAAGCATTTTAAAGAAATTAAAGAAAGGAGAAATTAAGAAAGATGTTGAACCTTAAGCCTAATTAGTGTAGCAGTGTAGTTATAGTCATGATAGCCTAAGGATACAATTAGACATGTCTAGAGAGGGAGGCTAATCTTGTTGTTAAACCATAAAGGTAGGGGACAGGATAATACCAGTTGCAGTCTCGTGCTAGCTCCTGTATGATTCTAATGTGTTGTAGGGCTGCCTTGTGACTCCAGCAGGAATCTTCCAGTCTCCTGATACCTTGGTTTCAATGCTTCCAAGTGTTTCTAAACTAACACCAGGAATTGCCAAGATCAAGCTGAGGCATTTTTATGGTGTTCAACCACCAGGGTCCCTTTTAGCACACCTTGGACTTGCAATTGGAGATCTTAGGGCAAAAGCTGCTGAGAGAAAGCAAAGCTAGTTGCCAAAAAGAGCCAGGAGCAATAAAACAGCAAAAGTAGATGCCCTAAATTAGCACGACACAATCAAACCAGCTGTTTCCTAGTCTCAGGTAATCACAGTTTTGTGGAAGAGGTGCTGAAGGAGACACAGCCTTTCACTTTGATATTAGAGAATTACATTCCTGAGCACACTGACTTTGGTGGGCCTTGGTAAAACAAGCAAAGATGTCACAGTGTGCTGTCATCATTCACACCTGGGCTCAGAGGCCCCAGCTGTTTGTCAGTCCCTCTCCACCCAACGCTGCCACCCTCTTCACTCTGCATTCGTGGGAAGGAGTTGTGACAGTGGGAACAGGAGGAGATAAATCGAAGATTGAGGCTGACACAAACTACATCTCTACAAACCTCAGCAGCCAGGCACCAGGAGCTCAGCCCGCCCTGTGTGCATTGTTCAAGTGTGTGCAGGGCCAGCCCCAGGCCAGCAGCAGCCTCACCCAGCCAGCCTCAACCCACACTTGGCATGGCTCTAGCAGCCTCCTCCATGCCTCCACCTGCCACTGCCGTGGGAGACCAGGCTTTTTTCTCCCCAAAACACAGCGGTGAAACTTTTCTAGCATTCGGAAGTGAGAACTTGTGGGATGCAAGGGAAGATGCTGGCAGAGCCCTGTTGCAGAGAGCCAGGAGAGATGTCTGAGTCAGTGACACCTGACAGAAATGAAGTCCTGTGGCTTACACAGACATGAACCCAAGGCTTCTCAGGGATATTCTCAGGCGCATCACAGACATCCTGACAGAGGATTTGCCTTGAAAGCAGATACCACCCAGTGACCCAGGCAGGTAAAAGGATGTGGATTGGTGCCATCCCTGGATACCTGGGCATGGGCAGAAATCCTGCAGAGGCCCTGGACTTTGCTCCAGCCCTGAGGGGTCTCGGCAGGAGGCAATGTTTACCATACCACTTCAGTGCCAGCCCTACATTGTCCATGGCATGAAATGACTGACATGCTGGCGCACAAAGGTAAAAAAGGACAGATTGATTTATTGATCAAGGAAAGACACAGTCTCCTTGACAGAGATGCGCTGTCAAATGATGGCAGGACGTGCTGCTAAAAGCCCTCCAGATTGATTACTTTACCTGCCACCTGATCCTTCATTGCCCTGGGCTGTGGCAGGTGAAGAGCAAGGCAAGATTTACATGTGGCTGGGAGTCAGAACAGGAAAACACACAGGAATTAAAGCTCCAGGGGTCTGGCCAGGACACAGTGGCCCTCCTCTCCTCCACCTGCCATGGGGCTGGAAGGTCCCTCAGCCCACGGGCCAGCCAAGGTGGCAGGAAGACCTGCGAAACCTCATTGTGCAGCCAACCAAAAGTGGCACTATGGCAGGTAACACCTGAACATCCTGAAACGCTGCCATTTCCCTTCCCCATCTGTTCCCTTCTCTAGGATTAAACCACTCCTGTCTGTACAATTATACGGCCTGTGCCTGCCCCGGGGATTGTGGAGACTGCAGCCAGGCACTTGGCCTGGTACAGCTGTCAAACCCTGCAAGGCAGGCACTCAGCCCACTGCAGGAGGTAATGCCACAGCCCACATCCCAGCACAGGACACCAAGCTGGGGCACCCATGGAAAACGGCCACTTCATCAGCTGCAGCAGGTTGGTGCCAATCCATGAAGGAGCTCTCTTCTGGGGCTGCCCTCCTTTGTTGCTGCCTGTGCACCCTGCGGCATCCAGAGGGGCTCTCTCTTAGTGTGGGCTATTGACAATAAACCTAACCTAAGGACAGAAGGACAATGGAAAAAAACCATTTTCTTGAACTTCTAGGGTCCAATTTATTATTTCTGCACTGGTTCCCTGTCAAGATACACTCTTGCTTAAACAGGATCCTCCCCTTCTTGACTAGGAGTATGATTGAGCCTCTCTGTTAAGTTACTCAGGAGACAGCCTGAGCCACTTTAGGGGAGAGGCTGGGCCTTACCACAGCAGCAATTCACAGCAGCCTGCTTGTGACATCACATGGATGCACCACTCAGCAAAACATCAAACCCCAAAGTTACCCACATGGCCAGGCCCCAACTTCACTGAACAAACATTCTGAACCAAGCACATCACAAATTTGTAATGAGCTTGTTTAGAGAGATGTAGCATGAGGTAGGCAGTAGAGGAGAGACATAACAAAGAGAGTCCCTTAAATGATTCAGTGCTGGCCAATTTACCAGGCACAGCACGTTGGGAAAATGCCACTCCAGAGCTGTCCTCATACCTGTTAAAGGGCTTGATATTCCCAATACATGGCAGCTCTATCTTAATTCTGTGGACAATCTGACCAGCTTTGGCTGCACACCAAATCCAGATGGCTCGTCACCTCTCTTGTGGAAAGTGTAAATAATACAGCGGACCAACCACAGGAAAAACAGTGATCCCAAAAAGGCAGAGATGTGAAAAGCTAATTTGACTTTTGAACAAGCATCTAAATTAACATCCTCCCAACAGCCTCTTTTTTGGACTGCAGCAAATGCCATGAATGATTGAAGAATGCCCAACCCAGACGCATTGGGAAAGGCAGGAGTACAACAGGAGGTGGCGTGAGGAGCAGCTGTGGCAAGGCAGGACAACATTTTGATGGACACAACTGATGTCATCTATCTTTATTTCTGTAATGCCTTTGACATGGTTCAGGACAAGATCTTTGTTGATAAATTGGAACAATATGGATTTGATGGATGAAGTAGTGGATGGATAAGGAATAAGGACAGACGGAATAAGTTGCACTCAACAGCTTAGTGGTCCAAATGGAGATGAGAAACAAGTGATGTTCCTCAAGGGGCCATATCAGGCCTGGTACTGTTTGACAGCTTTATTAATGACATAGTAAGGTTGAGTCCACCTCAGAGAGTTTGAACATGACAGGAAGCTGAGGGTTGCTGTCTGCAAGGACCTTGACAGGTTTGTGAAGTGGGCCCATGAGAGTCTTACCAAGTTCAACAACACCAAGTGTAAGGTCCTGCACCTACATCAGGGCAATACCTAGTATGAATATAGACTGGAGAATCAATTGATTGAGAGCTGCCATGTGGAAAAGAACGTGGGGATACTGGTGAAAAAAATACTAGATATGAGCCCATAATGTTTTTTTCCCAGTTCAGAAACCCAACTGCATCCTGAGCTGCATCAAAAAATGTGTCACCAGCAGGGCAAGGGGAGGTGATTTTCCCTCTCAACTCTGTTCTTATGAGACTCCAATTGGAGTACTGCAGCCACCTCTGGGATCTTTAGCACAGAAAGACATGAGCCTGTACAACTGAGTCCAAAGGATGGCCACAAGAAGGACTGGAGCACTTCTCCTATGAAGAATGGCTGAGAGACTTTGGTTTGTTTAGCCTGGAAAAGATAAGGCTCCAAGGACACCTTATTGTGGCCTTTCAATATATAAAGTCTGCTTATAAGAAAGATGGAGAGCGACCTTTCACCAGGGTCTGTAGTGACAGGACTAGTGGCAACAGTTTTAACCTAAATAATGATCCCATCCAACCCAAACCATTCTGTGACTCTGCGGAGATCTCTAACCCCTAATGCTGGAGTTCAGTTTGCCCCCGAGATGTGAGATCATCTACCAGCCCTGGGATTGAGCATTGCAGTGAAAAGGAATAGTATCAATAAGAAGAATCGCAATTCTGTTTCTTCTTTCACTGGCACTTCTATTCAAAGAACTTGAAATCTTTTTAAAGTAGTGTGAGATTAATCTCATTCATCACCTCATTTCATTCCCTCCACATGTCACAACCCAATTTCACCTTGAGCTCATACATATGTACAGTTGAGCAACAACCAATTTTATGGAAAGAAGATGGTGATTTGAGTGTTTCTGGTTTTGGAGGGTACCTGGATATCTGGAACAGCTGCTGCATCCCAAAGATAGGGCCCCATGTTTACAATACAGCACCTCAGCACTTCATGGCACAAAGAGGTATGATTTCCTGCCTGGGCCAAAGAAACTGGACCAACAGCTTCTTTCTCAAAAATTTTTGTAGTTAAATGTATTTCGAATTCTGCATCTCTTTGACTCTCGAGCTGGAGAAAGAGGTAACAAAAGGAAGTCAACTAGAAATCCACCTATATTCACCAGAGCAATAGAAGGGGAAAAATATGGTAACATTTCCCTGCAACAAAGTAATGTTTTGCCTGTGAACGGATTTCCATTGATAATCTTGGAGATGGGAGAACAGGAACAGAGGGAGACATCTGTCATCATATTTAATGGTGCTTCTTGTTGTACAGTTTAAATAATTAAAGAAGATTCATCCAAGTAGAAAGAAAGATAGGATTAAGGGAAAGAAAAAAAAAAAAAAAAGGAAAATGGAAAAAAAAAGATCCTAGGCAGTTGTGTAACTATTTTCCCCCTGGGCCTGGGAAATGTTTCCACTAAGCAATCCAAGACACTGCTTAAGATTCAAACTATTGCTTGCTAGGGAAAGGGAGGGAGGACAGAGGGAGAATACTGCAAAAACATTTGACTACATCTGCTACCCACTCATTATTGTAATGGAGAGAGGTAGGGATAAATCTGACTGCATGTGTGAGGGCAGCAATTGGTTGTTAGGTTTCAAAGACGCTATTATACCCTGGAGGAGCAGGGACATACACAGGTGACATTCACCAATTTCAGTGGGGCGGACGGAAATCACACATTGGAATGAAGTTAATAAGCAATGCAGAGGGCAGGGTCCATGATTGCCAATCTGATTTCTATAATTGGTGTGATTACTACCATTGTAACTTAAACACAACAGCAAATCACTTGCTTAATTGAATTTTCTTTCTGTGCGTGGCTGGGAAGGGGGAGGACACAGAGGAAGATGCAAATTTCTCCTACAGCTGTGTGTGTCTTCTCGGCCATGAAACAAGCAGAGGGGTCATGGGGTTGGGGGGCAGCCCCAGGGAGAGAAGGGGGAGATTAGAGGGGTCTCAGGCAAAGCAGGGCAGCTTTACATGCATGATTTTCATGGAGGAGGGTGCTCTGTGTTTCTAAACAGTGCCAACACCTTTACTGCTCTGAAAGTGACAGTTTTGCACAGGACTTAGTAAATGCCTCACAGCACACCATGAGATGATAAAGCTTCCCACTGAACTCCTGGGGGTCAGGCAAATGGCCATGCTCCATCCAGAGCTCCCACTCTCAAATACATCCCCTTCCACCATCAGCAAAAGCCAGAAAGGAATATCTTTTAGATCAGCCTGTGGGATCTGTTTATTCTCTGCAGCATTTTTTTCCCCTAAAAGACATTTGTAACAGCCAGGAGACTCTCCAGAGAAATGCCAGGGAAAAAAAAAAAAAAAAAAAAAACACAACCCTAAACATATGTGTTATCTCTGTGTTGTGGTATTCCATCTCTGCTGTATCTTACTTGGAGATTCACGCAGAGCTGCTCATGCCCCCTATACCTGGTCTGGAGGGGACACCTACCTGCCTCATCAACTGTTTTCAGATGATAACTCATCTGTTTTCAAATGCTATTCTGAACCTGTCATTACAGACAGACTCATCAGCACCTTCTTACTTTGGCAGGCTGAAGAGTAGTGGGTTTTTAACAGAACCAAGCAGTATCTTATATTTGCAGATTTTGTGCAGGGTGTCCTGTTGAGGGACAGTGTAGATTTAAAGTGTGGGTTCAAAACTGTTAGGTCACCCTGTCTCCTCTGTGAGACTGCACAAAAATATCTGCTGAACTGATTGAATTCAATGCACTTGAAGTATTCCTAATTCCATGGATGAGAAACCCTCAGGTCTGCTCCAAAAAAATAAAAGTAATAGAAACAAACATAACACAAATGAGCAGCAAATTTTGCTATAGTCAAGACAGCAATACCACAATACTTTCCTTAGAGTTTTCCATGCATGCATTTTACAGCATGCTACACAATTTAAGAAGCATTGCTTTTTGACAGAGATCCTGAGACGTGCACAGGGGCAGAACCCAAAACTGCAGGCAGGGGTTTGAGTAACGCATCATTCTTCTGACCATACCCAGACCTTGGGCATCTGTATAACTTATTAAGAGCCAAACTTGATTTACCTGTCTCATGGGAGCCTTATTCATGAATATGTTGAGTACAGTAAGCCAAGAAGGACTTGGGGCATAAATGAAACTTTGCAGAGGGTGTTTCCATGAGGGTTTGGGTGGAATTTTTGGAACTTGTAGAACTCGAGCTCTACAAGTCATTGTTTATTCTTCTCTATAAACTTGCCTTAATCTAGCACAGAAAACCAGGGAATGGGGAGGGACTCTGGGAAAACATGATCCCTGATCCCTTCAATAATATATTTCCCCTACAGCTGCACAAAAATAAAATATTAATTTATCTGATTTGAGACAGAAAAAAGGACGGAGGGGGAAAAATTGACTGGGGCTATGCAATGTTTTCCATCATATATTTATGTTTATGTTCATACATAATGCTTCCATGTATCATCTGTTACCTTCCACTCCTATATCTGCTTGTCACTCCACGTTTCCTTCCTGTGCACAAAAACTGTGCTGTGGCCAGGTGGTAAAAATTATTCTTCCCTGAGAGCCTTAGGTTTTATTTTCATGGACTTCATCAGAGTTCTTACCTATTTGACTGTCACATCAAGCCTTCTTCATGCCCTGAGCTTCTAAGAGAACTGAAAGTGAGGATATATGAGACTTCTTTGTTACCTAGAGAAGGCATGATGACTTTTGGAAAATAAGCAACTTTCACACCATCCAGCTCAAGGAAAAATGTTAATATGTCTTGATGGGATACTAAAGTCTTTATGATGGTATAAAAGCACTAGGAAGAGACATAAGTATGAAGCATGTCTTTCAGATCAGATTTGGGAAATGGGCCTCCAGTAATGTTAGCATTTCAGTTGGGAAATGTGCAAATACAGGCCATTTATCATCTTCAGGTTTTTCACTCTGTCCAAATAGATATCTGTCTAAAATAACATGTTCTAAACCCCAGCACTCTCCACTCCACAGGAGAAAATCTCTGTCATTCTACAGAGTCAGCCCAGTTTATCCCCAAGGTTATGGGGAAAAATACCTATTTTTCTTTATTTATCTCAATTTTGAAATAGGAAAAGAGCCCCAAGGAAGTCCCACTATTAACAAATAGGGCAACAAAAAGGTACCAAAACTAATGCAAAAGCATTTTTCTTCCCCCACAGACTCAGCTCTCCTGTATAAAAATTACCAGCCTGCCCATCTATTCCCATCGGAGAGAATCCCACTCCAGCTGCACTAGCACTCAACAAATGGCCTGTCAAACAGATGGGCTTTGAAACAAGCTCGTTAGGTCTTTCTTTTTAAAGATAGCACTACTACATGGCTAAGTTTGGCTTCTGTCTCACCTAGTTTTCAGAAGGGCACATGCATGCAAATATATCTACAGTACAGAAAAACCTCAGCATTGCTAAACATTAAGACTGAGAAATCAAGCTTAGAAGTCAAGCCATTCCATATGTTAAAGTTGCTCCTGCACCATTGATTCTAGGCCATTGTACATCCCATTTATCACACATTATATATGAAATTGTACATTTCACAGGTAAAATAAGAACAGAGGACCTATATATATTCTAGTGTGTGATGCGATCAAGTTAATGTTGCAGAAAAAACCCAAGCTCTTGGAATATTCTCAATTATATCTTAGATTTATATTCTTAATATTACATTACATTGTTACCTTATGCTTCCACCTATATCTTTGTTGTATCTATTTCTTATCTTTTCCCCATTTTATGCACAGTGTCTGCAAAGCCTTACACAGGCATTTTTGTATGCACTGTAAGAAATCCAACAGAGGGTCAATGCTCAACATTTTGACTGTAAACTTGCTGGTTCTGGAACTCTCCTCATTGTGCATTATTAGAGGGCCCTGTAACCTGGATTCCTGACTGATATTTGGGAAGTGTATTTTCCACAACAGCAATTTTAATCAGTTGTAATTGGAACACACTGCTAAACAGATTCTTAATGCTTTGTTGGATCTGGACTTTAGATCACGATCTTTCTGGAGACAGGAGCAGTTCTCTGATATATTTTTGTACACTGCTAATAATGACAACAAGGCTTCTAAGTATCGTTACAAGACACAGAGCAAGTTAGTGCTTCTGCTAGGGACAGATGACAGACTGCGTTTAGATTCTATTTTTCTTCTTTCTAATGACAAAAGGAACAAAAGAGTCAAAACAATTTTGCTGTTTCTGTAACCTGAGGACTTCAGCAGCAGAAGAGCTTTAAAACTGTACAGTGTTTACCACAATTTTCTATCCCAGTTATTCCAGCCTCTTGATTATCTACATGCCAAGGGTGATGCTTGAGTTAAGAGTGAAGGTCAGGCCCTTTAGAGTGTCCAAGATCTCCAAGAGTGGAGCAGCTGGCACTTTGGCCTTGAGAACTTGTGACTGTCATCATGCACAGCTAATTGCCCTGAGCTTCCAGGGTACATCAGCTGCATACAGAGCAATTTAGTCTCTGTAGGTAACCAGTCCTGGTAGATTCAGCAGTGTAATTCTCCACCTGACTGCATAGCTAAAATAGCCTGGGAGTTAAAAGGTTGAGATGTTCACCTGTACATTGCTTTGGTGTCCAAGTCAGCCACTTTTCCACATACTGAGATGACTCTTTTAATACTACTGAATAATGAAAATGCCAACATCTTTCTTAATCACGAGTAAGATGTTTGAATTGGGAAGCTGTGCGAGTCAGGATTCTGACATGCTGCTGGTACTGTGTGTAATTGCAGAAGTGAGCTGTCCTATGCCATCAGGAAACAGTGACGCACTGCAAGTCATGCCTAGATCTTCCAGAAGCAATCTAAATATCTCAAACAGCCTCACTTTTATTTTACATTCAAGGGACACTGCAGACAGAAAGAAAAGAAAAACAACCTCCATTAAAGAGAGCCAGCAACTCTCTACCTGAACCCAGACACAAGAGAGCAAATGCCCACAACAGAGAGGGAATTTTCTGTCAGAAAAGATGCAGAATGCAGAGAGCAGGTGGCAAGGAAGACAGATGCTGAAAGCCAACATTAATGGGTGCCTTAAGAAACGTAATGCTGATGGATGGGTAGACAGATGCTAAATATGTAATCTCCTTGCAGATGGACAGTAACATGCAACAGAAACGCTATCAAGAAGGAAATGCTGCACATTTGAGCAGATATCTGTAAGCACAGGGAATCAATGAATGGCTGTATCTTTGGCTTTTTCCATTTGTGTCATGTTTACCCTGAAACAGAGACCTGAGCTGAGTTACACAGTTCATGCTCTCTTTCAGTCATTCCTTTACCACAGACCTTGCTGTTCGTGTCTGATAGTAAGTGCCACAGAACATGGATCTGTGGACATTTCCAGATTACCAGAGTGATTCAGGTGAAAAAAAGAACCAACCATCCATGAAGCTTCTTGGTCCAATCAAGAGGCAAACCCAAACCTGATTACTTCTACCTTTCATGACTTCCATCCACTCATTCTCAAACATTTCTGTAGTTTTAAGCCACATGGAGAAGTTGCTTTCTGACTAATACTAATGGAAATATCCCAGGAAAGGGTGTTCTCTGATTTCCAGATCCAAGAGATGTCTTGATCAACGCTGAAAATTCCCTGATATTTGGCAGTGTTTCAACCAACCTCTGAATTTTGAGGGCAGATGGCAATCACCATGATATTCCTTCAGCCACAGAGAGCCCAGACAAACATGTGCAAACCATCAAGACTCTCTAACATATTTTTTTAAAAGATGGCAGATGCTACCAATCCAGTATGCAGCACTTCCTCAGAGCTTTTCCTTTGACACACACAGAAACTAGATGCATGGCAGAGGAAAAGCATGTGCAGCAGCCAGCCTAGCAGAAAGATAAACCAAACAGCAGCTGCAGGACCATTTGTACTTCTGGGAGTTAAAATGTGTGGCTCATTGCTATCCACAAGCAAAACTCATCAATGTCATTAGCAAGCACAGCTCTGCTCAGTGAGATTGTGCTCATTCCAGTGGATTTTTCAGTCACTTTTCTTGTACAAAATTATGTGCCCAGCAGACCCTAAACTTCCCAGCATACATGGCTTTGTCTTGCCGTGAAAATTTGTACATTCTGTGGAGATGGGAGCTCAGGACACGGGCAGCTGTGGTCTGTTCCCATCTCGAAGTTAAAGACAGATATCAGCCACTGTCTATAGCAGCTGGTGAATGCCCATGTGTCAGCAGAGCTAAGTGTGCTGGAGCTGCAATGATTTTTAAGAAGAGATGGTTTCTAGATAGAGAACCTGCAGTGGTGGTTCCAGCGTCCCACAGGATGTGCTACCACTGCTCAGTATGGACCAAGCCACCAAGTGTCACAGGCCTGGGGAAAAGCATTTCAAAACAGCCAGAGAGCTACTGATTTGCCCATGTAACCCCTCTTTCCCTAATGGGTAGTCTTCTCCAAATGA